>CM074720.1:525623180-525768180 GCA_037306005.1 Rhinophrynus dorsalis | reverse complement strand
GCTTTAACCCATTGAGTGCTGGCACTCTAATGGTTAATTTATAGTGGACCGTATAACATACAGAGACAGATATACAAACCACACTAACTGTGCCACATTTGACAAATACAAAATGGCCAATAATTTAAATGGGGGGGGGGGTTTTGAACATATTGCTTTGTGATGCACTAGAGAATGCTATAGCATTTAAGGATTTCAAAACTCCATTTTAATCTATCTGTATTTCAGTAATTTTGGTTTTCAATGGTGTAGTTGTTTTACTCCCAAAATTTTGGAGCTCTTCGTACATTATCCCCACACTGTCCCAAGCATTAACAACGAGAATGAATGACGACCGTTTTCATATTTGTACAATATAAACGTATCCTTAATTTGCTATCTATGTACTAGTGTAAAAGCCTGTATACATGGTCCAAGGTCCAGGTAATGTTAACCCTTTGAGTGCCAGAGGGGTACGCAATGCATTGCTTTGCAATGCGTTGCATACCCCTCTGGCACTCAAAAGGTTAAGAGGCCGCTACCTCACTGCTCCACGTGACTCAGTCTTGCGTCGCCTCACTCACGCTCAGTAGACAATGCCTGGACACAGGCAGTCTCTACTGCTCATGACTGCATCGTGACAAACATCCTTGCGAATTATTATACAGGAATGTATATATTAAAATATATATTTGTGATTTTGACTTTAACCCTTTGAATGACAGAGGGGGTATGCAAAGTATTGCTTAGCGATACGTTGTGTACTATGCTGACATTCAAAGGGTTAACCCTTTGAAAGCAGATCCATTCGAGAAGCGTAATTTCTTTGGCGAGTGTATGTGACTGCACAATCAGCTTCTGCTGAAAATTATATCCATGCCAAATGAATTTTTAAAATATGTCTCCTCATCATAAGCGGAATGATTCATTGCATTTTGAGATGTTTTTTATTGGGGCCAAAAAAAAAAAAAGGCGCGGGGGTGCTCTCAGCTGATCTCTCCTTTAACAAGAGTCCATTATTTTTGGAAGTGTGAATTCCCAATTTGCCCTTGGAAGCTAATAAATATCACTAATGCCAGAGGGGCGTCAAAGGACTGGTGCATTGGGTTTCATCTTTAACCTCGTGCAACCCACTCCGCTTCATTCTTAACCCTTTGGCTGCTTCACAGGTCTCCAGCTTGGACCTCTGTAGCATCCAAGGGGTTAAGCGTTCGCCACACAGTTATTTGTCCTCTGTCAGCAGGCACCCTCAAAATAGGCCAGACATCCTTCTTAAAAACCACAGAGCCCCAGCACGCGACGCCTGTATTGGCCTCACAAGCCCTGCATACAATCCACGGTGTGACTACAACAACACTACCTTGTAGACAGACCAGGAAACATATTGCATGTGTTTCTTTATCTAGATAGCTTGCATAGCTTTACTTTCTACTTAGGTTTGTACTTACATTACTTATTAGGCACGCTGTAATAATCTGCTAGGATTAGTAAAATAATAATAATATTAATTTGCTATTTATTCATTTTACGCATAGAGATTTGTGGCTAGGTTCTGTTAGTGATTGAGGGATCATATCTGTAGATAAAACCAGTAATCTGTCCCGCTATATAAACGGTTTCTGTATTGTGATTTGGCCAGTTCTACAAAGACAACAAAGGCCATTTTAAGACCAAAGCATTTGCTCCATAGTGAACATATAACCCCCCCCACACACACACACACGCCCACCCATAACTTGTAAGTGGGGATTTTAACCCGAGAATGCTAGATAAGTCTCAAGCACATTGTAAAGCTCTAACATTCAAGGGGAACAATGCACTAAAGGTGTGATAAAAAGGTGATAAAGTGGAGATAACTTCTCCAGTGATATCACTTCTCCAAGTCCTATGTTATTCTATGGATCCTATGCACTGAGATGTCTCCAACTTTGGAGATCTTAGTGCATAGGATGTGTAGAATAATATAGGAACTGGAAAAGTGATAGTGAGACACTATCTCCATTTTACCTCCTCTTTATCACACCATAGTGCATAACCCCTAAGGTGTTTAAAGCCAGATTTTATCCAGTGTGGATTTTTTTTTTTTTTGTCCACTAAATTATAAGTCATTCTAACCCACTCACTGCCAAGAGTTGAGGAATAAGTTTTCTTTCAGCAGCGTTTTTCACGCTTTGTTTTAACTCATTTGGTGCCAGACAAATCCTGATATATGTGGGGTTAACCCTTTGAGTGACAAAGGAGTGTGGAATACATTGTTTTAAAATGCGTTGCTCAGCCACCCGGTACCCAGAAGGATGGAGTGGGAATATCCAAAGAGCTGGGGCCACTGAGATGTTACTATGGATCCTACATTATGGGGGTATTTGCTATACAGCTATGTACATGTACTCATTCACTGGCTCCTAGAAGCCACGGGGGCATATTTTTCAATGAGTTACCGGACTCTGTCTTTACTCTTGCAGTGCCCAGCAGCTAATTTCTGATTTGACGCTCAACAAGTTAGTGGGTCCTACTGTCCAATCCCAACTAATTATACGATTTCTGGCTCTAATGGGGCCCCATTCAGGAGGGATATTAACCCTCTGAATGTCAGAGGGGTACGCAACGCATTGCAAAGCAATGCGTTGCGTACCCCTCTGCCACTCAAAGGGTTAAGGTTAATTTACTAAAAACTAGATTATGGAGTAAACCTTCTAGGCCACAGAGGAGAAATTTGCCACGGATATAAAAGGGGCTTTTAACCCTTTGAATGCCAAAGAGGTACCCATCGCATTGCGGAGTACCCGCCTGTTTAAGGGTTAATCTCGAGTATCAGAGACAGGCTTCCAACACTTTCTGAAGCAATGTGTTTGAGAGCTTTCTAGTCTTCAATGGACTAAACACTGCATTTAAATGAATGCGGACTTGGGACATGTTTATTTGTCCATAAGGTGAACTTGGTTAATTCTAGAATGACTCTGTTCTTCTAAGTACATCAGCACCAATATTTGGAGGTAAACTCAGTACTCACTGAAGTATGGTGATCAGAGACCTTCAGGGCTAACAGGGGACCTCAGCTGTACTACACCCATTTATATCTACAGATGACCTCAATAAAAGAGGAAACTTACCGACACTTGGGAGGATTCACTAAGGAACGATAAAGAGGTGATAAAATGGAGATGACGTCTCCTGTGATATCACTTCTCCAGTTCCTATGTTATTCTATGGAGAACTAAGATTTCTTCAGGTTTGGAGATCTTAGTGAATAGGCTCCATAGAATAACACAGGAATTGGAGAAGTGATATCACTGGAGATGTTATCTCCACTTTATCACATCTTTATCACCGCTTAGCGTATCTCCCCCCAGTTTTCGGTAAATGTCTGCTGCATGAGAACAGCCAGAAACATGTAACAAGCAAAAGAAACGTTGCTTATAAATATTAATTTACAAAAAAATAATTATACTGATAAATATTCCCCTTAGGTGGTCTATATGTATTGCAAGGCCGCTGTTCCAAGTGCCACTTTGGGGTGCCTGATCTTCCCATTAGGGTGCCCCCTGTTTTCTACTAAGACTGACAAAAATGTGAATGTTGAGTTTTAAATGTATATTTATGGAAATAGTTACACACAATGGGGGATTACTTATCCCTTTCATTGCCATGTAAAGCAAATTGCTATTTATAAATGAACGACTTCAGCTTTTTAAATATGATAAAAATCTTTTATTCCGCCACTTTTTTTTTTTTTTTTTTTTTTTTAAAGAACAGATTATACCTGGAATTAACCCACTGCATGCTAGAGGGGTATGGAACATACCCCTCTGCACTCAAAGGGTTAAAATTTGTGACTTTTTTTTTTTTTTTTTTGCAGAATTGTCACAGTTTTAAAGGGATAGTATTGACAAATTTTAAAAAAAAGTGAATCTTGTAAGCATTAAAAAATTAAACTATATGCCCCCAGTCCCATCTCTCAAACCTTTATGGTTTGAGAGATATTCTGCACTAAAGTCCCTCCCCACCCTTTCCCTGACATTAGCGCTATAGTTGACTGCAGGGGATTCTGGTCCCAGGACCGTTGGAGGCTCTTCAGCAGAGCCGAGATCATGTTATTGAAAAAGAAATCCAGTGTGCTTGGAGATCGCGTTATTGAGAAAGAAATCCTTCACTGCAATGGTCTACAAAGTGTGATTCGTTTGCAAGCACACTTTGTAGACCATTCCAGTGAAGGATTTCTTTTTCAATAATGTGATCTTGGCTCTGCTGAAGAGCCTCCGCTTGTCCCAGGACCGGATTCCCCTGCAGTCAGCTAGAGCGCTGACGTCGGGGAAAGGGGAGGGAGGGGGGAACTTTAGTGCAGAATATCTCTCATAACCATAAAGGTTTGAGTGATGGGACTTGAGGGCATTTCGTTTAATTTATTTATTTATTTATTTATTTTTTTTTAAACTTGGCAACACTATCCCTTTAAAAACGTTAAAAATTTGCTGGGCCAGAATATAAAACGAGACTAACGCCATTTCCCCAGAAACTCTACTAGGTTGCATTAGGACCTTAGGAACGGTGATAGCTTTCTTTATAAATACCAACACTTTTATGTCAAATTTCACTCTACTCCACTTTTATAAATTTGCCCACTATGCTTATTTTTGTTATAATTTTGAGACCTAAGAATAACTGTGTATTTATAGATTACTAGTTGAAGAGCCCGTTACACGGGCCACAGTGCCACTGCCAGCTGGTTGCGGGGCAGTCATGCGCAGTAGAGACTGCCCACGCCGCGGCTGATACAGAGCTGTTCACTCACTATAGTAGCCAAAATATTGTTCCTGCAGGTCACCTGACTATACACTTATGTAACTAAATGAACACTACTAAAGAAAGTTATTTTGAGCTCACCAGGAACCTGTATGTTTTAGAAGTCCATTATGTATATGTATAAGTATGCATGTACGTAAGTATATGTAAATATACATTCACACATACTTTAGGAATAGAATTGGATGGTGGGGGTTCAGAGGGCTTTTTTTGCCTTCCTGTGGATAAACAGGGGTGTTTTTTGCATGGGCTGGACTTGATGGACGCATGTCTTTTTTCAGCCTCATCAACTATGTTACTATGTTATGCAATAAGGTACGATAAAGAGGTGATAAAGTGGGGATGACTTCCCCGGTGATATCACTTCTCCAATGTCTGTGTTATTCTATGGAGCCATTGCACTAAGATCTCCTAAGTTGGAGGAATCTTATTGCGTTGTCTCCATGGTATTAGATAAGAATTGATATCATCAGAGACGTCATCTCCACTTTATCACCTATTTATCATGCCTTCGTGCATAACCCCCCCCCCCCAGGACTCCATTCCTAAAGTATGTATGAATGTATATTTACATATATACACTATTGTTCAAAAGTTTGGAAAGAGAAGCAAATTTTGTCCATTAAAATAACATCAAATGGATCAGGAATACAGTGCAGACATTGTTAATGCTGTAAATGAGTATTGTAGCTGGAAACAGCTGCTTTTTAATACAACATCTACATTTGCTGCAAATGGAGGATTCTTCGACGCAAGCAAAGTTTGAAGGACACAATTATTATTTAAATTAAAAATCATTATTTCTAACCTTGTCAACGTCTTGACTGTATTTCCTGTTCATTCTGCAACTGATTTGATGTATGTTTTCACGGTTAACAAGGGAATTTCTAAGCGACCCCAAACTTTTGAACGGTAGTGTACATACATACATGCATACTTCTAAAGAGCTTACAATCTAAATTGTCTGATGTTTAGACAGGGATGTCCTTGTAAATCATTTGTTCTGAGCTGCAGTCTACTTGACACCCCAACAGGTCAGACTTTCATTACAGCCCTAATTAAAGAGGAACTACCACCTAATATAAAGTTGCCCTCCAAATATTATGCATATGGTGACTAGCTTCTTAACCCCTTAGCGTCCGGTGACGTACCCGGACCGTCACGTACTATTACTCACTGTGCTCCTGCAGGAGCGCGGTGAGTAATACCGGGGACTGAATTTGATCGCTCCAAGACCGGAGCGATCTCTTTCAGTCCCTCAGTTCGGCGTGCCGCCCCACGTGATCAGTCACGTGGGGCGGCACACTGAAATTCTCTATCGGGTCCTTGAAGGACCACACACCCCGCGACCGCTGGTCGTTAAGGAGTTAATAGTGTCATTATCTGGCACAAGTATCACGATCTGAAGTAATCGTGTTTCTTCAGAGACTTCTTGCTGTAGAGCCGTCTGTGCACCTGTGCCATCAGTCCCTCCCGGTGCCTTTTGGCTCCATTTAATGCCTCCTAGAGGAGACCGGGACGAACAGCACAGGCGCGCAGACGTCTGTAAGCCAATGTGTCTGCGTGCAAGCCTGGCCGTCGGTCTTTGAAGAAACAGGATTACTTCAGATCATGGTACTTGTAGCAGATAATAACACTATTAACCCTTTGAGTGCCAGAGGGGTACTCAACGCATTGCTTTGCAATGCGTTGAGTACCCCTCTGGCACTGAAAGGGTTAAGAAGCATGTTGCCAATATACCTAATGACTGGGGGGCGACTTTATATTGGGTGGTAGTTCCGCTTTAAGTACAAGCAGCTCGACCACAATGACCTCTGATTACTCGCCTGTGGCTACGCAGAGAAATCGTGAAAATTTGACCTGTTGGCGTGTCGTTAACCCTTTGAGTGCCAGAAACACTCATTGTGAGCAGGGCCCTCTTCACGATTTGTATCAGTCTGTGTAAGAGTCCAGTGTTTTGTAATGTGTCGTATCTAACTGGACAGCACTGATTGTCCTCAATGAAGACAAGACCAACAACAAATGGGTTAAAGTGCCAGCCGCCTCTTTTTTGAATTTGCATATTGTGCAAGTGCATACTATGTAACTTCGTATTGCCTATACTTTTTATTATTTTTTTTATTTTTCATTTTTTTTTTTAAACTCCTGTCCCTGACATGGATCTCCCTGGACCTCTGTTTCCAGAGAGCTTTCTCTCAGGGTCTGTAAAAGCAGAGATGTTTAAACAATGTCCTTCTGCAGCACCACATACACTGTATACTGCAGAGCAGTGAGTCTCAGTTTTAACACTAGGGACATACAAGCAGTTGATGTTTTCAGGAAATCCTGGGGTGATTACAGGCAATTTAACAGTGGCTCAAGATATTTTGATTGATTTACCTGTGCTTAATTACGCATAGAAATAAGAGGAGAGCAGCACCAGTGGGTCTTTTTTAAAAAAATAAATAAATAAATAACTTTATTAGCACAAATGGTTAAGAAAACATGGTCAACATTTCAGTCAACAGACCTTTATCAAGACGTGCTTAATTAAGGATATCCTTTAAATGCCAGAAGGCTATGCAATGTATTGCAAAGCAATGTGTTGCATACCCCTCTGGCACTCAGTGGGTTAAACTTGACCCCTTGGCAGGTCCCGAGGACTGGAGCTGAGAGTCACTGCTGTAGATGCAGGCTTTTCTACATTGTTTCATTGTCTTTCTTCAGCCTCATCAACTATGTTACTATGTTTTATATATTGTATCTTTTTTTTTTTACACTGCATCATTATCCCTGCATCATATCACTGTCCTACACAGAAAGCTCTCTGGAGACAGAAACCCAAGAATTTCAATGTCAGGGGCATAGAATTGTAAAGCAATACGTAAAGACAAAAAAAAAGTATAGGCACTTTAACTTTACATATAAAGCACTTGCAGAATATGTAAAATCAAAAATGGAGGATGACTGTCTGTTTAAGCCTATTTTCCCCCAGAAGCCTTTGAGCAGCTCTCTGTATATATTCAAGGGATCCCCGTTTTTTAGCCAGGCAGGGGGAATACAGTGAGAGTGCAAGCTTCCTTCGGAAAACATGGTTTCTTCTACAAATAAATAGAAGTCTTGCTACTCAAGAAGCTAAATGGTTCACCCCAGGAGAATGTAAACGAAGAGAAAAAGGCTGCAAAACAGCTGTCACTTTTTCTAACGATAATAGAGGTCAGGGGAGACCTTCCGTGAATATATAAATATGCATTATAAAACATACACTGGCGCATGCCGTGTTCACCGCACACTACGTCAACTTCAGGAACACAGCGCACCAGTCTCTGTGCTCAGAATCCAGACTGGTCATGAAAGGCTATAAAGGGGCTGACAGGTTAACTGCCTGGCTGCCAGATAAGATGGCTGCACGTCGTTCTTGCTGTCAGCTAAATTGTTAACCTGTTGAGTGCCAGAAAGGTGTGCAATGCATTCTCTGGCGCTCAAAGGGTTTAAAGACATGTTTCAGACATTGCAATATCAATTGGTTTGTAAACACTGCAGTGTAATCACCGACCACACATTTAGCATCAAATGCACCAGTTAACCTCTTAAGGACCAAAGAGCATGCACGCGGCCTGCACTTAAGGACCACGGAGCATTTTTTTTTTCAGGGTTCCCCGAACGGCGTGCACCCGTGACGTACATGTACGACCTGCATCATTAAGGACTAGAGGGGGTGTGTAATACATTGTGAAGCAATGCATTGCGCACCCCTCTGGCACTCAAAGGGTTAAGGAGTTAAGGTGATTGCGCACTGCCTTTTTTTTTTTTTTTTTTCTTTTAAGTTTGATATTCTGTAAGTGTATGAAAAATCCTGTCTCCACTACTGTATGAAGAACACTATTTTACATATAGACCTGCTTCCACCGTCCATGACCGAAAGCTTCCTGGAAACACACATTCAGGGAGCTTCCTGTCAGGTATGTTAAAGTGAAAAAAGAAATTGGTGAAGATATTTATTTTATAAAAATAACCCAGTGGTTAGAAAGTTCTCCAACACACTGAGATCTCTCTAGCACCTAAAGTGTTACAGTTCCCACAGGAATATTTATTTAATCCCAATATTGCAGTTGTTATCTCTCCCAGAATTGTTCTGCTTTTCATTTATACCTGACCCCTTACGGCAAAAAGGGAATAGTAATTTATGTTATATAGCCTTAACCCTCTGGGCTCTTGAGGTGTCTGACGCATATGTAAGGAAATGCATTAGGTTCGCTGACACTCATGAGGTTAATTATCATATCACCAATGTAAAGAGCTATTTTGGGGTGCACCATCCTTTAAATAGTGTTTTACATCTGTTTTTCTTATGAGTGTGTAAATAGCCATAGTTGAGTACTATGGATCGCCTGTTTGTATAGGTTTATGTAAGGGTGTAATTAGGGAAATGATTGAAAGCATATAAATGAAATGATATACATACGTAGAAAATGTTAGGGTCTGACTTTGGGACTGGGGGTTCTGGGCCAGATCTCAGGGTGAAGGGCAAAATTCTCAGAGTGAGAGAATACAGTGTTACCAAATACACGATCTGTACATTTAACTGCTCTTTTACTCTGTAAATTCATATAATTTATACCAAAAACTCTCCGCCTGCCTGTATGTGTGTGTGTGGTGTGTGTACGAGCAGTGAGATCTATGAGCTGAACAGAAAGACAGAGAGAGGGAGAAGTCCTGCACATCTGTGTATACAAGCAGTGAGATGTCAGCTGTAGAGAAAGACAGAGGGAGAAGTCCTGCATTTCTGCATGTACAAGCAGTGATATTTCTAAGTTGTACAGAAAGACAAGGGAAAAATTCCTTCTTGGAGATTAGTTGTACAGAAAGGCAGGTGGATAATTCCTGCTTGTCTGTGTGCAAACCAGCACTGAGATCTATCAGCTGCAGGGAAAGTCCTGCATATCTGTGTGTACAAGCAGTGAGATCTATCAGTTGTACAGAAAGGCAGAGGGAGAAGTCCTGATTGTCTGTGTGTGCAAGCAATGAAATAATATCAAGTGAAGGGTTCCTTTGAGGACTGACCGAGGCCCCCTGGTTTAGGGCAATCTGAAACATATTGCCTAGACTTGATGTTCTGAAGAACTATAAGATTAAAGCGATAGTAATACTTCAATTCCCCCATCTTGAAGCCCTTAAAAAACTGAATTAAACAAGCCCAGCAGGATCTCTCAAACTTTTTTGGTTTGAGAGATATCCACTTTCAAAGTTCTCTCTCCCCTGACGTCAGCGTTCTAGCTGACAGTAGGAGAATCCGGTCCCAGGACCAGCAGAGGCTCTGCAGCAGAGCCGGGATGCAAGCACATGTAGAAGACCATTTCAGTGAAAGATTTTTTTCTTCCATAACGAGATCTCAGCTCTGCTGAAGAGCCTAGGCCGGTCCCGGGACCAGATTCCCCTGCTGTCAGCTAGAACGCTGACATCAGGGGTGAGAGAACTTTAAAAGTGGATATCTCTCAAACCATAAAGGTTTAAGAGATGCCGCTGGGCTCGTTTAATTCAGTTTTTTAAGGGCTACAAGATGAGGGATAGTAAAATTGAAGTATTGCTATCCCTTTAATATATCTCACAGATCTCAAGGTCGGCAAATGCTGAAAGCTCCCAATAATGATAGTATAAATGCATTATATATTGTTCTACTGAAAATTACTCCGATAATCTTCCAGTTTACCAACTGAACGCCTTATGTCTTCTATAAAGAAGGGGCTTCTCATAGGATAAAGGTCTTCTCACAGGATAAATATCCACTTTTCTTGCCTTTCCTCGTTCTGTGCTCCAAGAATGTTTCATTTTTCTTTATATTTTATTTTTTCCTCATTATTTTTCATATTGTATATTTAAATGTTTTACCATCTGTGTGGATTTTTAATTTGATACTATCCTTTTGGTTTTATTTTATTACTTCTGAGGCCCTCATTGTAAGCTTGTATTTCCAAACTATGGCTACCCACCTTGCAATTGCTGCCTACGCCAGGGCACATTTAACCCTATGAGTGCCAGAGGGGTACGCAAACACATTGCAAAGCAATGCGTTGCGTACCCCACTGGCACTCGAAGGGTTAACCATGTGGGTGCCAGAGGGCTGTCCTACTTATTGCGTCATGATGACTTGGACACTGGCACTCTATTGGTTAAAATCCACAGTGTTCTGCTCACGAGACAAGGAAAGAAATATCTACAAAGCGATCTGCAAGTACAGGATACTTTAAAGGTAAATCACTAATTTCTCCTGAAGAGGTATTCATGTTAAGCTGACAGTATATTTCACTAATGTTTGTCATATTGGCAGAAACAGACTGAAATTGAACTGTGACAATAAGCTTGGGTTGCAGATTTTGTCTAAAATATCACACAGGATATTATTTGAAGCTCGGATTCTCAACTTCATTTGTCTTCATGCTGGAGTGAACCCAGCTGCAACATAGGGGATGACTAAGGCTTTATATATTATATATATATTATATATAAACTGAGCTTTTAACTCATTGTGGGAGATTCACTAAGAGGACTTCTCCAGTGATATCACTTCTCCAATTTCTGTGTTATTCTATAGAGACTGTGCAATGAGGTTTCTTCAACTGAAAGAGGCCTTACTGAATAGGCTCTATGGCATAACATAGGAACTGGAGTGGTCATCTCCATTTTATCACCTATTTATCACCGCTTAGTGAATCTCCGCCACTGCACGCTGGAGAGCATCCAAGGGGTTAAACATTTCATTTGTCTGATATTTGGGGGATTGGGGGGGGGGTATTTCTTTTTTTTTTTTTTTGGTGGATTTATTTTACTCCAAATTGTTCCTCATTTCTTTTGTGAATAAGGCCCTATCCATCTATCATTGTAACGTATTCCAGAGAGCCAAAGGTTGCCTATTTTTGGCCCAAGCAAAACATTAGTTTAAAAACCTACATCGTTGTATACGAGAGCCTAATCTATACCATTATTGTCAAATCCCAAAGTATAAATCTAGCAATACCCAATAATCTAAAAAAGTGGAATTATGGGAACATGCATTGTGCTGGTGAAAGAATGTTTAGCTCTATTTTCAAACCATATTGTAAGCGGACATAATTTTTAAAATAGAACAATCACTCCAATTAAAGTGCCACCCAAATAATTATTCATATAGCGATAAGAATACCAATAGTTGTATCATCCTGAATAAGTCCAGCATTATTGAGAAATCCATCTTGTTCAGAGACTGACAGACAGGCATCAGAGCAGACATCTTGCCTCTTCGGAATCTGTGCATCTATGCTGTCCGTCTCCTCCAGGATTGGTGAGGGGGAGTTGCATTGTACCTTAGGGTACAGGAAGTGACTGACAGTGCAGACATCTTGCCTCTTCAGCATCTGTGCACCTGCGTGGTCCATCCCGGTCTCCTCTAGGATTGGTGAGGAGGAGTTGCATTGTACCTTAAGGTACAGAAAGTGACTGATGGTGCAGGCGCACAGATGCCTCTTTAGCAAGAAGCCTGTCTGTCAGTCTCGGAACAAGATGGATTTATCAGTAACGCTGGACTTATTCAGGATAATACAACTACTGGTATGCATATTGCTATATGAATAGTTATTTCGGGGCACTTTAATTGAAGTGATAGCTCCTCTTTAACCCTTTGAGTGCAAGAGGGGTACGCAACGGTACCACTCTAGCACTGAAAGAGTTAAGCCACAAAGTGAATAACATACAGTAATATCAAGACACAGTGTTTTCATATCCCATCAGGTAGCAGCGTTATTTAAAGGGGAATTGTCCCTAGGAAAAAGTGGCTACTAATTTGTTTATCTTACCCAGGTAGGTGTTTTTCAAACAGTTGTCAACTAGATCCATACAAGACACTGCTAGTATTTTCCTTTTATGACTAGTGACCCTTTACAAGCTATTCAAAAGCCTATTGTTTGATGTGAGATTGTATGAACAAGAGGCAGATAGAAATCACATTATACAGTAAAACTGCAGATATAATGGATAAAAATATAATTACTTGTGTCTAGATGTTCGGCAGATCTATTTTTTTTTCCAAAATATTGACTATTTGCTGCTAGAGGCATACGTCCCTGGCAGCAAAGGAGTTAAAATGTTTTAACAATCTCATATTGTGGAGTATAATCTACAAGCAACCAGTGGTGTGATGTGAAATATTTCAAATAATATTAACCCTTTAAGGAGCAGAGGGGTGTGAAATGCATTGCTTTGAACACAGTTGAACACGCCTCTGGTCTTTAAAGGGTAAATAGATCATATTAACTCCTTGGAAGCCAGAGACATTTCCAACGCAACGTTTTGCTCGATAAACGCTAACACAGGACTTATGGCCAAAAGTTAACCCTTTAAGTATCAGAGCGCTGTTACAAAATGTCTCCACAATGTGTTGGAAACGTCTCTGGCGCTCAGCGGGTTAATTGTTCACTTTTCAATTCCCCTCCTTGAATTCACTTGAACCATAAGCGTGCCAAACTGTTGTTTACTTATCCGTCTAGGTCAGATATCTTATATCTGAATCCACTTTGTGGTTTCAAAAGGAGAAAGACACAGCGGCTGCCAGTGGAACAGCCTTTCATTGTTCAGCTTCAAAAATATAAAATACAAAAAAATGAAATAAAAGCGAGTTATAATCACTGTGTAAAATGAAGGCTTCTCCGCAGATAGGTGCTTTTTTTTCCATCAATGGCACGCTTTCAATAAGTGAAAAAATTCTGACTTTAGATCATCCTATGCTGTGCCAGCATCCTATATTATAATTTGCTAAGGATGTTTGTCAGAAGCTGTCATGCGAAGTAGAGACTGCTGCACGCGATGCAGTCATGCGCAGTACAGACTGCCCGAGCCGCGGCTGATATCCAGTACTGCGCATGACTGCAGCTCCGCCAGTGTTGGCCCATGTACACAGGCTTTAAAACTAGTTCAACAATAATTCCTTCACTTCTTGAATTGTGTTAGTGTCCCAAAGCCAATATATATATATATATATATATATATATATATATATATATATATATATATATAGATTGCAAGCTCTGTGGTAAACTGAGGCTGATGTAACCAGGAAGAACTGAAGCATTTCTGGGGAGGACCAGCTGCACACACCACAAGGAGCGAATAAAAAAAAAAAATCCTCTGGTACTCAAAGGGTTAAATCTCTGAGTGCCAGAGAGGTGCGCAACACATTGCAAAGCAATGCGCTGCGTACCGCTCTGGCACTCTGAGGGTTAATCCCCTTGAATGTTAGAGGTCACTGATCCATTGCTTTTAGTGCACTGAAATAGTTAACCCTTTGAGGCCAGAGGGGTACTCAATGCATTGCTCTGCAATGCGTTACATACCCCTCTGGCACTCAAAGGGTTAGAAGCCCAATATTGCTCCAATTCTTAGTAAATCAGCACCCCTCAGTCCTTGTATTCTCTGTGTCGTTTTGCATGTCAGTTTTTAAAGAGACACCTTCATCTCAAATCAAATTTGGTGATTTTGAATGATTTTTTTAAATCACCTACATGTTGATTTAGCCAATTTTGAATTTAGAAAACTCGTTTTTGAGCTATATTTATGGATTAGGCTCATTAAGGCTTGCCATGCAGGTACTTCCTGTCCTATCCCTCACTCACTAATGTACTGCCCGCCTCCCCTAACACTGATAGGGTTCAGTGTCAGTACGGGAGGGGGGGGGGGAATAGAGGCCTAAGACAGGAAGTGCCTGCATGGCATGACACTTAGCATAATGTATAAATAAATATAACTAAAAAATAAACAATATTGTTTTCTAAATAGAAAATAGTACAATATCGAGGAAAGGTCTTTCAAAATCGCTAAAGTTGTTTTCAAGTGATATTTTCCCTTAATGATGATTAACCCCTTAGTGGCCAGAGGGGTGTGCAAACATTGTGAACCCCTCTGGTCCATAAGAGGTTAAAGAGAAAGACAATTTTACACCAGACAAGTGTCCAGTACGTCCAGTCTTTTCTACATAAAAATTAAAGTGGAACTACCACATCTAAGCAACTTTAGCTTCAATAAGTCCCGTCTGGTGACTAGCTGCTTAGTAGCGCTAGTCGCCAGAATGATTACCTTGTTATGGAGAAATAGCCATTTTTCACGGGCTGACAGGCAGGACGGAGAGCAGACATCTTGCCACAGTGACGTCTGCGCGCCTGCTCTGTCAGTCCCTTCCAGAAGAATGGCTATTTCTCCATAACAAGGTAATCATTCTGGCGACTAGCGCTACTAAGCAACTAGTCACCAGACGGGACTTATTGAAGTTAAAGTTGGTAGATGTGGTAGTTCTGCTTTAAGTTCTATTTAATCCTCAGAATAAAAATATCGATTGCAGAAGTTCTAACAATCCTTTACTGTGCAAGCCTTTAGCCCTTTGCATTTTATTCCATGCAACACTATCACACCTTCTGCTAACCTTCTGAGTGCCAGAGGGGTACGCACAATGCGTTAAAAGGTGCAGTGTCTCTCCTGCTAATAAATATAAGGTTATATTTAAAAATTTTGAGACATTTTCACTAAATCCTAATGTCAATCAGTTGACTTTTTGAAAAGTGGAGAAGAAATGGTTGTGGTCCAAGTAAAAATTGTGTTGCAACGTATGTAATAAGAAATTTGTTAATTGTACCAAAAATATATATATTTTTTTTTTTACCCCAACTACAAAACGAGAATAATTTTTTAATGGGACATTAGTGTCCCCTTAAGTAATGAGAAAATGGGAAAAAATATTCTCAGAGTTATTTCCTTAGATAGCGACATATACAAACTTGACTTTACTTCTTTATAAATATAATCCTTGGTTGCACACAATTCTTAAACATATCACGAATATATATATTTTTTTTATAATACCTCCCCCACCCCCCCAATTATGCAAAAATCTAATTAGCTGTCACACTGTTCGTCACGTTAAGGTGTCCACACACACAGTGATTTTGGATGGAGCCGACCAGCGATAAGATCACTGAACGATCAGATTTCAGGTTGCTTCTGCCCACACACACACACAGACCAAATCCAGGCAATCTGCAATCGGATTGCCTGTTTATCTGTGTGTGGGGCTGTGCAATAGGTTCTTAATAACCTGACATCACAACCCCATTCAATATCAATGTGGTTTGGTCTGTTGCGGCCACATACACAGCGATCTGATCGCCAGGTGATCAAAATTTTCACGCCAGGCCGACTAACCAAATTACTAATTTGGTTGGCTCGACTTGACTGATTTAGCACATACACAATGTAATAAATCGACCAAGAGGGTCGATTTTGACCAGATTGGTCAAAAACAGCTGATGGAATTGCACTGTGTATAAGCACCTTTAGTTCTCGGAAGGTAAACACCAAAAGTACAGGTTTTCAAGCTATTTCTGCTTTTCAACAGGTGTAATCAGTGGCTCAGTCTTTCTGACTGTTCCACTTGTGTTTAATCCGGGACATCAGGGCTCAAAATTTCCACTCGCCACTAGCAAATGGTGAGTGAAAATTTAGCCCTGGCGAGTAGAAATTCAGCCCTGGTGGTTATGTTATGTCTTGCAGTGGCAAGTAATTTTACAGGTCTGGCTAGTAGCAAAGGACTTAACATGATGAGCCCTCCGGGACATCCTTAGAAATGGATATGATGGTGTATTCAGAGGACAGGAGCGGGGAATCGCTGAACTATCATATGAAAGTGTATGCAGCTATTTGTGTTAACATTTCCATATCTTGAAAGAACTTGCGATTTATTATATAGAAAGTGTTTTTTGTTATCTGTCTGGCATAAAGTAATTTCCTGTTACAGTTTTCTATTTGGATAGAAGGCTGCGTGCTGCATCAGGCAAAGGCAATTTCTAGTATCAGTGACTTCAAGAGATGGACAAGCGTGAAACAAGAGTGGTTGTTATAACCATAAGTTGCTGCCTGTATCCAGTTAAATATATTTAGCTTAATCAATAAAGTTGCAGTTTTACTCACCGAGTGCATCTCGCATGTTGCGAAGTCAATTGCCAGAACTTCAGCTGTTGGAGGCTACATATCCCATTGAAGTTGTAGTCCCCAAAAAAGTCATGTCCTGAGATTGACTATCCCAGTTCTACTGTGCAACACTCAGCAGGAAGTAACAAGTGTAAAGGAAAATTGCTTCCTGCTAGATTTAGTATTGTACAACAATTTTGAATGAATATTGTTTTTTGTATACTTAGGAAGCACACAGGTATATGTTTTAGGAATATACAAAAATATATGGCATTTGAAGTAAGGGTTAATTAAGAGGAGTATTACAGCTGTACTAAATGGACTGATAAAAAAGAACCCAGGGAGGACTATTTAAACAAGGAGTTTGGTGTGGATTCCATATCCCTGAGGAAGTGCCCAGGAGGCATGAAACGCGTTGGATGAGATCTACTACACAGTTAATCTGAGTTCTCATGTTGCTGCGTTTATTGCTATAGTCCTAGAGCTCACAGAGTCAGTGAGAGGAAGGCTATTCCTGAGACTGCAATTATCAATTGGTTACAGAGTGTCATCAACAACATCTGATAGACACCTTCCCACGTTCTGCCCGTATAGAGCGGTACACACTGTGGATGGGGTAGCCCTGGAATACTCATACCCGGTGAGAGAGTGATAGCCGCCCTTAAAACCATCGAGCAGTCCGCCGCCGGAGGGGAACCCCAAAATAGAGAACTATATAACCACAATAACTTTGGTGGATAAGATCAGCTGCAAAAGTCGGGTGAATAGTGAGTCTGGAGGATATCACTACCACTATACGGGATAGGTAACAAAAGGAGAGTCTCGCGGACTTTTTGCCAACACACAGCCCGGACACTTATGCACCTATGTCCATACATTTTTAGCCATATTCAAGTGGTACCACCTTTATAATTAACCCGTTCTACTATTATATTAATGAATATACATTTTTTATAGTTAAATTGGTTTAGTGTTATTTAATGTGTATATGCCAACTGTACTGTATTGTATTAATTAAATATTTGCATTTTATGCTCCGTGTAACTGTTTGCTTATAGGGAAGGGTTGTTGCATACAATGGGTATTTGAGTATAAGTATATATAATATCTAGCGCTCGCCTTAGTTCTATTTATTCTATATTATTATATGTTGCATTATTATGTAAGCCTATGTGGAGGTCAGCTTAGCACTAACATATTACTGTTATATTATGATGAGACATCTGATATTATTCATGTTTTTATGGGGCATCAGGGATCGTGATATGATGCATTCCAATTTTGGTAGATAATAAAAGTTTATTTTATTTATTTTTTTTTTTTTTGCTTATTTTATTTTATACTAGTGTAAAAGCCCGTGTACACGGGCCAAGGTTTGGTGAGGCCGGTCCTTCTCTGCGTACTACTGCCGCCGCCTCGCTGGCGGCACACACAATGCAGCCATGTGCAGTAGAGACTGCCCAAACAGGCAGTCTCTACTGAGCATGACTGCATCGGACAAACATTCTAGTCTTTTATATTATAGGATAATTGTGATTGGAATATAGTAAAAGGAGAATGGAGAGCTTGCCTTAAAGATGTATCAACAATAAAATAAACAAACAGTAATTCTACTTAAAGTCTTACCTTAGTGCTGTCTCCCACCTTCTCTTCTTTCCCTCTTTAAGACTCAAATCCATTTTCTACCCAGTGAAGACATATTTCGGTAGTGACGTCTGCATGCCTGGGCTGTCAGTCCCAGCATACTCTAGGAGGCGTTGCTAAGAGCCGTTTGGCTCCAAAAGGGACTGACGGCGCAAGTACGCAGACGTCACTATGGAAAGATGTCTGCTTGTTTCCTGCATGTCAGTCTGAGAGCAGTGTATTATTCTCATTAACGCGGTAATAATTCTGGTGACTAGCGCTACTGAGCAGCTAGTCGCCAGATGGGTATTTATTTGGGGCCATGTTTGTAAAAGGTGGTAGTTCTGCTTTAAAATAATCAACGATTCATTATATTTATTGTTATAAAATCAGTCAGTAAAAATGTGAATTCGTATCAACTATTTGAAAATGCCAAATCCATATTTATTTATCTACATATTGTATATAATGCATATATTTTAGTTTACGTCACCAATATATTAGGTGTAAGGTTTGCGGGTGTAAATGTGTTGTTTTTTCAACAGTCTGAAGAAAGAAATGTCTTAACCCACTGAATACTAGAGAGGTCTCCAGTGTATTGATTTGTAATGTGTAGGTGACTTCTCTGGACCTGTCACGCTAAGTTTAGTTAATTTTAGAGATAATAAAAATGGTTTATATGCTGTGCAAGAAGTTTATAATATAAATAGTTTGAGAAATGAACCTTTATTTATTGGCTCAGTCTGGCCCTCTATGCTAATTAGTTTAAATGCTGAGCCAATAGTAACACACACTGTGGTATGAATGAATACAGGCGAAGCCCACACACCAAGGTCATTTCAAGAACACAGAGGAGGACATGCACTGAGTGGTGATAAAGCGGAGGTGACTTCTCCAGTTTTACAATGAGTTGGCTACCCCTCTGGCATTCAAAGGGTTAAGCCTTTGAAGAGCAGAGTTATGTACAACTCATTGCTTTGCGATGTGTTTCTCACCCCAGTAGTCCTCAAACAGTTGTTACCATTGCCAACGAGCATTCAGTGAATTGATATTAACCCTCTGAGTGCCAGAGGCATTGCATACCCCTGTGGCACTCAAAGGATTAATACTAGGCCAATCTCCTAACTCCGGTGTGGTCATTGTTGGGCCCCCAAGCTGTTGAGGACTACATCACCCCAACCCGCCGTTAGATGATGAGAGTTGCAGTTCAAAACAACTGGAAGTCCAGCAGTTGATTACTCCTGCCTAAGATCTTAGAGATATCCTTCATGCATCTAAACAGTCAAAGGGTTTCGCTGTTGGAGTTCCACTGGAATTTAATCTACAACTAAAAAGTCTTTCACAACCACATTAAAAAAAACAAACAAAACCATAGCACTAGGTAAATAGGTTCCCCAGGAGACACGGGGTTAATGTAGTACACAATCTCCTCTCCCCAACACAAGCGAGGTTAAGCACTGGCTCAGCAAAATGTATGCCACACACAATAAGAGTGTGAAAACAATTCCGAAACAAATCATTAACCAAGAACCTAGACAAGAAAAAACATACAGTTTCTACAATCCTAAAATATGATCAGTTTCTAAAACAACCCCTCTTTTCCAAAAATAGCAAGCATGTCTGAAAACGTAAGGGAACAGCATTCATTAATATCCAAATATTTTAGACACCCAAAAGTTGTTTTTTTTACATTATTTTTATGAATCGGATAGAATTACATGCTTTAATATAAAAGCCACTGCATAAACCTTCGTAGAACTAGCTGTAACACATTTAATACCCAGTAAAACCCTACAAATCCATCAGAAATAAGTATGAAAACATGTAGTTAGTGAAGCAAGACATAAAGGGACACCAAAAAAGCAGCCAGTCATTATCACGTCTTCCTGATAATGGCCGACATTACTCACATATAGGGAGCGATTTAAAAGTCATTAGTATAACGGGATGGACGCCGCATTTATACTTAATGGCATGTTCGTTATGCTCTTTACACGACACAAGTGAAAATGTTGTATTTCAATAATAAGGGGCCTTTTTCATCTCTACCTACCTGGGTTTAACCAATATTATGCAGCGCTATTAAAGCCTGAATACTTGACTTACACTCCACCCTCTGTATGTTAAATAAACATCCTTTAAGCCAAGTATTTCAACTGTTATAAAGAGGTGTTAAAATGAAGGGAACTGTAATAGGATTTATTGGGGAGAGGTGCCAATACAAAGGAAGCTGTATATTTGAGGGGCGCACAACGAAAGTGTGGAAAGGCAAAGTAGGAGGAGGGGAAGGAGAGAAGGTAGAGGTATCTGTATTAAATCCGAGTGCCAAACAAGAGGTATCCAATGCATTGCAACATCTCTGGCATTCAAAGAGTTAAGAAAACTAACGCTTTCTACATTTTAGAATGCATCTACATGGTAGTTTCCCTGTGTTAACCTTTTGAGTTCCAGAGGGGATGCACACTGCATTGCTTTGCAATTCGCTGTGCACCCCACTGGCACTCAGAGTTAAAGGGATAGTAATACTTAAAAATAACTATTCCCCATGTTGTAGCCAGTAAAAAACACAGTTAAATGAGACCAGCGACATCTCTCAAACCTTTATGGTTTGAGGGATATCCTCTTTCAAAGTTCCCTCTTTTTGGCTTTTCCCCTGACGTCGGAGTTCTAGCTGAGAGCAGGGGAATCCTCTCCTGGGATCAGCAGGTGGCTCTACAGCAGAGCGGAGATCGTGTTAATAAAGAAATCCTTTACTAAAAAGGTCTTCTACGTGCTTGGTTCGCAAGCACACGTAGAAGACCTTTTAAGTTAAGGATTTTTTTTTATTAACGCGATCTCAGCTCTGCTGCAGAGCCTCTTCCGGTCCCAGGACCGGATTCCCTTGCTGTCAGCTAGAACGCTGACGTCAGGGGAGAGGGAACTTTGAAAGTGGATATTAAATGAGTTAAATGAGACCAGCGGCATCTCTCAAACCATTATGGTTTGAGAGATGCCGCCAGTCTCATTTAACTCAGTTTTTTAGTGGCTACAACATGGGGGATAGTAATTTTTAAATATTACTTTCCCTTTAAAACTTACAAATCATACGTAAGGTTTTAGAAAACTCATTTTATGGTGGATTTGATTGTATTCGAGTTTTAAAGGGGAATATTCACATAAGGAAAACTTTCGTGTAGTGGTTTCAACCACTACAACAAGATTAGTGGTGGTGTTTTTTTCTTTTTTATTCTACTTACCGACTAGGGAAGATCTTAAGAGTTAAAATGTGGCACTTCCGGGTTCCTTGGTACACTGTATGTGCGGCACAACGCCACAGGGCTTCCCACCTCCCTCACAGCTGCCCCAGGGAGCCTGCTGACGCTTCCCTTCGTGGGGATGGTAAACGGAGCTTGTTGTAACCATCGCTCACATAAATGCCCCCACGAAGGGAAGCAAAATGCGATCCCTGGGGAAGCTGGAATGGAGGCGGGAAGTCCTGCTGCATTGTACCGCACATACAGCGTGCTGAAGAACCCGGAAGTGACATATTTTAACTCTTAAGATCTTCCATAGTCGGCAAGTAGAACAAAAAAAAAAAAAAAAAACACCACCACTAATCTTGTTGTAGTGGTTGAAACCACTACAACAATGTTTTTATTATGAGAATGTTCCCCTTTAACAGACAATGCTCTCAACTCTCTTTATTGGATTGTTACCTATTAAAACATTTATTCTGATTTGCAAAAAAATAAAAAAATAGATTTGCACAAAAAAACAACTGTGCTATAAATTAAAAAAAAAAAAAAAAAAAAATCCCCAAATTTGTATAGATTTAAATGGGGGCATTGGACCCCACTGAATTGCAATCCATTCTTTCTGGCCTTAATTTTTTTTTCATCTCCTGTGGGTTTGTCCAGCTCTCCTTTATGTAATATTTAACTTTGAATTCTATTACACGTAAAAAGGTTATTTATTGGGACTCCCTTATGGAAGCGGATGACTGTGTTAGCAGACAGTAGCCTATTGAGTAGGAATGTTGCAACTTTTCTAGAGACCATCATAATCATGGTCGTGGGGAAGATGTAACAGTGTAGGTATGTACTTAGGCCTATGTGGCCACAGTGCAGATGATGAGCAATTGAATTGTTATTATACTCACTGCAATGTTCCAAACACTGGCTGGCCCACTAAATCATCAGCTATTCATGTATGGCTGACTTCTATGTGGACAGCCCTCTCCTTTTTGATTGTCTCATAGGGGAACAGAGTGTGACACTGTTGATTCAAATATGGTGTCTTCCAGTAAAAACCACCTGTGTGTTCATAGCTGCACAACAGAATATTTTGCCGTTTCAAAATAAGAAGGTAACAGACAGGGAAATGGCCAGGCTAGATATTCTGTCACATATTAGGCTTTTATACAATAACTAGTTTTAAAGCCCGTGTACACAGGCCAACACTGGCGGCACTGCAGTCATGCGCAGTACTGACTGCCCACGCCGCGGCCGATACTGAGTGGGGAGCTCCAAATTCAGACCATAGTCCTCTCTGCGCACCTGACTCAGACCTGAATTCAGTCCCCCACTCAGTATCAGCCACGGCGTGGGCAGTCTGTACTGCGCATGACTGCAGTGTGCGCCGCCATCTCTACTGCGCATGACAAACATCCTAGCGAATTATAATATAGGTATAGGATAATAATAATGACATTTTTCTTATTTCTAGAGAATGTAAATTAGTTCTCTGTAGTATACAATTATATGACGGAAATATTTATTCAAAGAGCTGACCAAAAAAAAGAAGAAAAAAAGAAAAAGGTAGGGATATTTTCTAAGTAAGGGCAGTAAAGCTATGGAATTTTTGCCTCAAGATGCTGTGTTTGCAGATACTGTAGTTGCTTTGAAACACGAGTAACTAACTCAGAAGACTATTGAGAATTATGACAGCTGTTTTCAAAGCAGGTAGGGTGTTGATCCAGGAAAATAACCGACTGCCATTAGGATAGAATTTTTCTACCCACTTGGGGCTTAATAGGAAATAGCTTCAATGGAGTTTTTTTGGCCTTTCATTTGTATAAATAGGGGTGATATGGCATTCCAAAATTATAAGCATTTGAAAAAAAAAAAGAAAAAAAAAGGGCATTTAACTTTAAGGACAACTGTGGGGCAGTGCATTGCACACACCAAAGGTCCTTGAAGTGTTAACATGGAATTGTCACAATCTACTGTGCTGTCAAGATAAAAGAATATAACACTGCTGTTTTGCCTTTTACTAGTTCCAATTACAGTTTCTCAGTTCTCTAAATACTCATGTCTTTTTTCCAGCCTCATCAACTATGTTACTATGTTTCTATGTAGAATATTTACCAGTCCACGTTCCCTAAAGTTCCGTATGGGCTGTAGATGTATGGAAAGCATACACGGATATGTGGTTCATGCTGTAATGTGACAGGTCCATTATATGAAAAATGCTGTGAATGCGTTTGTTGCAGTGTTGTCAATAATTGTATTGCTAGCTTTTGGGGACAACAACTCCTGTGATCCTAACCACCCAATGGGTACAGTCCCCGACAACAGGAAGATCAACAATTGGCTTACTGTGCTCTGTTGTGTCTTGTTTTACGTGTATGTTCGACTCCTCTTTCCACCCCAGCTACCCCCACATCTACATCAACAAGCAACGTGTTCATAGATAACTGCAACTTTTACACACAATAATGCCAGATTACTTTTCCACCTATTTTATAATCCTCCCATATAGCAATAAGATTTTGCACATGGTCTATGCTGTAATTTATTGGTTATATTTAATGAAATCTTGGGCTGGATCAGGATTCCCCATTCACTTTTCTGTGTCACATTTTAGTGAATTTAAACCATAAAAAATATTTATAACAAAAAATGACCTTTTTTAAAACACACTCCTGTGTTTTACAAAATTATAACTCATTTGTAATACTATTAACCCTTTGAGTGCCAGAGGGGGTACGCAACGCATTGCTCTGCAATGCGTTGCGTACCCCTCTGGCACTCAAAGGGTTAAAGTTATTAATTATGTGCCGAGTTAATGGCTGCAAAATTATAACCCTGAACCTCCCCCTAGCTTTTGGTCCTTTGAACATTTGAATTTCCTTAATTTTTTTTACCACATCTACAAAAACTGTAAATTGATTAAAACATTTTCACTTTCAATTACAGAAATTGTAATATTTAAGGATCAGAGTGGTGGACGGTGTATCATAAAGCAAAGCATTGCACAACCCTTTGGTCCTAATCTTTTGAGTGACAGAGAGACAGATAACGCAGCTCACTGCTATGATAGGATATCTTTCTGGCACTCAAAGGGTTGAACTTTATGTCAATACATCAGCCTCGGTGTGTTATAAATAATGGGCTTTCCCATCTGTAAAACCATAACTTTACTCCTAAATATCTCAGGACACTTTTTCACATTTAACAAAATAAAATGGTATCCCAGAAGATCTACTGAAATGTGAAATTTGTTGTCAGTGCATTCGGTAATTTTTTTTTTTTTTTTTTTAACTCACAAGAAAATGTAAAATAGCAAAAATGACTTGTTTTCATTAGGTTCTTCTATTAAAAGCGACTGGCCTGACTTGTAGTAGAGTTTGTAGCGACTGGTAATTCAATTTGGAATCCAAAATTTCAGCCACATTTGTCATTCCATTCCAAAGTTATAAGCATTTGTGAAGAAAAAAAAAAAAATAGCATTTAACCCTTTAAGTGCCAGAGGGGTATGCAACGCATTGCAACTCTAAGGACCATTGTGGTGCAGTGCATTGCACACACCCATGATCCTTTAATTATCAATTAATCTTCTGTGCTGCCAAGATAAGAGAATATAACGCTGCTGTTTGGCCTTTTGCGCGTGCCAATTACAGCCACGGGGATCATTTTTCAGTTCACTAAATACTACCTTCTCCCCCGCTGGAACAAAACCAGAGAGAGAGAACATCATTAACCCTCTGCGTGCCAGAGGGGCACTGCAATGCGTTGGATACCCCCTCTATAACTCAAAGGGTTAAACATTAGATTTATCAACATCAACAAAAAATAAAATCCACAAGAGATGGAATAAGGGGGGACTTCTCATTTCCATAACTATAATATGTCCGTGGATTTAATCCATTTGGGAAAATTCAGATTTATTTATTTTTTTCCACATGTAAGTAAATTGTAGATATTAACCCTTTGAGTGCCAGAGGGGTACGCAACGCATTGCAACTCTAAGGACCATTGTGGTGCAGTGCATTGCACACACCCATGATCCTTTAATTATCAATTAATCTTCTGTGCTGCCAAGATAAGAGAATATAACGCTGCTGTTTGGCCTTTTGCTCGTGCCAATTACAGCCACGGGGATAATTTTTCAGTTCACTAAATACTACCTTCTCCCCCGCTGGAACAAAACCAGAGAGAGAGAACATCATTAACCCTCTGCGTGCCAGAGGGGCACTGCAATGCGTTGGATACCCCCTCTAGAACTCAAAGGGTTAAACATTAGATTTATCAACATCAACAAAAAATAAAATCCACAAGAGATGGAATAAGGGGGGACGTCTCATTTCCATAACTATAATATGTCCGTGGATTTAATCCATTTGGGAAAATTCAGATTTATTTTTTTTGTTTACACACTTAAGTAAATTCTAGATATTAACCCTTTGAGCGCCAGAGGGGTACGCAACGCATTGCTTTGCAATGCGTCGCTTGCCGCTCTGGTACTCAAAGGGTTAAGAAGCTGTAATGGTAGTCACAGAATAATCAAGCAAGCTCATCGGAATGGAAAGATCAGAAAAATGGCATGTTCTCATTTAAAAAAAAAAAATAGGTTTTATTCAATTTTCACAAAATAAACATATTTATGTTTCAGTCAATGATTAAACGGAGAAAGCCCACAAAGAAATAAACAAGCTTGTTCCTCCCATGTTTAAAATGGAAATCATGGAAAAAAATATATATGTAAGTTTTTATTTTGTGCCTGTGAAACTGGGGGGGGGGAGCAACCTATGGCTCTTCAGCTGTGGTAGAACTAGAACTCTCATGCTCATCTACTGGTCACTGAGTATGATGAGAGCTGTAGCTCTCATTGCCGTCCTCTTGCACATTATGGAGTAAAGTAGCGTAGTGTTCTAAAAAACAGGCGATTAGTTACATGTAGAATTCAAGGTGAATTGTTCAAATCCCATTGATTTAAAGCGGATCACCCTAAATAAAGCCCCCCCCCCAATAATTAGGCATATTATCACGTATAAGTACTGCATTATGAAGAAATCCTTCTTCTTCTGAAATGGACGGCCAGGCTCTTTGCTTTAGAGGCATCTGCGCGCCTGTGCCATCAGTAACTTACTGTTACCTTAAAGGGATAGTAATGTTTCACAAAAACAGCAGCTCCAATTAATCTTCATAGTATTTGGGTCATGGAGAGTGTTATCTCAATACTGTCAGAGTTGTAGTACAAGAGTAATTGAATGATAAAGTATCCCCCTCCCACCCCTTTTACCTAGTGTAAGCCATCTCCCCTCAGATGTGGATTCTGGTTGCTTGACCAGACAGATAACAGAAGGGGACAATTTTCTTCCTATGAGAACAATGAAAGCCCTTCCCCCCTTGACAAGCTTTTCAGGTTTTTCCCTTATCTTAATTGAAGATTGTCCCTCTGTGCAATCTACCTGGGCACCTCTCTTCTGATCTGGCTGAGCAGTGTTACATCAGTAAAAGGGGCGGGAGGCGGATACTTTGTCATTCAATTACTCCTGAACTACAACTCTGACAGAACTGAAATAACACTCTCCGAAGTCCAAATACTATGATGATTAATTAGAGCTGCTTTTATTGTGAAACATTACTATCCCTTTAAGGTACAATGAAGGAGATAGGGAAGGACAGCACAGATGTCTCTAAGCCAAGATGTCTGCGCGCAAGCCTGGCCGTCAGTCTCAGAAGAAGAAGGGATTTCTTCATAACGCGATACTTGTGCGATAATAGTACTGTTTCTAAACATACCGCCATATGCCTAATTATTGGAGGGTACTTTATTTAGGTTGATAATTCTGCTTTAAAGGGATAGTAATACTCGCAAATTACTAATCCCCATATTGTAGCTTTGTTAAAAAGAAACTTATTGCCCCCAGTGTCATCTCTCAAACCCATATGGTGTGAGAGATGATAGCGCTCAAAGTTCCCCCCTCCCTCCCCCTTCCCTGACTGAACGCTGACTGCAGGGGAAGCTGTCGTACGACAGTCATATGTGCATCAGGCAGCTCTGCAGCTGAGCCGAGATCGCATTTATAAAAAATAATTCTTTCACTGAAATGGTCTTCTATGTGGTTGCAAAAAGATTTCTTTTTTATAAACGCGATCTCGGCAATGCTGCAGAGCCACCTGATGCAAGTAATACCGGATATCCCTTCAGTCAGCGTTCAGTCAGGGAAGGGGGAGGGAGGGGGGAACTTGAGCGCTATTATCTCTCAAACCATAAGGGTCTGAGAGATAACACTGGGGGCAATAAGTTTCTTTATAACAAAGCTTAGTAATTTGCAAGTATTACTAACCCTTTAAATGGAGAAATTAACCCTTTGAATGCTAGACAGCTCTCCACTGCACAATACACACACCTCTCTGGCATTCAAGGAGTTAAAACGCTCAATGGGAATTTTGAGAATTAATGTTTGTTTGCTTGTAGTGGAGTTTGAGTTACCCGAAAATGATGCTACTTTTCTTTCTAACACAAGGTCCTATGTGAATATTATGATATTGCCCAAGAATTGTACAATTGGTTGACAGTGTTAACCCCTTAAAGACCGGCAGTACGCGTACTCTGCGGTCCCTTAAGGACTACGGAGCTTTTTATTTTTTTTCGCAATTCAATACCGGACTCCCCGAATGGCGTGCAGCCGCGCGGGGAGCCTGGAATTCCTTGACGGTCCAGGACCGTCATGGGTCCTTAAGGGGTTAAACAGAATAAAATGCACCATTTGCAAATGGGGGGGGGGGGAGAGACAAAATGGAGACTCAAACAATTAACCCTTTGAGTGCCAGAGGGGTGCGCAACACTACCCCTCTGGCACTCAAAGGGTTAACATGTATTATTTTGGCTCTTTGGGGATAATGGGATTTGTAGTCTCCAACACCTGAAGAGACAGAGGTTGCTTAACCCAAGGTTTGGGGGTGGGGTCTCACAACACGTTGCTGTCCAACTCATCTTGGTTCTGAAGGGGTTAATGCAAATCACACTCCATAACTTCTGGAAACCTCCCACACAATAAAAAAAAAAAAGGGATCCCTTTGGAGAGAGGTGGGAGGTAAGGACTGTCTGTGACACCCCTTCTATCCTTCCTCTCTCGTATTTACACACCGAGCCAAAAATCACAGTCCCCCATGTGCTAATTTTCTTTCGGCATCATTATTTTCTTTCTATTCAAGTGGCGCGAGGCTGCAAATATTTTCAGAGAGCGTGCCCGGCTTTATAAGACCCTGGTTATGGGTACATCAACGTGGGTGGCAACTGCAGGAGGTCCGTTCCATGGACCACAATGCAAGTATATGCTTTATAACACAAAGATTCCTTTTCATTGATACGTACACTGTAATAATTGCTTCCTCCTACCGACCTGAAGATTCCTTTTAACCTCTTCGAAGCCTTAATGGCTTCTAAATAGTCGCTCCCTTGTGCAGAAGGTGAACTGAGAGCCAGCAATTTTGAGATTTAAAAATATTTTGTTTTACATTATTTAGTGAGGAAACTAAACACTTTAGAAATCCCCCTTCCTTTCCTATTTTTTGGCATAAGTTAAGTAGGTTTAAAGTAGTATCAGAACGGAACCAGCAGATTCCCCTACTGGGGTAAGGGACTCAAAATGACCGAGCCACTAAATGGCTCACCAGTGCTTAAAGTGTCAGTAATGTCTATATTTAACAAACGCTAATATTGTAGCTATTATAAAATGAAACTAAACAACCCTTTATGGTTTGAGAGATTTAGAAGGCTAAATTTCCCCGTTCCCTCCCTCCTCGGCTGACTCGAGGCGGCTCTTCAGCAGAACCGAAATAGCGCAATGGGAAATGAAATACTTCATCGGAACGGTCCACAATGTGTGCCTGGTTTGCAGGCACACTTTGTAGACTGTTCCAATGAAGTATGTATTTTTACATTTTGCTATTTTGGCTCTGCTGAAGAGCCACTTGCTTGTCCCGGGACAGGCTATCCTGGCGTCAGCTTACAGCCGACGTCAGAGAAAGCGGACGGAGCGGGGAACTTCAGACTTCTATATCTCTCAAACCATAAAGGGTTGTTTAGTTTCATTTTATAATAGCTGCAATATTAGCGTTTGTTAAATATAGACATTGCTAACACTTTAAAAGGTACATGAACAGGTCCAAATAACAAATCTCAAATTAACCTGGGCAGAAAATCCTTATAGCCACTATGAGCCAGTTCTTTGCAGATCGGCTTCCCACAACTAATCTTTAATTAGTAATAGGTATCATGTCCTTGAAGGTAGAACCCTTCAGAGGTCGAAGTTTGGTGTTCCTAAGTCTTTTAAAAATAATTATGTCTGCTTCCCTGACCAAGATATCCAAATACTAATTTAAGGCTATTTTGGGGAATCAGTCCACACAGAATCAATTCATAGAGACTATTAGGATTTTCTGTAAGATTAAGGTAGTTGGGGGATGTATTATTTTTAGGGTGTTAGTTTGACTTTAAACAGGGACATTTTTAATCCTGGCTTCTTAGTAGGCCCTGATGGTAACAGAACTCTCAAGAGATTTACCAAACACAGAACTTAAGCATTCACCTATCTCAGATCCAAATCACATATCCCAACTACTTATTGTTACATTATTAAAGCAAAAATGGAAATAAAAACAAAAATGCAAAAAATACATAAAAATATTAAAACAATATATAAATCCAAAAGGATATGTCCCTTAACCCTTTGAGTGCCAGAGGGGAACGCAACGCATTGCTTTGCAATGCATTGTGTGCCCCTCTGGCACTCAAAGGGTAATATGTCAGTCCCAAATTATTATGGAGGGTCGTTGGTACAATGTATATTATTTCACCAATACAGTCCTTCAGTCACCTATCAGACACACAGAGAAACACACAAGTGAGTACCCTATTTGGAGGGACGGGATGAATATATTTCTTATATGTGATTTAATTTAGTCTGCACTAGGAGAAATTGTTGTCTTTCTCTAAAGAGATTTGCAACTGTATAAATACATACTGTATCTTTCGTGAGGATGAAAAGGAAAATGTGGTGTGACTTTTGCCCAATGACACACATATGAAATACACAGGTAGTAGTTGAAATAGTATTTTGATGAATCTCTCCTATTTTAGAGTAGTTGCACTCATCAGTACAATGATAGGCTCTACTCCTGGGTATACCCAGCCAGGACCTCTGCACCAAACATGGATTATTAAATATTGACAATGATGTTGATGTAAAGAACTGCAAAAATTCTGGAGTAAACCAACTACACCATAGGGGAAAAATCTAAATTTGCTAAAGTACCTGTTGATTTAAAATGGGCTTTAACTCTGAAATGCTAACGAGGTTTCAGAAGAATTGCTGAGGGTTACATAAGGCCCCTGGGCCATATAATGAACACTGCTGATGTAAAACACCTTAGGCACGATTCAGTAAACTGAAGTGGTGCAATTTCTGGAGCAACCCAATGGCATGATAGGGGACAATTAAACACTCCCCCAAATGCCCACAGAGTTGTTTATCCCTTTGAATACTAGAAACGTCTCCAAGGCATTTCAAATCATGTTGGATACATCCGCACCAAAGCTGAGACTCCACACTCCGTTAAATAGTATAAATAGTTGAAATAAAAACACCACTGGACTCATCATAGTGCTTAGAACCCTTGCCAGTCTAGCCAACGCGTTTCACACGTATAACAGAGCTTAACCATACACTTGCCTAGACATGTCTATGATTAAGTGTGGCCAGGCTAGGTGTGTATGAGCTGGGCTTAGCCCAGTGGAATCTTCATTAGGCTTTTTTTTTTAATTTCGACTGTTTACAACAAATTATGTTTTTTAACTGTGTTTGAAAGCTGAGCTCCGATCACGCATTATGAGGGCTGTTTACTTATTTCTTACAGAAACAGCAACTATCCTTAACCTTTTGAGTGCCAGAGGGGTATGCTAAGCATTGCATATCGCTCTGGCATTCAAAAGGTTAACATGCCAAAAAAAAAAAAAAAGAAACACACACAACAGAGAGAGAGAAAAGAAAAGTCTTGAAAATGAAAACGGGTTCAAATCGGAATGTTACGACTTTATATTTACGCACGTCCCTCTGGCACTGAAAGAGTTAAGTTACAGTTTTCATTCAGCTGAAATCAATACTATCCATTATATGTATTTAAATGGTGTATGACTTTCTCTCTATCTACCCACCTACCTATCTACGGTATGTCAATTTAGCTTTATTTCAGAGGAAAAAAGTCTGTTAGGAATGTCAACGTATCTCTGGGGGAAAAAATCTATATAAAGAAACTGTGATAAAACATAATGCACTCTACGTACACAAGGCAAAAACAGCACATGTGTTATTTAATAATGCTGAGCTTTCCCTGTGGCAGTTTCCTGGTGGTAACCAGATTTTTTACGGCCCTTCAGACAAAACAAAACTACACCCGTACGAGGGAGAGAAAAGTTAACAGCCTATTCAAAATCATATTGGTTTTCATTTTTTTTTTTTTTTTTTTTTTTCCAAAAGCATTTTTTCTGCCAGACACAAATCATAACATTAGTCTCTGTGAGCTTTATTATTTTGAAATGTTTTTGATCAAACACAATGTTTCAATGACTTCCACTTTCTAGGCGGGCTGGAAAAATTGTAGCTTTCTAGAATTAAAACTAGCCGTTTTATTGCACAAAATAAATCTGTGGACGCAAGGAACATTGGGGGAGATTTATAAAAAAAGTGTTCTCCTTTGTTTTTGTGAAAGAATCCTTAAAATGTCCTTATTCCTTCTTATTATGTGTTGGTATTTTATAAAGAATTCTAGTTACATTTATAAATATGGTGACCGAGAAGAATAAGAACAGGTCAGACATGGATTTACATATTTGGTGAAAATTCTGTCGCTAAATTGTCACAAATGGTGATATCCTATATAATAATTTGGTGCGATGTTTGTCAGAAGCCGTCATGCACAATAGACACTGTGGGCATTCGGGAAATCTTGCGTAAGTGAGGTGACACAAGACTGCATCGCGTGGAGCAGTGAGGTAGTGACAGCTTAACCCTTTGAGTGCCAGAGCGGTACGCAATGCATTGCAAAGGGTTAACATTACCCAGATCTTGGCCCGTGTACAAGGGCTTTTACACTAGTTTCTTTATAAATACACTGCGCCACTTTTTACAAACTTCCTTACTCCATTTTTTTTAAAAACATACTACATGGAGTTATGGCCTCCTAAACTGTCATTAATCCTATAATATAAAAGACCAGAATGTTTGTCCGATGCAGTCATGCGCAGTACAGACAGCCCAACGCACAGAATGCTGGGAGGTGTAGGAATGCTGGGAGCATTCTGTGCGTTCAGGCACTCTCGACTGCGTATGACTGCATCGCATGCACCGCCAGTACGAAGTGCAGGAACGGCCTCTTTACCTCACCGGACCTTGGCCCGTGTACATGGGCTTTTACATGAGTACTTTTAGTACTTTTATACATCTTACAGTCATTTTAACGCTTATTTTTAATTAACTCCACTTTTATAAATCTCCTCCATTTTCCTGTGCTACTTTAACAACAAAATTTAGCAATACCTAAAATTACATTTCGATAATCCTGTGTGTGCTAAAGATCAATACAGAATGGAAGCTAAGAGGTTAATTCTGGTTACGTAAAATAAACAATGATCCTCACATTAATTTAGGCTTGGTTTGGAAGCATCTGTGTATTTAAAGCGGAACTTTAAGGTAATACCAAGTCGCCACGCTTTCATTAAACGCATGGCGACTAGCTTGAAAATAGATGTCTTACCATAAAAAAATACGTGTGTCTAAAGGAATCCGTCCCGTTTGGAGACCAGAACCCAGGCTACTGCGCAGACATCTTGTCTGCATGCCCGCGCCGTCAGTCCCGGTCTCCATAGAGTAGACTGCTTTGCACCATATGGTCACCGGAAGGGACTGATGGCGCAGGCTCACGGGCCGCACTAACCTGCCCGTCAGTCCCGAAACGGGACGGATTTCTTTAGACACAAGTATTTTTTTACGGTAAGACATCTATTTTCAAGCTAGTTGCCATGCATTTAATGAATGCATGGTGACTTGGAATTACCTGAAAGTTCCGCTTTAATAACGCATCTATTGCGCTCATTAGTACTTACTAACATTTCTAGTAATAAAACAATTCTTGATAATTTCTAATTGGAAATTCTTGGAGGATCTGCATTAGTATCTTTCTGCATGTTCATGTGTACGGGAGTATACGCATCTATTTTAACCTCCTGAGTACTACAAGGCAATATTCCTAAACTTCTGATACTCTTGAGTCCACATTTTTTTCTTCCTAAACTCAAATGTACTAGCTCCTTTCCAATATTATAACAACTGTGTATTATATATCTCTAGCCTTTGACTTGTAAAAGTAATGTTGATCTCTGCATTTAAACCCTTCCATCGCAGAGCAATGCATTGCATACCCCTCTGGCACGCAAAGAGAGAGAGAGAGAGAGATATTATTGACATCCACATTGTAAATTTAACAATAGTACTATAATTCCATTATCTAAAATGGAAAAGTTTTCATAGGGAATCTATCACAAAAGGCATTTAAAAATTCAGTTTAAAATGACTCACAGACAAAAAAAGAAAACTATATTTGTATGTTTCAACACTGTGCAAGTTTACATGTCTCCCAGGTGCCCCTCTTTAGGAGGAACAGTCCCTCTTTAAGACCAAAATCCCTCTGTTCCTCTTTAAAACCCTGGTGTCCTTCTTTTCCGGAGTTCAGAATGTGCAGCGTGTCTGTAAGTGCTACAAAACTCACATTAATGTTTGTGTAAACTTCAGTATATGTGTTTATAAATTAGTCTGTGTAAGTAAATTACTTTGGTCTTGTTCTCATTCATTTAGTAAGTTAAATAAAGAATTGTCAGTAGGTCATGAAGTAGCCTAAAAATTCTTGGTAATGACCCACCCACCAGCCTGCCCCTACCAATGCACAAAATTGTCCCTTTTTGGCCATGTAAAATTTTGGGAGGTATGAGTTTGCATAAATTCCTATTATTTACTAGGGTGTTTAATATTAGGTCTTCTGTATAACCCCTTAAGGACCAGTGACGTCAGGACAGTCACTGATGTCACTGCTTAAAGAACCAGTGATGGTCCTGGCATGTCACGTATTTTTTGTTCACAGTGCTCTTGCAGGAGCGATGTGAGTAGTAGCGGAGTCTAAAATTGGCCACTATCAGACCCTCCGTTCTGTGCATTGGCACACGTGATCAGTCACGTATGCCAGCACGCCACAGTCTTCAATCTGGCCCTTAAAGGAAACCAACTACAGGACCTCTGGTCCTTAAGGTGTTAATAAATGTACAGACTTGTAGGCCTTGTAATAAAAGAAGTGACCTTGAGAACACTAGAAGGGCGCTTTGGGATCAGGAAGAGGCAGATATAAGTAACATGTTCAGCAAAATAAAATCTTCCAAGCAAATGGACAAAAATATCAGCACAAATAATAATAAAATAATAGCATAAATAACAGGAAAAAAAAAAAAAAAAAAATTATGCTATACAAGATCTACATTCACAATTAATATTTTCTAATGGAATTTAAGCCCTTCCAGTGGCAGTGGGATGTCCAGCACATTTGCTCTGCAATGCTTTGGACACTCAACCGGCACGCAAAGGGTTAAGCTAAAAATTCAAAGCCAAAAATCCCTCTGAAAAAGCAAACCCAGTAGCGAACGTTGTTGACCCAAAACTACACGTGTAACTCGGGACAAATAAAAGTTCGCCATGTGCTTAATTAATATACGGGACTTTATACAACGTGAAAGTTTTGCTTTAAATGAGAATTTTAAGTCCTTGACTGCTAAGTGTTCTCCAGTATATTGCAAAACATTGCAGTGGACACCTCTCCAGAATTAAAGGGATAGTAATACTTCATGTAAAAAAAATATGTTGTAGGGTTTATCCCCCTGAGTAAAACAAGGGTACTCCCACTGCTGACAGATATTTTATTAAATTATAACAGCTCAAACTTGAATTTTTTGGGTGCAATATCACAGTGGCCTGAAAATTTACAGTGGCGCTGTTGCTACACCACCCTATGGACTGCTCTGGTCTGTAGATCATAAATCTCCATAGGATGGTGTAGCAACAGCACCACTGTAAATTTTCAGGCCACTGTGATACTGCACCTAAAAATTCAAGTTTGAGCTGTTATAACTTTTTAATAAAATATCTCTCAGCAGTAGGAGTACCCTTGTTTTATTCGGGGGGATAAACCCTACAACATATATTGTTTTACATTTTAAGTATTACTATCCTTTTAAACTCAAACAGCAATATTGGTCTACTGTGATATAGTTGGTTTGACTCAGAATTGCTATAGTTCTTCCCAGTATACATTAGCTTCAATGTGTTGCAGACCATTCAGGCATGCAAAGGGTTAAAATGGAATGCTTTATAACCCCCCCCCAAAAAAAAGAGGAGGATGAGGTAACCCCATAATAGAAAGGTTTGTACTCTCTTCATAGAAGAACGTAGCCTGACTTTGCAGTGAGTACAATGACATACAATAATAACACAGCGATCAGAAATAGAGAGGAGATTCGCATCCACAGCGACCAACTGGCAAGGAAGAAACCGCATTGTACTTGTGAAAGGCTGTACTTTTCAGCCCTTTGAGTGCCAGAGGGGTTGCCTACCCCTCTGTCACTCAAAAGAGATAACCCGACACATTTTACATGTTAAAGTCTGTACTTTTTTAACCCAGTGCAATGTGTTGGATATCTCTCTGGCAGCCAAAGGGTTAATATCTTATCTCTCTGTGTTCCTCAACGTGATTCATCAGGACACACCTACAGAGACGGTTAACAGGTGACTTATCAGTGGCCCCAGTCAATGTGAATTGTGCTTAATGAAGGGTTCCCTTAACCCTTTGAGTGCCAGAGACGTATTCAGTGCACTGTGTTGCAATGCACTGGATACCACTCTAAGAGTAAAAAACTAATCAGCTGGGTGTGCCCGGAGGACAAGATTTGAGAATTACCATTTTAACCCTTTGAGTGACAGAGAGCTTACAAGGCATTGGATTTCTTTTCTCTTATGGCCACACCCCCAGATCCAGCCACTACTTCATAACACAAAAAATACCCTTGGCCTGTAACAAGCAAGGACAAAAAAAAAAAAAAAAAAGTTTTAACCACTTGGTTGCTAGAGCGCTCTAGCATCCAAGGGGTTGAATAATAGCCTTTGAGGGATATTAACCCCATAAGGACCAGCGGTCCTGTGGTTGGTTTGCCTTTAAGGACCATTCACGTGTGCCGGAGTGCCGAATATGGGTCTCTTAGTAACCGCTCCAGTCTTGAATCGGTCAATTTCAGACCCCACTACTACTCAGTGTTCCCACAGAAGCTGTGAGTAAAAAAATACATGATGTGCCAGAACCATTACTGGTCCTTTAGGCAAGGACAGCAGTGACTGTCCTGACATGTCACTGGTCCTTATGGGGTTAAACTTGTACAGGGACAAAGATTGCTTTGAATGTGGGTGTGGTCAGAAAAGCTGAGGCAGTTGCCTACTCTGTCTATTAGGAAGTCCGGCCCTGCTAACACAACATAAAGTCATTTAAGGTAGTTTATTCCTTCTCTTTAACCATCAGCTAAACCGAACTTTGGATGAGAGACCCACTTTAACCCCTTAAATGACAAGAAGGGCATAAAACCAATGCATCGTGCGCACTTCTGCTACTCAAGGGGTTAACCAAGGTACCATAAAAATTTAGTTCAATACAGAAAGGCAGGAGTGAGACTGAAGACCTGGCCACCGTGAGGTTTCACACATTTCTTTAACATGAAAAAGAAGTTTATTTTAGGTTAAAAACATATTACATTATTAGATATTATATTTTACTATATGATATAAATACACATACATACACACACATATATATCTCTCTCTATATATATATATATATATATATTATATAAAAATTTCTATATAATAATTCGCTAAAACGTGTGAAACGACGCAGTAATGAGCAGTACAGACTGCTGCGTGTGCTGCAGTCATGCGCAGTAGAGACTGCCCGCGTCGCGGCTGATACAGAGCATACTGCGCATGACTGCACCGCAACCGGTTGGCAGTGGCACTGTGGCCCGTGTAACGGGCTCTTTAACTAGTATAAATATAATGTATCAACCAGTCCTTGAAAGTGCCAGAAACAACACAGAGAGTTGTAATTCAGTCAGCTAAAACAGAAATGCAAGATATTGAAAATATTAAATCAACATGCTCAATGTGAGGTGTCACTTGGAAATAATTTCACTTTTTTTTTTTCTAATATATGTGTCTACTGTGCGAGAGAAGCATATTAAAAAAAAAAAAAATCCCATAAATACACTCACATTAAAAACCCTTTAGGGGTGTAAATCTTATACACTAAGGTGTAACACTGCAATGAAACTTTAGCTTCAGTACACATATTGGATTAATACTCATGAAAAAGAGCAGGGCTACCTTCCATATTTCCACAACTGCTGCTGGATGGATATCATATTCTGTGCTGTACGCGGGGACCTCTGTATTTAATCACTTGTGTGCCACACCGAGATGGGGATATAGGACATGTCTTTCAGCGCTGCAGAATTTTTATTTTCTTTCTTAACGCTTTGAGTGCAGGGGGAGGGTGTTCGACAGCCCCCAGGCACTCAAAGAGTTAACCCATAGATGGCCAGAGGGGAGCGCAATACATTGTGAACTTGTATGTTTCATTCTGGTCATCAAAAGGGTTAACCCCTTAAAGATCCATGAACATAGCAGGACCGTCTCGGGTGAACTTGCTGAAAGGACCCCTGAACGAATCGTGGAAAAAAAAAAAAAGCCCCCTGGTCCACCAGTATTTAAGGTGTTAAGAACCGATGAGGACTGCAACATAAACAAAGGTGTTCTGGTCTTTAACCCTTTGAGTGCCAGAGGGGTACACAACGCATTGCAGAGCAATGTGTTACGTACCCCTCTGTCACTCAAGGAGTTAACCCTTTGAGTGCAAGAGAGGTACCCAACGCATGACGCCACCATGTGTTGGGTACATCGCTGTCCCTCAAAGAGTTTTAAAGGGATAGTAATACTTAAAATGTAAAAAAATATATGTTGTAGGGTTTATCCCCCTGAGTAAATCAAGAGTACTCCCACTGCTGAAAGGGGTTTCATTTAAAAGTTACTAATTTTCAAAGTTGAATTTTTTTGGTGCAATATCACAGTGGCCTGAAATTGTACAGTGGCGCTGTTGCTACACCATCCTATGGACAGCTCTGGTCCTGGGACCATAAATCTCCATAGGATGGTGTAGCAACAGCGCCACTGTACAATTTCAGGCCACTGTGATATTGCACCTAAAAAATTCAACTTTGAAAATTAGTAACTTTTAAATGAAACCCCTTTCAGCAGTGGGAGTACTCTTGATTTACTCAGGGGGATAAACCCTACAACATATATTTTTTTTTACATTTTAAGTATTACTATCCCTTTAAAGGAAGACCTACAAATAAAAATGGGTTATATCATTTTAAATATAGACAACACAGGATTTGACATTACAGCCAACTGGCCAATCTGATCTGCTCATTTTCTTATCTAGATACCTCAGATTATGTTTTTTTCCCCTAGAATAGCCATGTGTTTATCTGGAGATATCAAGAACTTCCAAAATGATCTCATGTCAAATCCCTAAAATGTGCTCTTAAACTTTTATTTTAATGCATGTTCCGCTACGGACATCATTTAGTTGATATTGTTTGTACATTTTATAATGGGATTTAAAGGGATACTAATGTCCCATAAAAAATTATACTTGTTTTGTAGAGGCTTAAAAAATAAGTTATTTGGCACAAACCTTTACGGTTTGAGAGATATTTGTGTGTAAAGTTGCCCCTCCCTCCCCGTCTCCTGACGTCAGCATCTAGCTGACAGCAGGAAATCCCGGTCTGGGGACCAGCCAGCGGCTCTGCAGCAGAGCCGAAATCGCATTATTTAAAAAGAATTACTTCATTGAAAAGGTCTACAAAGTGTGCCTGGTTTGCAAACACACACTGTAGACCACTCCCATTAAGTAGTTCTCTTTAAATAATGAGATTTCGGTTCTGCTGAAGATCCTCCTCGAGTCGCACGACTCAAATCTCCTGCTGTCAGCAGGAAAAGGGAAACTATACAAGCGAATATCTCTCAAACCATAGCAGTCTGAGAGATAGGATTTGTGCCAAATAACTTATTTTTTATACCTCTACGAAACAAGCATCATTTTTTATGGGACATTACTGTCCCTTTAAGTGCTAAAGCAGTTAATTTATTGAGATCATATTCAGAAAGCCTGCTACCTTATGTCATCACATTTGCAATCAATGGAGGAGATTCACTAAGTGGGGATACAGAGGTGATAAAGTGGAGATGACTTCTCCAGTTTATCACTTCTCCAATTCCTATGTTATTATATGAAGTTTATGCAGTAATGTTTCTTCAATTGTGGAGCGCTTAGTGAGTAGTCTCCATAGAATATCATAGGAACTAGAGAAGTGATATCACTGGAGAAGTCATCCCCACTTTATCACCTCTTAGTGAATCTCCCCCAGTGTAACACATCATTTCTGAGAGACCTATGATGATGGAAAAGCAGTAATGGCTGCACCCACAGAACACATAAGACTCCATTTTATTCCTCAGAACAGGAATAGAGAATTTTTACAGACACCAAGAAGGACCCCAGATAATTTTTTAAAGTTTTAGAGTTACTTTAAATAATTTATACAAGTTTCAAATCTATTAAATGCAGATTTTAAATTACGTACCTGAGTTACCAAACAGAGCTGCATCTTCTCACTTCGGAAAAAAAGAAATTTCTTTTCTATTTTTTTTTATTTATTTTTTTTTAAAGATATTTTACAGCTCACACGTGAATATGTGAGACTTCTGTGAACAGCTAAAGCATTTTGCAGACCAGTCTTATTTTGCTGCAGCCCTGAAGGATGTATCAATTGCAACCCCCCCATTTCCCTCATTAAAGCTGATAGCATCTCTTAGAATAAATATCTATGTGTACCACTCTTGCACAGGCTAAGGAAACTCTAGTGAGTTCTTTTTACTGCACTGTAATGATCGGATTCAGAAATCTAAGCGTAAATTAAACAACGGCCTACCTGTTCTAGCTGTGCTTAGGAATGCGGCCAAATCATTTTTTTATTGGTTTAACCTTTATAGGAATGCCACACATCCTCAGTGTGAAGCGTTTTAACGTATTTATAATGTGATACACCTTGGCCAAAGTGCTGCAAAAATTATTTACACAGAGAAAGCCCCAGGCATAGTTATCTGCAGAAAAGCGTAGCAGAGAACAGAGCGGTGCAGAGGTCTCCCCATGTCACGCACAAGATAGGACGGATTCTTGGGATCTGTTTGTTGTTCAACCCTCGTATGATAAAAATGGTTGTACTGAGAGACACTTCTACTGTACATAGTGGTTAACCCTTTGAGTGCCAGAGGGGTACGCAATGCGCTGCACACCCCTCTGGCACTCAAAGGGTTAACGTCACAGAACGGCACACATAAGGTGCAATTCTGGAGCAAACCAGACGCACCATTGGGGTCAAATTAAAACACACACACTTGTATAAATGGGTGTTTTAACACCCTGAATGCTAGAGAGGTCTCCAACGCGTTTCAATGCTTTTGAAACATTCCAGCATTCAAGGTGTTAAATTCCCCATTTAAAGCGTTATCTCAAAGATGATAGGAGATGCTAAATATTAAATTCTTATAAAGATAACATAGTCAAAAGACCTCACTTACTTATGTAACTAGCCGGTAAGTACTCCTGCCCAAATGGTCTAATGAGGAACAAAGGGTTAACCCTCCCCTCTCTGGGTGCCTCACTTGAGACAGGAATAAAAGAAAAAGAGAAGGAATGTAGACAGGAACTAAATAGATGTATAATTTAGTATAAAACAAAGTAAAAATAAAAAAATACCAATACGTTTCTAGGCCACAAATGTTGTTCATTAGTCAGTTTGTACAGAAGCATTTACTGGATTGTTACACAGTGACGATTTTTGGCTTTGTTAGCATTACAAGAACTGAATGTTTAGCTCCCCCTATCTTCTTGGAGACATTTGTTGTTGGTTCTTTTTCTTTTCTTACATTGAGGAAAAGATCATTACTGGAGGTGCGCAGTTATTTGCAACATCAGGACATCATGAGTGGAGGCTAGATCAGTATCCACCATATGCTGTTTAGCTGCCTACAACATAAGGGTTTTGGTGGGCACTATATACGAGAGTAGCCTGCTTAATATTGGAAAATTGGGGCGTTATTACACTTTGAGGCACCATCGCTTAAATTTGAGGATTTTGTCACTATGATACAGCTATTTGATGTAGAACTGCTCACCTTCAGCTTCCTGAATACTGGCGCTGATTTCTAGCAGTGTTCCCCAGCCAATTTATTCACACTATGTACTTTAAAGCAAATTAATACATGTGATCAGGAAGTTGGTTGTGAACATTTATATACAACTTAACAGCATACCTGGGAACTTTTTCTGGTGGACTCCTGAGAGAGGGGAGTGTTGTGGTGCAGCTGGGGGAGATAAATTATGCAATTTGCATCAAAAAGGGGCGGGGCTTAATCATGAGGGGGCGGGACTTACTAAATGTAAAAGACTTTGAGGAACAACTTGGGGAAGGAGGAAAAGACTGGTGAGCAGGAGGAACAGACAGGGAAGGAGGAGAGGCGGGCAGAATTTCACTAGAAACTCCCCACATCCCAACAATCAGTTTCTGCCCCAGAGACCCAGCAATTAGCGGCAAAAACAGGAGTCGCCAGGGCAAATCCGGACAGTTTCCAGCTATGCTTAACAGATTCAAAAGCAAAAAAGAAAACGTATATGTGCAAGAATGAACAGTGTGTGTATATCTAAAGAGGCAAGTTAGTGATTACTCACGAGTATGTGTACAAACAGATTTTAACCCCTTTCAAGAAAATAACTTTCACCAAGTTGCACTTGGAGAATAAAAACAGAAAAGTACAGCATGAACTCTGGTGCTAGCACACATAGCCGAGTTCTATTGAATGAGTGGGAGCAAATGCAGATCATAATTATATTACAGCTCGCGTTATGAAAAGGAAAATATGTAGGGGCAACGTTGGTAAATAGTCTACTCCTGTGGGGCTGCACTGCACAAGCCCTGTTGATTGGCTACAGCTAAGCTTGGGAAACTACATCCTACATGAAGATGTGTTCATGACCCTCAGGTCTGGTCAGGTGGACACATACAGCAAGGCTGCTTCACATAAAAATACAGTATCGCTTATGGCTTTCTCTGGGAAGGAAGAGTGATACATTTTATCACAAAGCACCATGATGATACAATGTTTCACACTTCCAGTGCAGATACTGTCCGAATTGATACTGTGTGGGCACAGCTGTTCGTATCGTGTGGGATCACTCAAGATGGCATGTCTAATTTTTCATGCACAACACACCACTCCTTTCTCTCTCAAAAACACCTCTCGCTCTCCAATACCGGAGCCCGAAATGAGCCTTAATGGGATAGTAATGTCTGCTTATAAGCTGCTGCTATATTGTAGATTTAAAAAAAATAAAGTATCTTGAGCAAGTCCCATCTCTCAAGCCTTTATGGTATGAGATATATTCGCAGCTAAAGTTTCCCCTTCTCTCCTCTTCTCCTGATGACAGCTGTAAAGCTGACAGACAGAGATCCGTGTTGGCCGTCTCGAGGCAGCTCTTAAGCAGAACCGAAATAGAGATATTTTAAAACTACCTTATTGGAACAGTCTACACACTGTGCTTTCAAACTAGACACACTTTGTAGATGCCGTTCCAATTAAGTAATTATTTTTAAATATCGCTATTTCGGCTCTGCTGAAGAGCCGTCGGCTGGTCCCACAACTGGGAGCTCCTGGAGAAGAGGAGGGAGGTGGGAACTTTAGATGTGAATATCTCTCATACCGTAAAGGCTTGAGAGATGGGACTTGCTCAAGATACTTTATTTTTTTTTTCTACAATACAGCACCAACTTCTAAACTGTGAGACTATAATGTTCCTCAGTTCAGTCATCAGTAGCTGCGTATGCAGACTCCATAGACAGCAGGGACCTTATTCATCCAGAAAATGGGTGCACATCTACAGCGAACCATCTATACTAAAGGAAGGCATACATAAAAACTTATTAAACCCTTTGAGTGCCAGTGGGGTATGTAAACCATTGTAAAGCAATGTGTTGCGTACCCCTCTGGCACACAAAGCGTTAAAGGGGATTTTTTTTTTCCTCTTTAATGCTAATGGTCTGGGACCCCTCTAGAATTCAGTGAGTTAAAATGACCATTTAAATCATTGGAACATTCCATCCCCCCTCCCCCCCCCCCCCGTGGTGGACTTGGTTTGCTCAAGAATTGCACCTTATTATCTTGATTAATAAGATGCCAAGTATCATGTTCACATTGACATAAACGGGGATTTAACCCCTTGATTTTAACCCCTTGGATGCTCAAAGTCTCCAAAGCATTGCAAAGCAATGCGTTGGAGACTTTGAGCATTCAAGGGGTTAAAACCTCCATTTAAATCAATGGGAATTTTTGGAAATTTTAGTTTTCCCCAAAAGTGAAAATGGTTTGCCCCAGAACTTTGCCAATTTTCTTTTGAAAATACGGCCCATTATGGGTACAGAAGTATAGTACATGAAGCCTCCGCTCAGTGACACTCAGCCTTAATGTAACTTATCAAGAGCATAATAACAGGTACAATTCATAAATATACAGATATTATTTAGATCTCACAAAGATAGTACTAAAAATAAACATTCTGCATAACAACTTCCATAATTCTACATTTAAAAGACAATATCCACATTTTTGTCAGTCTTCATAGAAAATATGGGGCACTCTAATTTGATGTCCACTGCAACCTAAAGTGCCATGGCCCCTTGGTTGAGAATCACTGCCTCAAATCTTCATAGTGTTTGTGCCATGGAGAGTGTTATTTCAATACTGTCAGAGTTGTAGTACAAGAGTAATTGAATGATAAAGTATCCCCTCCCGCCCCTTTTACCTAGTGTAAGCCACCTCCGCTCAGATATGGAGTCTGGTCCTGGGACTGGACAGGTCACACCAAGGGACAATCTTCTTACTGTCAACATAAGGAAAACCCTGCCCACTTGACAGTTTTTCAGGTTTTCACTTATAGTCACTGAAGATTGTACCTCTCTGTGATCCATCTGAACAGTCTTGCTGCTCTGAGGTGAGCAGTGTTACATCACTAAAAGAGATGGGAGGGGGATACTTTATCATTCAATTACTCTTCAACTGCAACTCTGACAGGATTGAAATAACACTCCCCATGGCCCAAATACTATGAAGATAAACTGGAGCAGCTTTGATATTGAAACATTACTATGCCTTTAAGCCTCAGACTTCAATTGCTAAGCCAAGTATGCTTACTGGCCCCTGGCTTGTACAAGGGGACTGAACTTAGTAAAACACAGTAGTTTCCATTTAAAGGAACAGTAACCATTTGTTTCAACTTTAACTACTCTGCAAGTACATTATATGTTAAGTCATATTACCTATACTTCATGTTATTATTTTTTATTTTTATGATAGGACAGGTATTAGCTCTATTGGATTTCTTATATATAATACATGGTGATGAGCTTCACACTTTGTATATCTTTATATTTATAAACTTGACTTTATTCCTTTGTAGCTATGACCCGTCATTGAAGACTTAAGCAATAGTTCTTATAAACTTACACTAAGAATAGTTTTTATAGATCCTCCCTCATTGTATCTGCGGAACCATTTACTGCTCCCCCAGAGTTTTCTGTTTTCTACTGGAAGTTCTGTATGTCCTGTGCATTAAATTCCTATGTTAACGCATTTAGGGGTTTGGATTCTATGAAGTAAGAAATCTAGTCATTGGCTGGCTCTGGGCTTTATTTTAAATAAATATGATTTAGGTGATGTTTAAAGGGAGAGTAAAGTCTATTGATAATAAAAGCTAATATTGTAGCTATTAAAATAATAAACTAAACAATGTAAGTCCTATCTCTCAAACATTTATGGTTTGAGAAATATATGAAGATAAAGTTCCGCCCTCCCTCCCCCTTCTGTGACATGAGCTTTAAAGCTGTCAGCCCGAGATTCTGGTCTCACAACCAGACGTGGCTCTTCAACAGAGCCGAAATAGTGCGATTGTGAAACAAATACTTCATTGGAACAGTCTAGAACAGTGATTCTCAACCAGGGTGCCGTGGCACTTTGGTGTGCCACGGACATCATCTTAGGTGCCCCACATTTTCTATGAAGACGAACAAATATGGACTTTTAAATAGAGATTAATAGAAATTGTTCTGCACAATATGTTGTTTTGTTACTATGATTGTAAGACCTAATAACTGTATATTTATGTATTGTACCCTTCATTATGCTCTTGATAAAGTACATTAAATATGTTAGGGGTGCCCTGAATGTTCTAGATTATGTGTTGGGGTGCCCCAAACAAAACAAGATTGAGAACCACTGGTCTAGAAAGAGTTGTTGCAAACCAAGTACACTTTGTAGACTGTTCCAGTGAAGTATCTGTGTCACGATCACGCTATTTTGGCTCTGCTGAAGAGCCTCCATCTGGTCCTGGGACCAGGATATCTTTCAACCGGCTTTACAGGTCACGTTACAGAAGGGGGAGGGAGGGGGGAACTTTATCTTCGTATATCTCTCAAACCATACGGGTTTGAGAGATAGGTCTTAAATTGTTTAGTTTATTATTTTAATAGCTACAATATTAGCTTTTATTATCAATAGACTTTACTATCCCTTTAAACAACACCTAAATCATATTTAATTAAAATAAAGCCCAGAGTCAGCCAATGACTAGATTTCTTACTTCATAGAATCCAAACCCCTAAATGTGTTAACATAGGAATTTAATCCACAACGTTGTGTTTGTGCTTAGCAATTAATTTATTTGGAGACTGATGTATTATACTAAGAAGGAGAATTTTTGGAATAAACCAACCGCACCACAGGGTGCAAATAAAAAATTGACAAAAATTGCCTTTGATTTCAAATTTTTAACCTCTTAAATGAGAGAGAACTGCACCATAGGGATAAATGAGCATGCCCAAAGTTCCCATTGATTGGAATGGTCTTTTAATCCCGTGCTCCACAATTGCTGCGGTTCTTATTAAATGGTCTATAAAGGGATAGTAACGCTTAATATTTAACAAAATATATATATATTCATGCGGTATTCTCAATGCAGAGGTTCTTTTCATTGTGATTGTCGTTGTTTTATAGCCTCTGTTTGACGGACTCAGTCAGTGTTTATAAATATTTATTACGGTCACTGGTATCTGAACATATGCAGTGGTATCCAATAGCTTGGCTGTGAATAATGCCTTGTTTACTGTGCTCTGGGTGAAAGATGGACTTGTGAAGATAACTGCACCTGTCTGTGGGATTTCTGTATACAGATGAGTATAGTTTGCCATTGGTGACAGTTTTGGTTGCGTCCAGGAAATGTACCCTTTCCATAGAGAAATCCATTTTTAACTCTTTCAGTGACAATGCCTTGCAATGCATTGCGTACCCCTCTGGCACTCAAAGGATTAATGGATGGATGAAATGCATTTAAGGATTTTTGAAAAATTTTTGAGTACTTCTTCACCTTCTGTCCATACGATGAATATATCATTGATATGGTAAAAATATTTATAAGGTTTGTAGCGGTATGCATCAAGAAATCTCTGTTCCAGGTCAACCATAAAAAGATTTGCATGTTGTGGTTCCATTTTTGTGCCCATGGCAAATCCCATTATCTGTAGGTAGAAGTCCTGGTTAAAGGTGAAATCACTTTGTGTGAGGATACATTGTATCAATTTAGTTATAATTTGAGGGCTAAATTTCTGACTTTGGACCTGTGATGATAGGATTTGATGGTGGGCATTAATTCCACCCTGGTGTGGGACGTTGCTATAGAGTGATTCCACATCCATGGTAGGCAGAATTGTCTCAGTGGGTAAATCTTTGATTTCTTTGAGTTTGTTAAGGAAGCCTGTGGTGTCTTGTATACCAACAACCGAATAATCATCTAAAAACCTTGTCTGAGCCATTCAAACAGAAAGGCTATAAAAACAAGGACAATCACAAAGAAAATTACATCTGCACTGAGAACACTAAGGGCCGTATGTTCAAAGGGATAAACGACATAAAAATGTTGTATGAAAGACAAAAATAAGTAATTGTATGCATGAACGACATTTTGTATAGAGTATACTACAAAAAACTAGTAATATCCGTTATGTACGACACAACTCCAGAATTGACGGGCAAAGGGGTGTGGCAAAGGCGTGGCTAAACTATTCCCCAGTGTCGTATAGAGGAAAAGAAAATGTGTCGTAACTAACGACAAAAAAATGTCTTACAAAAGACAAACTTTGTACATTAAGAAAAAAGTGGAGGGAATGTGAAGTTCTGAATGTGAGAATTTTTGTCTTTAGTTAAGACATTTTTATCATTAGTTACGACAATTTTGTTGTTAGTTAAGACATTTTTGTTGTTGGTTAAGACATTTTTTACGACGTTTTTGTTTACATACGACAATTTCAGTCAGGACAAACGACATGTTTCCAATCACAAACGACACTCTCTGAAAATAATGATCCCAACGACACTGTACTTTGAAAAGTCGTTACAAACGACAAAAGCTATTTCGCTACTTCTTTGAACATATGGCCCTAAGTGAATACCTTTTACAATACAAAGAGAAGGATGTCTCTACACGAAACTGGATGTTACATTGGTGAATCAGTCCTACCACTAAAACTAAGGATGACTACACACAGGCAATCTATTGAGAATTACCGTAAAACAAAGAACCATATCCCAGTCGATCATCATTTTACCCAGGGAAACAACTCCATCCATAACCTTAAAATCAAAATACTCAGAGGGAACTTCAGAAATACACAAGAGAATAAGACATTGGAAATTAAGGGAATGATTTTTTTTTCACCACCAAACACACTGGACTCAGTAAGGACTTGTGATTCCTCAAACATTACCTAAACTTCATATAAAATTTCCTTTTAACCCCATCCCGCCCGTGGACGTACATGTACGTCCTCACCGGATGTCCCAGGAGGACAGACGACGTACATGCACGTCCCGGAAGTCATTTGCTAGAATGGCAAAAAAAAAACAAAACCCGTCATCAAGTGCTGGCCGCGTGCGCAAGCAGCCGGTCACTAAAGGGTTAATTGTATTTATTTTAGTACATGTTTTACCTTATTTCTTGTATTATATTATTTTGCTCTTTGTCCCTTTGGGTGTCGGAGGAGGTATGTGATGCATTGCCAAGCAGTTACTTGCATGCCCTTCTGCCATTCAGAAGGCTAAATCTACATATTATGGACCTGTATCATTCTCTGTTTCTCTCTATGTCTCTCATACCCCACACACACACACACACAGACACACACACCTTGACTGATAACTTGGTGATGTATTATTTATCAGTTGGTGCTTTCCTTATCATGGTTATGTTTTCTCTTAAAACCAGTATGTTTTTGCCTTGAAGAAGGGAGCATCACTCTCCAAATCTTGTCTACCGTAAAATCTTGGATAGAATACGCGCATTTTTATCCCATTTCACCTTACGTGACGTGGGGAGTGTGTATTATACGAGTGAAAAAAAATGTAAATACCCCCTCAATCACCCGTCCTCTTCCTAGTCTCCCCCACCTCAGTAGTAGTACTTGCGTGTCCCCCTTTCTGCTCTCAGACCCTCCCATATGGAGACAGCAGGCAGCATTCCTGCGCTCACCACCCGCAGCCTCTGTGCTGCATTACTCAAAAAATGTTAATGTCTTCTAAAAACCTAGTATTGTATTGTATCTATTAAAAAAAATAAACTAAAAGATCCTAGTCCCATCTCTATGGTTTCCGGTCACTGGTGTCAGTTGTAAAGCTGACAGCAGGAGATTCAAGTCAGCCAAGCCAAAATAGTGCTATCGAAAAAAAAATACTTCATTGGAATGGTCTACAAAGTGTGCCTGGTTTGCAAGCACATTTTGTGGACCGTTCCAATGAAGTATTTCTTTTTTGATTTCGGAATCTCGGCTCCGCTGAAGAGCTGCCTGCCAGTCCCCAGACCAGGATCTCCTGCGGTCAGCTTACAGCTGACGTCAGGGAAAGGGGGGGGAATTTGAAACGTTCTCTCTCCCAAATCATAGAGGCTTGAGAGATGGAACTAGGATCTTTTAGTTTATTTTTTTTAATAGCTACAATACAATACAAGGATTTTAGAAGACATTACTATCCCTTTAACCCCTTAACGGTCATAGTACGTCAAGGGTCGATCTGACTGAACGACCCATGACACACTATGACCGTCATGGAGTTCCGGGCTCCCCCCGCAACTGCACGCCATTCAGGGAGTCCGGAACCGGAAAAAAAAAAAAAAAAAAAAAAAAAGCTCCACGGACTTTGAGTCGCGTCACGGTGCTGATACCCCGGTCGTTAAGGGGTTAAAGCTCACCTTATTAACCAGGATCCCCCCCTCTGAAGGCAGCCGTGAAATAGGGGCAGGGAGTGCATTCCTGCATTCGCCTCCTGCTTCTTCCGCTCCAGGAACTCCTCTCAGTATCTGAGTTGCCCTGTCAGGACCTACCATAGATTCAATGCGAGAGCATGCGTTCTTTTTTAGGGTGCGCATTATACACAGGAACTTATTATTTTACCTAAAATCTTGGGTATAATTTACACCTGCGTATCATACACAGGTGCGTATTATACCTGAGATTTTATGGTATATATTTGCTTTGGATTCTTGTCCACCACTGTATTATTAAAAAATGATATTATATAAAGGCATTTACAGGCATAACTGAGAGGGCCTTGCTGATCTTGCTTTTTAGCTTAACCAGTGTTAGATGAAAGCTGACTGGATTTTTTTACATACTCCTAATATATTTGGCCGGCCAAGGCCCCTTGCACGTCCGTGTTTCCTTTGAGAAATACATACCAATCTAATTCAAGGTTGTGTTATACTACCATATGTTTGCATTCCTTGACAAAATGAACAAGCCACACTATTTATTCATATATTAACTGTAATCACTTACCTAATGTGTTTTTACATGGTCTTAATTTTTGGAAATTGTTAACATGCTGTGCTTTTTGGCTACATTCATTCCTGATATGGATCGTGGCCTGTAACACTGATGTGAATTTTTAATTTAAAGCACAATTTTAAAGAGTAATCAGTGGTAATATTTTAATCCTTTTCATCCAACTGGGGCAAATGGATAATTTTATTTTGACTGCAGGGGTCTGCAAAACATTGCACTCAAAGGGTTAACACATTCATGGTAAGCTATAGAATGTTCTTTTTTGTTTCCTCATGTCCCTTAAGTACCCTCAACTTTAAGGTTTCAGTTTTACTTTTAGTTATTTTTGGCAGTTCATTTGTTAAGATTTCCTGAAATCAAACCATTTAAAAGGTACAATTTCACATTATTTTGACATCATATATTCAGCCATTACAGACAATGTAAAGTCAAACTGCCTATACTTTTTTTTTTTATTATTATGTTTTCATCTTGACCTATATTACACTTTTACATCCTTGACAGGGAGCTACTGGAATTTTTCCAGGGAGCTTTCTGTGTGGGACTGTGAAAGCACAGAAAATGTAACAATGTAAAAGAAAAGTGTAACATTTTAGGGAGGAATGATGGAATACACACGCATTAGGGATAGAAATACTTAAAATGTAAAAAAAATATTGTGTTTATCCCCTTGAATAAAACAAGTGTACATCCAGCTCTGGTCAGTTGACCATAAATCTCCATAAGATGGTGTAACAACAGCGCAACTGTACAATTTCAGGCAACTGTGATACTGCACCTAATAAATCTCCATAGGATGATGTAGCAACAAACAGCAGCACTGTACGATTTCTGGTATCTGTGATACTGCACCTAAAAAATTCAAGTTTGCGCCATAATAACTTTTGAGTAAAACATGTTTCAGCAGTATGAGTACCCTACTCACTTTTTTTTTTACATTTTAAGTATTACTATCCCTTTACGCTCAGCTGAGCATATTTATTTAAATACCTAACGTAATCACAATATTTGAACAGTCATTAATGTGAGGTTTATTGCTGTAGAGCAACATGATACGCATATACACACCACACAGTCTGATCTCCTAACTAGAGGGACATCAGGGTGGTAAAGAGGTACAGAGGAATTTGGGTCTCCTAAAGAGGGGCACTTGGGAGATATGGACCCCCTGATATCTCCTAAAGAGGGATACTTGGGAGGTATAGACCCCTAATATTTCTTAAAGAGGGACACTTGGGAGGTATGGATCCCTAATATCTCCTAAAGAGGGACACTTGGGAAGTATGATCCCCTAATATCTCCTAAAAAAGAACACTTGGGAGGTATGATCCCCTAATATCGCCTAAAGAAGAACACTTGGGAGGTATGGACCCTAATATAGCCTAAAGAGGGACACTTGGGATGTATGTACCATAATATCTCCTACAGAGGGATACTTGGGAGGTATAGATCACTAATATCTCCTAAAGAAGAACACTTGGGAGGTATGGACCCCTAATATCTCCTCCAGAGGGATACTTGGGAGGTATGAATCCCTAATATCTCCTACAGAGGGATACTTGTGAGGTATGTACCCTAATATCTCCTAAAGAGGGACACTTGTGAGGTATGTACCCTAATATCTCCTAAAGAGGGACACTTGTGAGGTATGTACCCTAATATCTCCTAAAGAGGGACACTTGGGATGTGTGTGAAGGTGCTGTTGCATGTGAGGTCATTGGATTTTTCATACAGTGGGCAGACTTAGAATAAAGTCTGATTTTGCAAGATGACTTGGATTCTTTCAGCACTGTAGCAATCGCATCTTAACATCTTAATAATGTGCCAAATAAAGATAAAATAATTCTTTTGTTAAAAAAAAAAAAAAAAAAAAAAAAAAGTACTTTTGTTAAATGTTTGAGTTCCAGATAGGTCTCAAACTCATTACAACACAATGCGTTGGATTCCTTAAAGGTATAGTAATGTTTCATAATAAAAGCATATCTAATTAACCATCATAGTATTTGGGCCATGGAGAACGTTATTTCATTTCTGTCAGAGTTGTAGTTCAAGAGTAATTGAATGATAAAGTGTCCCCCTCCTGCCCCTTTTACTAATGTAACATTGCTTACCTCAGAGCAGCAGGGAGTGCCCAGGTAGACTGCAGAGAGAGGGACAATCTTCAATTAAGATAAGGTATAAAGCTGAAAAACCTGTCAAGGGGGGCAGGGCTTTCATTGTTCTCATAGTAAGAAGATTGTCCCTTGCTGTGAGCTGTCTGGTCTCAAGACTAGGTTCCACATCTGAGGGTAATTGGCTTACACTAGGTAAAATGGGCGGGAGGGGGATACTTTATCATTCAATTACTCTTTAACTACAGCACTTACAGTATTGAAATAACACTCTCCATGGCCCAAATACTATGAAGATTAATTGGAGCTGCTGTTTTTGTGAAACATTACTATCCCCTTTAAGCTAAATAACAGTGTCACATAAAAACCCTTTCATGATTTCAACATATATATTTTCCTTTCAAGCCCCTAACCGTTAAAGTTTCCAGTTGCATTTCAATACAATGAACACATAACTAGCAGTCAACAGGATTAAAATGACAGGTTCAATGAAATATAAACAGCACTTCTTCATAAATTGGTAGTAAAAAATACTGCAGGAGAATGTCAGTTACACATTTCAAATTAAAATATCAGAAATTGATAAGGGATTTCGTATAATAATGATTTGGATATAAGCTATTCAATGTTTTGGTCACAGGGTGGGTTGTGTCTTTTTCAGACTCATATTTTGATTGGCTGATACTCTTAAAAAGTACTTAACCCTTTGAGTGCAATGCGTTGCGTTCCCCTCCGGCAATCAAAGGGTTAACTAAATGGCAGCCTCCACTGTGGTCTGTGTGAATAATCTGCACGGCAGCAGCACAGACCCCTTTACAGATCTCCCATACTGCACCCTGATTGTCTAGTCAACTTTGTTGCAACATTTAGCACCTACACAAGATTGCCTCTGAAAATGATGGTAGCTGAAAAAGTCACCCATGTGGACTGTCCCGCAGAAAACAATATCTATTGTGTAACACGTTGCAGCAAAGTGAACTAGGCAGAATACACACACGTTTCAGAATACTGCAATAAGCTGTTTTCATACAAAGCAATATACGACATTGTGCAGAGCCACACTGGGGCTGTATATTATATCCTATTTGGGGAACATTGTGGGAGCGCCCTCGTTTGACACATTAGGAAAAGCAGTATATCATATATGTTTTCACAAGAAAGTGTTTCTAGTACCATAAGCGTTATGGTGCTGCCGTTAAAGGGATTCATATCCAGAAATAACAAAAGTCATAAATATATTCTGAAATAGCCATCTAATGGCGTTTTGGCTATAATGATCCATTGTCAGTTCTAAATAAAGTTTTCAAAAATTCAAACTTTATTTCAAGTGACAGGTCCGCTGTAACCATAGTCATTCTCAAACACAGCGTGCTGCAACTTTTGGCCTTGAATAAACCAAATGTGCCAAGTGGGTGGGGGGGATTCCAATAGACTTAAATGGTGTTTTTAAACCCTTGAATGCTAGAGAGGTCTGTAATGTATTGCTTTGTAATGCGTTGGAGACATCTATAGCAAAGGGTTACAAACCACATTTAAGACAGAGAATTTATGATTTTTTTTAATATATTTCCCTTCATGGTGCAGTTGGTTTCTTCAAAAATGTATTATCTTTGTCTTACTGCATAAGACTTTTTGAGCGCAAGCAGAAATGTTTTCCCCCAGGTTATGGAACAACAGTACTTATACCATCTGATCATCTTAACCCTTTAAAGGGGATGTATCACCTAAACAAAAGTTTGCCTTAATATCTTTATTTCAGCCATTCTAACAATGCTGTGTTATTTAAAAGAAAAAAAAAACACTATAGAAATATAATTTGAGGGTTTTCTTTCCCTCCCTTGACATCTTCTCCTCATTGATCTGTACCATTGTGCCAATGAGAATACAGGAGAGATCCTATTCCCCACTGGTCTGTCAGTAAGCTGGAGCACTCTCATTGGCAGAGATCAATATCTGGCCAATGAGAGTGCTCCAACTTACTGACAGACCAGCGGGGAGGAGGATCTCTCCTGTATTCTCATTGGCACAATGGTGCAGATCAATGAGGAGAAGATGTCAAGGGAGGGAAAGAAAACCCTCAAATTATATTTCTATAGTGTTTTGTTTTGTTTTTTTTAAATAACACAGCATTGTTAGAATGGCTGATATAAAGATATTAAGGCAAACTTTTTGTTAGGTGATACATCCCCTTTAAGGAATGACCGCAAGCGCGCAGCATTTAAAGGGATAGTAATACTTCATTTTAACTTTATTTTATTTTGTAGGCATTAAAAAAACATGAAGAATGATATAAGTCTTATCTCTTATGGTTTGAGAGATATTCACAAGCAAAGTTTCCCCTCCCGCCCCTTTTACCTAGTGTAAGCCATCTCTTCTCAGATGTGGAATGCAGTCCATAGACCAGACAGATAACAGAAGGGGACAATCTTCTTCCTATGAGAACAATGAAAACCCTGCCCCCCTTGACAAGTTTTTCAGGTTTTTCCCTTATCTTAATTGAAGATTGTCCCTCTCTGCAATCTACCTGGGCACCTCCCTTCTGCTCTGGCTGAACAGTGTTACATCAGTAGAAGGGGCAGGAGGGGGATACTTTATCATTGAATTACTCCTGAACTACAACTCTGACAGAATTGAAATAACACTCTCCAAAGTCCAAATACTATGATGATTAATTAGAGCTGTTTTATGAAACATTACTATCCCTTTAAGGCAAACTTTTTGTTAGGTGATACATTCCCTTTAAGGAATGGCCGCACGTGGGTGGCACTTAAGGATCATGATCATGAAGCAATATATTTTTTTTACTTATGCAATTCAAAGCTCCCCAAACGGCGTGTTGCCGCAGAGGGAGCCTTGAAATCCATGATGGTCCTGGCACATCATGGGTGCTTATCGCATGTCCAACCCATGATGTGCCTGGACCGTCATTGGTCCTTAACAGGTGAAAATCGTATCAAGGTTCAGAAACGTTTACATACATTTCCCTTTGAAAGTTACAAAAGCAGAAGAGTCAGTCATTTTTATTCTTTCACTAGTGTTCCTTATAGAGATACAATAACTATCAGTGAACACACAAAAGGTAGAAAGACAAGTGTGTGATAATACTGGGGAAATGTGAAGTATTGTTAACATGGCTGAGGCTCTTAGTAAGGAAATGCTTGCAAATCCCTGCTGTATTAGGTATCATACATCAGTCTCAGGCAAAGCTACACACAGAAATAGAACTACTGGCAAATGCAGGGAGCTTTAACGACTTCACAAAGGTAAAGTCTCAGTCGTAGGGTTTGACGATGTGTTAAGAGTGAATTATAGCCCATCTTCTATCCAAAACCCATATCCCCGTGGCCTCGCCATAAACATCTTAAGCACAAAACCACCTGCGAGCATTCCTTTTGAACTCTGCTGGAAACAGGTGGAACAGATTGTGAATGATTTTACCCCAGTGGGCCTATCAGTGTTTGTATGAATCATGCCTTAATAGTCTCTGTATTATAGAATTTCCTCTTTGAATTAACAGAGGAGGGGATTCAAGAGAGTTATCCCCCAAGTACAGGATAGCAGTTACAAAACATTCACTAGCATAGACTGGGGCGGCAAAACGGTTAACCTTTTCACTGCCATGTGAATGTTATTCAAGACTGGCCCCCAATGGAACGGATTTTAAAGGAACTAAATCATAGTAAGGAAGGATTCTGTTCACCTGCAGTGATAACGGTTTATGGATGGTTTCTAAGAGGAAGCTTACAAGGTAGACACCACACTAATAGGAAATGTATTCAAAAGCTGAGCTTTAAACAGGTGTAATTATCTTTTCTATGCAGAAATTTGGCTTAGTTTAAGAAACAAGATTAATACTGTAATGTTGTGGTTCATATTGCAAATGTTTATGTCCGTACTTTAACCCCTTAAAGGGATAGTAATGTTTCATAATAAAAGCATATCTAATTAATCCTCATAGTATTTGGACTTTGGAGAGTGTTATTTCAATTCTGTCAGAGTTGTAGTTCAAGAGTAATTCAATGACAAAGTATATCGCCTCCAGCCCCTTTTACTGATGTAACGCTGCTCAGCCAGAGCAGAAGGGAGGTGCCCAGGTAGACTGCAGAGAGGGACAATCTTCAAATAAGATAAGGGAAAAACCTGAAAAACTTGTCAAGGGGGGCAGGGCTTTCACTGTTTTTATAGGAAGAAAACGGTCCCCTGCTGTTATCTGTCTGGTCTATGGACTGCATTCCACATCTGAGAAGAGATGGCTTACACTAAGTAAAAGGGGCGGGAGGGGAAACTTTATCATTCAATTACTCTTGAACTACTACTCTGACAGTACTGAAATAATACTCTCTATGGCTCAAATACTATGAAAATTAATTGGAGCTGCTGTTTTTGTGAAACATTACTATCCCTTTAAAGACGAACGGTCCAGGAAGCGAACTTCCCGTTAGGACCTCTATGATCATGGTCAGCGTGCCAGTACACGTGACTGATGACGTGTACGGCGAGCCGAAGGGGGGGATCTGAGGAGACCAATCCGGTCTTGTAGCGGTCAATTTCAGACCCAGCTAGTGCTTACAGAGCTCCCACAGGATCGCTGTAAGCACAATATATGTGACGTGCCAAGACATTTAAGTTTACCGATGACAGTCCTGACACATCACGGGTCGTTAAGGTGTTAACCATTTGGATTTTTTTAGTGTGGATATCATTGATTATCGCCATCACACAATCAGTATGAATTTAATCATTTTCTTTTGACGTTTTTCGGTTCTTAATACCCTCTTTATTTGGGAACAGAATGTAACTTGGTCTCTGCTTGTCTGATTTGTAATCAGGACTGTCAGTTGCTTTGGTCTATCTCATTATAGAAATGACACATATACATTTAAAGTCTCCAGTTTACCTACATTGGAAACTCTATAGATCAATATATATTATTTTGATTCATACACTGATAATATACTGTATTGGCTGAAGGTTCATTTTATTGGAAATGTCTTTTTTTAGTAACTACTGTACGTGTGTGCTTTTATATGGCAAATAAATACTATAGTTAGGGCTGTTTGTTCTCAAGAAATGTGGAGGGGTTCTGGGGCACACCATTTGCACTATAGCGAACAGCTACAAAATTGTCATGGATTTAAATGGGGATTTTAACCCTTTTGAGTGCCAGAGGGGTAAGCAACACATTCAATAGCAATGCATTGTGCACCCCTCTGACACTCAAATGGTTAAGCCCTTGAATGATAGAGAGGTCTTCAATGCATTGCATCGCAATGCATTGGAGACCTTTCTAGCATTCAAGGAGTTAAAACGCCATTTAAATTAATGGGGATTTCTAGTTCTCCCGTATAGTGCAAATGGTTTGCCCCAGAACTCATCTACTTTTTCTTTTGAGCATACAGCCCTTGCAGTCTGCATGTTGCTTTGTTCTCCTCTATCAACTCGAGGAGGTTCTTCAGCAGAGCCGAAATACCGCTATCTAAAAAGAACTACTTTGTTGGAACGGTCTGCAAAGTGTGCTTGCACACCAGGCACACTTTGTAGACCTTTCCAATGAAGTAATTCTTTTCAAATATTGCTATTTCGGCTCTGCTGAAGAGCCACCGGCTGGTCCCAGGACAAGGATCTCTTGCTGTCAGCAGAGCGCTGACGTCAGGAGAAGGGGAGGGAAGGAGAACTTTAGCAGAGGATATCTCTCAAACTATAAAGATTTGAGAGTTAGGACTTTCTCCAATTACTTTATTCAGTATGGTAGATTTTACAAAAAGAAACTTTATTTTGGGCATTACTAACCCTTTAAGGACCCATGACGGTCCTGGTATGTCACGGAATTCAGGGTTCCCACTCGGCTGCACACTGCTTGAGGATCCCTGAATCCATTGACATAGCATTGGACTTTAAGGGGTTAAGTTCTGACGTGCCATCGGTCCTTAAGGGGTTAAAACCCATTTTGTGCCAGAGAGATATCCAACGAATTGAGTTGCAATGCGGCAGATACCTCCCTGGCACTCGAAGGGTTAACTCCTTTGCATGCCAGCAGGGCATGAAATGTATTGCTAATCTGACACTCAGAGGTTAAATGCTGATTCATCATTGATGTGAACAGGATTTTAAAGAAATAAGCAACCTTTGTCTCTGGGTTCTAAAGCACATTGCCTCCAATCTGGCAACAACAACAACGAAAAAAACCCTTTTTTAAACTACAAAGTTTTTATATAACCAAGTAACTCTGAGTCATGACAAGACGTAACAATGGCCCATCTGTCCTTGGCATGAGAAATGCCCAGTAAAAGGAATAATGGTTTCACACATTGTCCTGTACACAGACACTATATACTCTGTGAGGGGTCTTCAGACTATTCCTTTTGTACTGAGGTTATGACTTTCACATAAAGAAGCCAACGTTCCTACAGAAATACTGACTCGCGCTACAAATAGACGTTACTCAGAACCACAAGCATTTCGTTCTACAAACACTGTAAGAAAATGGTCTATGTTGGACAGCAGTTGGAGAAAGAACGAAAAGAATCAAACCAAATACAAACATAGAATATTTAACCCCCTTGAAATCCAGATGGATGTAATTATTGCATTGCTCATTTCTCTGGATCTCAAGGGGTTAAAGGGATAGTAATCCTTTCTTATAAAAATCTCTAAAATTGTAGATATTAATAATAGAATTAAGATGAGCTACTTCCCAGGTCTTAAAGCGGAACGATCACCTAAAACCAAAGTTTTACCATGAGTTTTAAAGGGATAGTAATACTTAAAATGTAAAAAAAAATATGTTGTAGTGTTTATCCCCCTGAGTAAAACAAGAGTACTTCCACTGCTGAAAGGTGTTTCATTCAAAAGTTATTAATTTTCAAAGTTGAATTTTTTAGGTGTAATATCACAGTGGCCTGAAATTGTACAGTGGCGCTGTTGCTACACGATCCTATGGACAGCTCTGGTCCCAGGACCATAAATCTCCATAGGATGGTGTAGCAACAGCGCCACTGTACAATTTCAGGCCACTGTGATATTGAACCTAAAAAATTCAACTTTGAAAATTAATAACTTTTGAATGAAACACCTTTCAGCAGTGGGAGTACTCTTGTTTTACTCAGGGGGATAAACCCTACAACCTGTTTTTTTTTACATTTTAAGTATTACTATCCCTTTAATGTTTAACCCGACATTAGTGCTGTGTGTGTGTGTTCTTCAAGTCGCCTGGTAGTGGAGATACTTGCCCTGCAAAATCGGGCACTTCCACGTTCTGCGGGACTCCATGACGACTCAGGACTTCCCAGCTGCCCCAGGGAGCGCATTCACGCTCCCCTTCAAAGCTGGATTTCTGTGATGTAGTGTTACAGCAAACTCCATATACAATGCTACTGAGGTTGTATATAGTTGTATTACAGGTTGCAACCTCAGTAGCATTGTAAACAGAGTTTGCTGTAACGCTACAGCACAGAAACCCAGCTTCGAAGGGCAGCATGAACGCACTCCCTGGGGCAGCTGGGAAGTCCTGAGATGGTACAGGGTACCGTAGAACGCAGAAGAGCCTGATTTTGCAGGGCAAATATCTCCACTACCAGGCGACTTGAAGAACACACACACACAGCACTAATGTCGGGTTAACCATTAAAACGCATGGTAAAACTTTGGTTTTAGGTGATCCGCTTTAAATCTTCATAGTTTTTCTTATGATAGCATTTAAACTTCCCCCTCCCTCCCCTTTTTCATACGTCAGCGCTCTAGCTGACAGATGCACAATCCGGTCATTTGACCAGACGGAAGTCTGTCAGCTAGAAAGCGGACGTATGAAAACGGGAAGGGAGGGGGAAGTTTAAATGCTATGAACAGAAAAACTATGAAGACTTGAGACCTGGGAAGTAGCTCATCTTAATTCTATTATTAATATCTACAATTTTAGAGTTTTTTATAAGAAAGTATTACTATCCATTTAAAGGAATAGTACTACTTAAAATGTAAAAAAAAAAAAAAAAAAGTTATAGGGTTTATTACCACTGCTGAAAGATATTTTATTCAAAAGTTATTTCAGCTTAAACTTTATTTTTTTTTAGTTGCAATATCGCAGTGGCCTGAAATTGTACAGTGGAGCTGTTGCTACACCATCCTATGGGCAGCTCTGGTCAGCTTATCATAAATCTCTATAAAGCAGCAGCGCCACCATTATAATTTCAGGCCACTGTGATATTGCACATAAAAAAAAATGAAGTTTGAGCTGAAATAACCACTGAATAAAACCTTTCAGCAGTGGGAGCACCCTTGATTTACTCAGGTGTATAAACCCTACAACATACATTTTTTTACATTTTAAGTATTACTATCCCTAAAACAGACTGGTTTTTAAACAAACACACACTTTATTTATTAGGAGCAATTCTGAAGTAAAGACACTGAATTAGAGGGGAAGATGTACAAACATTTCTTCAATTCCTGCCGATTTAAAATGGGTCTCATTAACCCTTTGCTTTGCAATGCGTTGTTTACCCCTCTGGCACTCAAAAGGTTAACTGGTGGAATGCCAGAGAAGTCTTGCAAAACGCTGTAGACCTCTCTAGATTTGAAGAGGTTGAAAGGTCAATTTAACCCCTTAAGTGCCAGGGGCTTGGGGAATATTTTTTCCACGCTGCTGGTCATTTTCAGCATTTTTCCTATCGGTCTCTTTAGGCATGATTTCCACTGGTAACTTTCTAGTTATAGATAGAAAACGAGATCGTGGGGGTTTTTTTTCAGAAGAAAATAAGCTTTTTTGCAGCACCACAGAAAGACTACATTTTGCATCGTGTGATAGGCTATGAGGTCTGAAATACATAATTTAAAAAAAATTGGTATTTTCCTACTAAAGGTTGAACATCCCTTGTCCGAAAGTCCAAAATGCTTCAAAATCCAAAACTTTTTGAGTGGTGACATGACACATGCTTTCTGATGGTTCAGTGTACAAAACTTTGCTTCAAGCACAAAATTATTAAAAATACTGTATACAATTACCTTCTGGCTATGTGTATATAAAACAAAACTAAAGATTATGTTTAGACCTGGATCTCATCTCCAACATATCTGGTTATGTATATGCAAATATTCCAAATGCAAAAAAAAAAAAAAATATATCAGAAATCCAAAACATTTCTGGTCCCATGCATTTCGGATAAGGATATTCAACTTGTATCATAAATTATATGTCAAAAACATTCATGTTGGTAGTCAAAATTTCATTTATTTTTTAAAAGTCTTAAATCTGAGTAAAAAAAAACAAAACGTATAGTTTTAACTACATGCACTGCGCGCACAGAACCCTAATTAACAGGAGTGCAAAAGGGTAATTTCAACTAAAATGCACATTGCATTGGTTACATGGTAAAACTACCCTAAAGCAGCTCAATAACTATATAAAAGTTATTGAGTTGAAAGTAGATATCCCAGTGCATCAAATGAGGGGTCACTTACTTTTCTACCCCTAGTCTGGTGTGCACCAAGGTTTCCAGGAGGTGGTGCTAAAGAAAAAAATGCATTTTTTTACATTTTCATCAGTTCAAAGGTACTGAAATCTTTGAAAACTATGGAATTTCCTACTGTAATCATTACCCACTGCTCTTTTGAGAAAAATGGCATCCCATTGATATAAGTTGACTTACTGTAAGGGATATCCAGAAGCACAATACTACAGCAACTATAAGCTCTCATTTTTTTCAAATGGTTGACCCAACTAAAAAAAAAGGTAGACGAAGCACACCATTTTGGAAAGAAGACAACCCACCACATCAAGTGTCACTTGCCATTCTACCCCTAACCTGCACAAATGTTTCCAGAATGTGAAACTTAAAATGTTGTTAAATCGTTGAAAATTATGGAATTTCTTACTGTATCCATTAGCTACTGTTCCTCCAAGAAAAACTGTACCCCACTGGTATGGCTTGACACAAGCACAAAACCCCACCTACCTGTTTGGTTTTATTTAAATCGGCTGCCTGCAACAAAATGGTCCTAACTAATAGAGATATTAAGGAAAGGGATGCAAGCCTTATCATTTTGGAAAGTAGATATTCATCTGCATCAGATGGGTTGTTTCCTTTTCTACCCCTTTGGTCTTTTGCATAAGGTGGCACTACATGAATTTACTTTTTCCATTTCTACCACTGCAAAGATACAAAAATACTTGAAAATGATGCAAATTCATACTGTATTCATTACTTTCTACAGCCTAAGAAAAATGGTACCCCATTACTATGGTCTGACATATTGAAGGGGGTGTCAGAAGCACAAAACTACACATGCTGATTTTCTTTAGTGAAATGACCTGTCTGCACTAAAATGTTCATAACTATTACAGATCTTAAGAAAGGCCAGTAAGGCATACTGTGAATGTGTATGTGGGGTCTGTAGTGGGGCCAGATGGGGAGGGGAGGCAGAGAGTGCATGGGGGGGATCTGTAATGTATAGTGGGCAACAGAACCAGGCTTTGGGGGTCTGACTGTGTATGTGGGATCTGTAGTGCATGTGAGGGGGAGTGGACAGTGGATCAGAGGACAATGCAATGCTTTGGACACCTCTCTGGCACAATTCTTATTTAATCTGGGTTTTTTCCAGTCTGTTTGTTTTTAACCAAATGAGTGCCAAAGAGGTATCAATAAATTGCAAATGCAATGTATTGGGTACCTCTCTGGATCTCAAGGGGTTAATCAGACCTCATGGGGATATCAGGATCCTTCCTGATGCCCCACCTGTTTTTGATCTGCCAGCCAATTCAGAGATCAATAAATGTGACACTGGGGAGCTGCATGGCTTCCCAGCTTCCATCCTACCCGCAGTGCAGGGGATTGGGGAAAGCCATCCTCATCAGCAGTGAGTTGGAAGGCTTTTCCCCATCCCTCACTCTCCAGCCTCGACTTTGTGTAGGAAGGAATCAGTGGAGCCATGCTGCTCCCCAGTGACACATATATTGATCAATAACTGGGGGGGGGCACAGGGAGGGGTCTTGATGGCCCCCACAAGTCTTATTTTTTTTTTAAAGGGATAGTAATACTTCGTTTTAACTTTATTTTATTTTGTAGGCATTAAAAAAAATATGAAGAATGATATAAGTCTTATTTCTCAAACCTTTATGGTTTAAGAGATATTCACAAGCAAAGTTTCCCATTCCCGCCCCTTTTTCCTAGTGTAAGCCATCTCTTCTCAGATGGGTAATCTGGTTGTAAGACCAGACAGATAACAGCAGGGGACAATCTTCTTCCTATGAGAACAATGAAAGCCCTGCCCCCCTTGACAAGCTTTTCAGGTTTTTCCCTTATCTTAATAGAAGATTGTCCCTCTCTGCAGTCTACCTGGGCACCTCCCTTCTGATCTGGCTGAACAGTGTTACATCAGTAAAAGGGGTGGGAGGGGGATACTTTGTCATTGAATTACTCTTGAACTACAACTCTGACAGTATTGAAATAACACTCTCCAAAGTCCAAATACTATGATGATTAATTAGAGCTGCTTTTATTATGAAACATTATTAAATGCAGCCACTGCATGCCGGTTATACCAGCTTATGCAGTGGCCGCATTTCGCCCACACAACATACAGGCTTGGCACAGCAGGCCACACCAGTACACTGTATGGGCTTAGCAATCTACAGGTTAAAGCAACACTAACACCCAAAAATAATGTGGGATTCTACACATGTAAATACCCATTACTTTGTGCTAGCATCTGTAAAAATATTCTCTATTTGTTTTCGGAGGCCTAAAATCCATTCATAAATGTGCTGTTTGGAGGCGTCCAGTATTGCCCTTTGGCTTCCATTAACATACAAATCTATTTAGGTGCCTGATAAATGCTTATGTTTTATTGTCTGTAATTGGGATGAGATAAGGTAACAGCCTTTCTGAAAAGGAGAGCAGTGGGTACTATTCTCAGTAAGTTAACTGCATTAGCTTTTACCTCTCATTGCAAACAGTACAAGCACAATCAAATGCTGGGTATATAGGACAGTCTACATGTGCATTAACCCTTTGAGTGCCAGAGGGGAACGCAGCTCATTGCTTTGCAATTCTCGGGACCCAACATAAAATAATACTTGTTTTTGGAGATGATAGCTGGGAATGCATGGCATTTAAAATCATAAAATCAAATTTCATTTTTCGGGCGTTAGCGTTCCTATAACCATTAAGTGCCAGAGAGGTAAACAACGTAATGCAATGCAATGTGTTGGCTACTTCTCTGGCATGCCAAGGGTTACATCTCTTAAAGCAGCACTACAACAACTGTAACCCTAGACCAGGGGAGCTGAATCTGTCCTCTGTCGCCCCCAGCAGTGTAATGTTATCAGGATCTGAGTGAACAATGGTAACTCAGGCAGATCCTTGAGAATGAATGAAACACTGACTGATTCACCTGTGTCCATGAGGGGAGATCCTGAACACCTGCACTGTTAGGAGAGGGAGACAGGTTTGAACTCCCCTGGCCTAAACCACAGGTCTTAGCCTTCAACATTTTTAGCCATTCTTCCCGGAAATCTGAGATCAGTTTTCAGACTCCCAAGACGGCTAATAAAAGGACCCGTTGGTACTGTTCAACTCAAAGCTACTTTCTAGTCAAACTTGGAAAAACATGATATTTGTTTAACCCAACTTCAAATTTAGGGTGCCTATAATTTTTTGTACTGTAATAAACAGAAAATGCAGCAGTGCAGTGACTGACTTTTAACCATGTATTGTAAGGACATATCACTGCATGACTATATATGTAGACACCTGCTCTTCGAACATCTCATTCCAAAATCATGGGCAAGAATATGGAGTCAGTCTCTCCTTTGTTGCTATAACAGCCTCCACTGTTATGGGAAGACTCTTCAGTAGATGTTGGAACATTGCTGCAAGGATCTGCTTTCATTCAGCCGCAAGTCAGGCAATGATGTTGGGTAATGAGGCCTGGCTAACAGTTGGCATTCCAGTTCATCCCAAAGTTATTTGATGGGATTGAGGTCATGCAGGTCAGTCAAGTTCTGTATGGACCTCACTTTTGGGCACTGTCATTCTGAAACAAGAAAGGGCCTTTCAGAAAACTGTTGCCACAAAGCGGAAACACAAAATTTCTAGAATGTTATTGTGTGTTGTAGCATTAAGAAGTCCCTTCACTGGAACAAAGGGGAGTGGGAGAAACCATGAAAAACAGCCTCAGACCATTATTCCTCCTCCAAACTTTACAGCTGGACTATGCAGTCAGGCAGTTAGCATTCTCCTGGCATCCATCAAACCTAGACTCGGCCATCAGACTGCCAGGGAGTGAAGCAGGATTCTTTACTCCGGAGTCCAATGGCACTGAACTTTACATAATTCCAGCCGACGCTTGGCAGTGCACATGATGATCCTAGACTTGTGTGCGGCTGCTTGGCCATGGAAACCCATTTAATAAAGAGCCTAATGAATAGTTCTGGTGCTGGCGTTGCTTCCAAAGGCAGCTTGGAACTCGGCTGTGAGTATTGCAACCAAGTAGAGATTATCTGTACGCGCTGTGAGTTTCAGCACTCCCATTCCACGAGCTTGTGTGGCCTACCACCTTGCGGCTGAGCTGTTGTTGCTCCTAGATGTTTCCATTATACGATAACAGAACTTGCAGGATAGAAATGAGAAACTGACTTGTTGGAAAAGTGGCATTCTATAACTGTGCCACGTTGAAAGCGTGAGCTCTGAATTATGTGCCATTCTACTGCCAATATTTGTCTGTGTGCTTGATTTTATATGCCTGTCAGCAAAGGGTGCGGTTGAAATAGCCGAATCTACTAATTACAAGAGGTTTTCACATACTTTTGGCCTTGTGCATGACTGTGTGCTTGATTTTATATGCCTGTCAGCAATGGGTGTGGCTGAAATAGCCAAATCTACTAATTACAAGAGGTTTTCACATACTTTTGGCCTTTTAGTACTTGGTAGCAGACCAACGCGTTTTACAGCACTTCCTCTAAACGGTGAGGGAGCTCTGTATATAGAATGATTAGACTGCAATAACCCCAATCCCTATTATACTGCTGCTACCTGTACCTATGCACCTATAATAAATTGTTAAAACGCGGTCACTGGAGTACCACCCTATCTATTATTTCTTATATGGATTATGGAGGAATTTGGAGCTCCAGTGCTGTGACTCCGGCGAGAGCAATGAATACAGTAGAGGTTGTGCATGTTAGAGGAAGAAATTCACTTTTGTTGTGTATCTCCCAGCTTGTCAATCGTGGAAGCCACCAGAACTTACAAAGGTTAAACTGGCTAAATTTAAGTACATTTTCTCCTAAAAAAAATGTTGGTACATGTTCACTGACCAACATATCTATTATGACTTACAGAGTTTTTGAAAGCTGCAAGCAACCTAAGGCCACCGGTTCTTGTTAGACTATAATGACGACCATTGCAAATTAGTCTCTGGCTGGCTGGAGATGATGGGAGATGTAGTCCAACAACAGCTGAAGGGCATCACCGACCCCTGCACTAGGGTTTTCTTAAAGGGGATCACCCCAAATAAAATCTCCCCCCAACAATTACCCACCTAGTGATAAACTTAACTATAGTAATATTAGCCAGAATAATCACTGCGTTACTGAGAAATCCCACTTGTGCCGAGACTGACAACCAGGCAACAGGGCAGACATCTTTGCTGGCAGACATCTGCACGCCTGTGCTGTCAGTCTCCTCTAGGAGGTGTTGTATGGTACCTTTAGGTACCACAAGGAACTGACAGAACAGATTCCTGTAAAGCGCTGTTGCCTGGCGTCAGACTCCGTAACATGGTGATTATGCTGGCTAATACTACTATTGTTAAGCTTATCGCTAGATGGGTAATTGTCGGGGGGAGACTTAATTTGGGGTGATAGTTCACCTTTAATGAGGTAGTGAAGATACTTTTCAAGGATATATATGGGATTTTAAAAGCTTTGTCGCTTATAAATACCGACTGAATTGATCACTAAAAGTAGGACATACTTGGGAATAAGAGAAATCTCAACGTATTATTCAGCCTAGTAAAAGACTTTCTAAATTAAAAAATAAATACATAAATTCAGCATGATCAATGAAGCACAAAAAAACCCAAATAATACAAGTAACATCACAAAACGGAGACAGAATGTGGTTTCACGTCATGTCAGTAAGAAGTCACTATTTGTGAACCGCTGCTACTAAAGTTCCAGCACAATCTTTCTTCCAGACATGACGGCTAGCAGTTTTGCTGGAGATAAGAGTGATGATGCAGGTACTGACCGCCTGGGATTCTAAACTCTGTCCTTACAGAAGTCATGGTCACAAGGATAATTACGTGGGATGCTGGGATTCTGCCTGTTGGGACACATTTTCTTTTCACACACACACACACACACACACACACCAGAGTGCTGTAATACATCTCAGCTACACAGTGTAATTAGAGAACAATCTGAAGTCTGTTTCCAGCTTTAATTAAAATAGGTTAAAAATACTTAATCTGCATAAAAATATTATTTTTTTCTATAAATTGCTGATTACTCACTAGGAGTCCTTAAAAGGACAGTAATACTTCATTTTTATCTTTATCTTTATTTTGTAGGCATTAAAAAAAACATGAAGAACGATATAAGTCTTATCTCTCAAACCATTATGGTTTGAGAGATATTCACAAGCAAAATTTCCCCTCCCACCCCTTTTACCTAGTGTAAGGAATCTCTTCTCAGATGTGGAATGCATTCCATAGACCAGATAGATAACAGAAGGGGACAATCTTCTTCCTATGAGAACAATGAAATCCCTGCCCCCCTTGACAAGTTTTTCAGCTTTTTCCTTTATCTTAAATGAAGATTGTCCCTCTCTGCAGTCTACCTGGGCACCTCCCTTCTGATCTGGCTGAGCAGTGTTACATCAGTAAAAGGGGCGGGAGGGGGATACTTTGTCATTGAATTACTCTTGAAATACAACTCTGACAGAACTGAAATAACACTCTCCAAAGTCCAAATACTATGATGATTAATTAGAGCTGATTTTATGATGAAACATTACTATCCCTTTAAAGGGATAGTAATGTTTCAAAATATAAGCAGCTCCAGTTAATCTTCATAGTATTTGGGCCATGGAGAGTGTTATTTCAATACTGTCAGAGTTGTAGTTCAAGAGTAATTGAATGATAAAGTATCCCCCTCCCGCCCCTTTTACCTAGTGTAAGCCGCCTCCCCTCAGATGTGGAATCTGGTCCTGGAACCGGACAGATCACAGAAAGGGACAATCTTCTTACCCCCTTGAAAGCTGGAAAGGTCTCCAGTGAATTACAAAGCTGGAGCTGTTGGTTCACCTCAGAATTACTCCACTCTTCTTTGAACGTAGAGCCCCGTTTGTGAATGTTCACATTAGTGACTTTTTTGTAGTACTAGTTAATGTGGAGGAAAAACACATAACAAAGATATAATTCTGCAACTTTTAACATGCAAAGTGTCAGCTTTTTTCTCCAGCATGCTTTTCTATATATATATGAACAGCAACAATATTGCACATAACACACAACTACCTGCAACACCTGAATACTTGTACAATTGCACTGCAGTTCCACTGAAGCCTATACCACTGCCAGACTGCAGCTGTGGCCTATGTTGGCCTGCAACATGCTCTGTGAGAATGGTCACAAGGACATCCTCATATACACACCTGGGAACTCTCAGGATCTGCCCTGGAGACTGCAGCTTTTAGAGTTAATTACCGGGTCTCTGGGGAAAGAGGCTGATTCTCCCACGTGGTGAGTTTCCTGTGAGACTCTGCCCACTTGTCCTCCTTCCCATCCTGTTCTGCCCACTTCTCCTCCTTCCCATCCTGTTCCGCCCACTTCCCGTCTACTTCTCCTCCTTCCCACCCTGTCCTGCCCACTTCCCGTCAACTTCTCCTCCTTCCCACCCTGTTCTGCCCACTTCCCGTCAACTTCTCCTCCTTCCCACCCTGTTCTGCCCACTTCCCGTCAACTTCTCCTCCTTCCCACCCTGTTCTGCCCACTTCTCCTTTCCTCCTTGTTCTTCCCACTTCCCGCCCACTTCTACTCCTTCTCACCTTGCTCCTCCCACTTCTCCTTCCCACCCTATTCTTCCTTCCCACCGTGTTCCTCCCACTTCCCGCCCCAATTCTACTCCATCCCACCTTGATCCTCCCACCCCTATTCCTCCTTCCCACTGTGTTCTTCCCACTTCATAAGTACACTGTTGAGAAGCCCCACCCAATTAAGCCTCACCCCCTTTATGACACAAATTGCGTAATTTACATACCCCTGGATGCAGCACATGAGCCCTCTCTCCAGTGTCTCAAGAGGTTGAAGTTCCCAGGTACGCTCATATGGCACAACAAGACCTAATGTACTTTTATCATGCGCTGTTTTCACTGATTTAATGTTACCTCTGTGAAGTCCTAAGTAGGACACAGTCTATTGTGGAACCTCCAGCTGTTGGGTACAATGGAAGTTGGAGGTGCACCCACTGACTACTTCAGTCCCAAATTATGCAAATTTCAGTATAGACCAGGTATGAGCAGTCTGTTGGCCAGCTGATGATGACAATTGTACACCATCAATAGCTAGATTGCCCACCCTAGGAACGATTATCAATAACTTTTGTTTACAGAGCACCATCATGTTCTCAGAACTGTACAAAAAGGGGGTGGGGCATAACATTCCTGAACTTTTTCTTTTTTGCTCTAAGTAGAACTGTCGTTTTGTAACAAATAGGTGAATCTGAAAGAGCTTTCACACACACACACACACACATATATATATATATATGTGTGTCCGTTTTTATGTAAAACAATCAATTATGACATATTTAGCTGTATTTATTTGTCAGTACAAATCTGTCAGGCATTGCCACAATACTCCCCATCGCAACTGAATACATTTTAGAAATTTAGCATAGAATGTTCAAAAAAAATTAAAAAAACTAATTATCTAATAGACTTTTGTTTGAAATTCTAAAAAAATAAATGTCTAACAAAAATATAGGTGATTTTGAAATCTATTTCAAAATCTCCTATTTGTTATAAAGTCAGATTTCTGCTAAAAAAAAAAAACTGAAAAGGTAAAGAATGTGATAAAGTTGTAGGAACAGTTACTAAATCGTGTTGCTCTTGTTCAGATCCCTTAAGTAAAGACCTTTTCCACCTCATCATTCACCAAGCTCGTACTATAACAAGGAATACATTGCCTGTTGAACTAAATGTGTGGGATTTTGAAACTACTATATGCCGTCTTACTGGAAACTCTGTTAAAATTCTTTGAAAAGGATCCCAGATGCAACACACTCAATGTAAAAATGCAGCAGTAAATTATCTGTATATAAAAAAAAATCTTATACCGCTTTACCTGCAAAACCATTAAAAGAAGAGTTTAAAATCTAAAAGTAATTACAATTCAAAACCTATATTTAACGAAGCTGTGGGCAACATCGCCGACTGGCGTCCATGAGGTATTTTTTAATAAAGCACTATACAAGAGAACTTGAGTCATAGACTAAGGCTCTTCATAGCAAGTGAAAGGAACGGCACAACCTGGTGGCCACAACAGAATATTACAGCTTAAAGAAAAAAATAATGTGGATTATAGGAGTTGCAGGTCCAACAGCTGACTATACCTGCTTTAGATGATCAGACTAAATGAAGCAAATTTACTTTTGCAAAATCAATTAAAGTCTTTGGGTCATATTTTCAAAAATCTGGAACAAACTAAGTGCAGCATAAAGGACAAATATAATTTCCCCAATTCTCACAGATTTAAAGGGATAGCAATGTCTGCCATAAGTATCTCTCTGAATCTTCTCTGTTGTAAAATTAACACATTGCGCTATGTTTAATCACTTACTTTTATGTAGTCCCAAAGATATTAAATGTAAAAAGACCCCACTCCCGCCCCTTCTGGCCACATCACGCTTCCTCTAACTGTAGCCCGGATGGAGAACAGCGAGGGACAAACTTCAGTAAGTAAAGGAAAAGTTTTCCTTATACCTACTGACTGAAGATTGTCCCTCGCTGCATCCATCCAGTCCCACGGCTGGATTGCAGCTCCAAGGAGTCCAGAAGGGGCGGGAGTGGGGTCTTTTTACATGTAATGTCTTTGGAACTACATAATAGTAAGTGACTAAACATAGTGCAATGTGTTAGTTTTACAATAGAGAAGACTCAGAGAACCACTCTATGGCAGACAATGCTATCCCTTTAAACAGGACTCTTAACCCCTTGAATGCCAGAGAGGTCTCCAACACATTGCGAAGCAATTCAAGGTGATGAAATCTCCATTTAAATCAATGAGTGCTTTTCATTCTCCTCAGTTACTGCAGTACTCCATTCCTCTTTTGAAAATATTGATCTACTAGTATAAAAGCCCGTGTACACGAGCCAAATTGCCACCCAGTGGCCTCGGCTGCTGCCCTGGAGCCGGGAGCAGAGACTGGCGGGAGGCAGCGCGGAGCACCCCGCTCCGGATCAGCTTGTTCGGCCAGTCTCTATTACACATGACTGCATCGTTCCGGCAGCCTCTACTGTGCATGACTGCATCGTTCCGGCAGTCTCTACTGCTCGTGACTGCATCGTTCCGGCAGCCTCTACTGTGCATGACTGCATCGTTCCGGCAGTCTCTACTGCTCGTGACTGCATCGTTCCGGCAGCCTCTACTGCACATGACTGCATCGTTCCAGCAGTCTCTACTGCACATGACTGCATCGTTCCGGCAGCCTCTACTGCACATGACTGCATCGTTCCGGCAGTCTCTACTGCGCATGTGCTGTTACGTAGACAGGGAGCTACACAGCCTAGCAATTTATTTTAAACAGATGAGATTCATAGGGATGTGTGAAGCATTTCAAGGTTCCCCCTCTGACCTCATAGGGTTAAAGACAATGAGAATTCCCTGTTTAAGTGCAGTCCAGATTGTACTGTGGAAACATGAAGCAGCAGCAGAGGTTGCAAAACACAAGGGATGTCATTTAAACAGCATTCAGAGCAGGATTGAGAAACTTGCCGAAACTCTAAATTACAGTTTGGTTAACCAGAATGTGTTGACGAGTCTCCTCGTTACTGTGCCCTGAAACGGCTTCTGTCTTTCAAGGGGGGGTGGGGGACACAACCTAGCAGACGAGACTCAAGAGAGACAGTGTGAACAAACAGTGGGAGGAGAGATCCAAGGCAAAACAAGCCCATCAAATGCCAGCTTAGACGATGATTTAACCCTTTGAGTGCCAGAGACGTATCTGCAGCATATGTCTCTGGCACTCAGAGGGTTAAGCGGGGAACTCTATTAGATCAAACTAAGGAAAATATATCTAACCTGTCTCATGCAGCTGGGACAGTGTTACCTCCTCAATTCTTTTACTCACTGAGTGCAAAAGCAGACCACTCTGGCAGTTATAGAGTTAAAGATACAGTTGCTTACTGCAGTGAAGCTTTACAGTAGGAGTGGCAACAAGCATCCCTCCAGCTGCTTTTGGACTACAGTTTCTGTCAGTCTCAGCCAAATCAGTCAATCAATTACTTTTTTTACTAATATCTTTAAAGTGGAACTACCACTCTAGGTGAAGTCGCCCTGCAATAATTGGGCAGGTGGCGACTAGCGTAATAATAGTCATATTATCTCTCAGAACTACACGATTCTATAGAAATCCTTAACCATCCGAGACCGGAAGCCAGGCATCAGTGCAGACATCTTGTCTGTGCGCCTGCGCTGTCAGTCCCAGTCTCCCTACAGAAGCATCGCACTGTCCTATTGGCTCAGGCACGGAGACTGCACTAACCTGGCCGTCAGTCCCGGAAGATTAAGGATTTAAAGGGATAGTAATACTTCATTTTAACTTTATTTTATTTTATTTTGTAGGCATTAAAAAAACATGAAGAATGATATAAGTCTTATCTCTCAAACCTTTATGGTTTAAGAGATATTCACAAGCAAAGTATCCCCCCCCCGTTCAACCAGATCAGAAGGGAGGTGCCCAGGTAGACTGCAGAGAGGGACAATCTTCAATTAAGATAAGGGAAAAACCTGAAAAACTTGTCAGGGGGGCAGGGCTTTCATTGTTCTCATAGGAAGAAGATTGTCCCCTTCTGTTATCTGTCTGGTCTTACAACCAGATTCACATCTGAGAAGAGATGGCTTACACTAGGAAAAAGGGGCGGGAGGGGGAAACTTTGCTTGTGAATATCTCTCAAACCATAAAGGTTTGAGAGATAAGACTTATATCATTCTTCATGTTTTTTTTAATGCCTACAGAATAAAATAAAGTTAAAACAAAGTATTACTATCCCTTTAAGATTTAAAAGCCAACTAACATGATGATATAAAAATAATTTTAAAACTCAGTAATTTGATGTTTAAATGCTGCTGCTCCCACCTATGTGAATAGCAGAACTAAAAACTTACAGACCTCATTGTACAGGTTCCTCATGGGCTCTTCCTTGCGGTGGTAGATCTGTAATGCCTTAGGGTTGTGTGGCAGATAGTGGCGCAGGAAATACAGTGCGGGCAAAGGGAAGAATGGATTCCAAAATCAACCATGAACAACAAAAGGGGAACTCTGACATCTATTAAAATTGTCTGCATCTTAATGTTCCCTTTGAGTGAATCTGTAATATGATTTTTTTTTTGTTTCATTTTGTTGGGTTTTTTTTTTTTTTTTTTTTATTTAATGCTATATTGCCTTGTAAAAATTAACCTCTGCCGTCAGTTCAGAACAGGCCGCGGTACAGCTCTGTACCGCGGCCTGTCCTTATCTTTACAAGACAATATCTTGGGCTATACAGCGTTAAAATTTAAAAAAAAACAGATTACAGATTCTCTCAAAGGAAACATTAAGATAAAGGTCAGAGTTCCCATTTAATGTTTTGAAATGGTCTTCACAGTCCCAAGACTTGAGTATTACTGAAAATCTGTTGGTAGATCTCAAACATGCAGTGCATGCAAGACTACCTAAGAAGATTTCTGAACTGGAAGCATTCTGCAAGGAAGATTGCGAAAACATTCCGTAAGCAAGAATAGAAAGTCTGTTAGTGGGCTAGTGGAGGCTGTGATTTCTGCCATTACTACGTACCGACCGATAGGGTGCCCAAACTTTGCACTGACACACTTTCTGTTTTACTTTTTTCAACCTATTAAATTCAGCAAAGAAATAGCAATTGTGCATCAAAATATGCAGGAATATGTCAAATTTAAGTTTGTTAAAGGGACACTAATGTCACTTTTTTTTTTCCTAAAATTGTATATTAAAAAAAAAAAAAAAAAAAAAATTATGTAGCACAAATACCATCTATCAAACTGTTACGGTTTGAGAGATATTCGCTTCTAAAGTTCCCCCCTCGCTCCCCTTCTCCTGACATCAGCGCTTTGCTGACAGCAGGAGATCCCGGTCCTAGGACCAGCTGGCGGCTCTGCAGCAGAGCTGAAACAGCGATACTGGAAAATAATTACTTCATTGGAAAGGTCTACTAAGTGTGCCTGGTTTGCAAGCACACTTTGTAGACTGTTCCAATGAAGTAATTATTTTCCAATAACGCTATTGCGGCTCTGCTGAAGAACCTCCTCGTGTCGGCCAACATGGATCTCCTTCTGTCAGCTTTACAGCCGACATCAGGAGAGGCAGAACTTTAGACACGAATATCTCAAGGATTTGTGCTGCATAATTTATTTTTTTAAAACTCTGCAAAGCTAGCAAAAAAAATTCTGGGACATTACTGTTCCTTTCACTATCTGTTTTCTAATGGAGAGATGGCTCAGTTGGTTGAAGCACCAGCTGTAGAACCTGCTCAGACCGTTAGGTTACAGGTTCTAGTCCTGGCAAGGTCAGCTCAGCCTCAGTAAACAACCCCAGTTTAGTCTAGTTACAACAAAAATCTTACTACCTCCTTATCAGTTTTTTTGCACGTCTCTGCACTTTGTTCCCTCAGTAACATATTTTTTTTTTAAGAACAGGACCCCATATACTAGTTAAGGTCTTAACAAGCATTTATAGAGGTAGAATTATATCCTTAACTCCTTAAGGATCCATGATGCTCTAGGACCATCATGGGAAAACTTCCCTAAAGGACCAGTGATGGTCCTGGTATATCACGGATTTGGATTGCAAAAAAAAAAAAAATGCTCAGTGGTCCTTAAAGGGATAGTAATACTTAAAATGTAAAAAAAAAATATGTTGTAGGGTTTATCCCCCTGAGTAAAACAAGAGTACTCCCACTGCTGAAAGAGGTTTCATTCAAAAGTTATTAATTTTCATATTTGCATTTTTTAGGTGCAACATCACAGTGGCCTGAAATTGTACAGTGGTGCTGTTGCTACACGATCCTATGGACAGCTCTGGTCCCAGGACCATAAATCTCCATAGGATGGTGTAGCAACAGCGCCACTGTACAATTTCAGGCCACTGTGATACTGCACCTAAAAAAATCAACTTTGAAAATTAATAACTTTTGAATGAAACACCTTTCAGCAGTGGGAGTACTCTTGATTTACTCAGGGGGATAAACCCTACAACATATTTTTTTTTTACATTTTAAGTATTACTATCCCTTTAAGGGGTTAAGCATCATAAGATTTTAAACAAATAGCAATTCAGCTAGCTGTTAAAAATCAAGAAATACAATTTGCATGTCTACAGATTTTCCCATCCATGAAAGACATCCTCCTTATAGACTTTACAAACCACTTCAATGATGGAAGCTACTTGAACTATGAGGATATTTGATAATATCTCACTAAATAAAGCACCCACTGGTTTCCCAATGTTGACGTGAAGACCCTCTGGCCATCTTGCATGCGTCAGCAAGTAAATGTAGAGAAATATTGGGGCATGTACATGTTACACTAGAAGAAATGAGATTCTGTCCAGCCTGAAAAGTGGAATCCTGAAGAATTAACACTGAGTATCAGAGTTATCCAACGCAATGAGTTGAATAACTCTCTGGAGCTCAAAGGGTTAACGAAAACCTTTTAGAACTGGGGTGGCCAAAGCAAGGCCCTCCAGCTATTGCCAAAATACAATTCCTGTCATTCTCCAATAATGAACAGTGAACATATTTCAGGTATCCTGTAAAAGGGCAGAAAATACTTTAAAGGGATAGTAATACTTCAATTTTACTATCCCCCTCTTGTAGCCCTTAAAAATCGTAATTAAACGAAACCAGCTGCATCTCTCAAACCTTTATGGTTTCAGAGATATCCGCATTCAAAGTTCCCTCTCCCCTGAATTCAGCATTCTAGCTGACAGCAGGGAAGTCCGGTCCCGGGAACCGGCGGCTCTGCAGCAGTGCTGAGATCGCGTTATAGAAACAGAAATCCTTCACTAAAATGCTCTTCTACGTGTGCTTGCAAACCAAGACCAAATCAAGCACACATAGAAGACCATTTCAGTGAATGATTTCTGTTTCTATAACGCAATCTCAGCACTGCTGCAGAGCCGCTGCCGGTCCCGGGACTGGATTTCCCTGCTGTCAGCTAGAACGCTGAATTCAGGGGAGAGGGAACTTTGAATGCGGATATCTCTCAAACCATAAAGGTTTGAGAGATGCCGCTGGTCTCGTCTAATTCCAATTTTTAAGGGCTAAAAGACGGGGGATAGTAAAAATGAAGTATTACTATCCCTTTAATGTAACATAAACAAGTTTAGAAAAGTACCACTAGGTGTGTTTCTCTAGGTTTCCAGATTACAGAAATAACAAACATGCACAGGTTTGCCATGTTTTTGTGCCCGTTATAGGTCACCCAATGACAAGATGTGCATCCCAGGCTCCAACATTCATTTTCTGCCCTAGCCAAGATATATAAGGAGTGACAGACACAAACAATTCCGTGCTAAAACACATGCTGAACCACACTTTTGTGCTGCACCTGCCTGTCTGATAAGCGATACATGCCAAAAATAATCCCATTATTGCTGCCTACACCAAGGGGAGGGCAGTGGGGAAGTGTAAGGGTGCTGAAGGGGTTTTCCATTATTCTACGCCTTGTGTAATGTTTTTAAAGGGTATGTATCACCCCTATATAAGTTAGCCTAAATAGTTAGGTTATACACTGAATCAGAGTAAAAAAGTGTATTTTTTTTTTTTTCTTTAAAAGCTCCTTTTGGTCTAAACTGAAGTAATAAACTCTGCCCTGCACCTACTTTTGGACAGACTGTGGTTACCTGCTCTGTAACCTCAGTCTGCTGCTCTGCCTCTGCTCTCCTCCCTCTATCCAGCCTCCTCCAATGACGGAAGTTTTTTGTCTGTTAGCTGGTGCAGTCTAATTGGCTAGATATCGATCTCTGCCAATGAGATCGCTCCATCTTACAGGCAGAAAGCCTCCGTCATTGGAGAAGGCTGGATAGAGGGAGGGGAGCAGAGGCAGAGTGGCAGACTGCAGTTACAGAGCAGGTAACTGCAGTCTATCTGGAAGTAGGGCCAGGGCAGACTTTATAACTTCAATTTAGACCAAAAAAAAATTAATAAACTATTACTCATATCTGATATATAACCTAACTATTCAGGCTAACTTATAGGGGTGATACATCTCCTTTAATAAAAAGATGCAGAGAACTTGACTCCATTTTCCTGTGCATGCTATAGGCAAAGCATTCAGGGCTTGCTGGCATTAAAGGGAGGACTATTAACTGCATGCAAATAACCTGGAACAATAATCTGAATAATAAAAAAAAATATTTCAGAATTTTTGTCATATTTCTGTACCAGGCCTGGGACAAAAAATAGGTCTGGGCATTTAAGGCTGAGCAGCCCATTTTTATTTTTTGAGCAGCCCATGGGGGGGGCTTTCACTGACACTGACTGTCGCAGGGTTGGGCTGTCTGCCGACGGTGATCGTGGGCGGAGCTTATAATCACATGCAGTGCGCAGCATGTTGATTGCCCGCCCACCAGGAAACTTGTAACGAGGTGGCCATCTTTCAGAAAGTGAAAGACGGCCCAAATTCGTTTACCGATTAATTTTTTTTTAAACGCCCGGACCGGCCCACCGTGCAAATGCCCGGTGTGCCCGATGGCCAGTCCCTGCCTGTTCTGTACATTACCTGTATACATAATTAGGGGATATATATTTACATATGGATACGTGAATAGGGGTAATTCATAATAAAACAGTGAAACTACATTTAATCTATGCATTCTAGAAACCTGAAAATAGCTCAAGGGGTTAACGGTGCTGTATTATTAATTGCATTTACTTTATTGTGGCAGCAATTCTGTACTTAGGTTAGGGCAGTGTGCCAATGGCCAGACTTTGATGGAGCCAAAAGTCTTGCCTTGTAACACAAAAGTTAACTCTTTGAGTGCCAGCGGGGTACGCAACGCATTGCTCTGCAATGCGTTGCATACCCCTCTGGCACTCAAAGGGTTAAAGAAAAGAAAGACATCTTCCTAGGCCAGGGCAGCAATTGTTTCCCTGACTGGTCCTGTTACTCACAGTATAATATCCACATTATGATGCACAGTTCTGGAGTCATAAGCGCTGTGATGTCAATACCTTACCGGGGAACGGTCACGATTTTGCACAACAATGTACATTAAGCAGCTCTAGGATACCCCGGCTGGCAATGAACACACTGGAATGCCAAAATATACAGGTTAGCCAAACAAATGTGCTAAGCAATCTTAGTCTTTCCCAAATCTAATAAAAATATAAATGGTTTAAAGTCTGTTGCACCATAAAGTCAGGCAAAACCCATAGTAGAAAATCAGAAAAACATTTATTAGTAGTAGCTTAACCCCTTAGCGACCGGCGGTCCTGGGACGTTTCCGTCCCATAAGGACCACATTGAACCACGTGGACGCGACGGTACACGTGACCTGTTGCGTGTATCGGCGCGTCACTATGGGGCCTGATAGAGATCGCTCCGATATTGGATTGGTCAATTTCAGGCCCTATTTTTACTTGCAGCGCTCCCGGTAGAGAGCTGTAAGTAAAAAGTACGTGACGTACCATAAGGACCACATTGAACCACGTGGACGCGACAGTACACGTGACCTGTTGCGTGTATCGGCGCGTCACTATGGGGCCTGATAGAGATCGCTCCGATATTGGATTGGTCAATTTCAGGCCCTATTTTTACTTGCAGCGCTCCCGGTAGAGCGCTGTAAGTAAAAAGTACGTGACATACTATGACCGTCATCGGTCTTTGAGCATTTCAAGGACCGTGACGGTCATACTACGGCACATGTCGTTAAGGGGTTAAATCAAACATCCTTTCTGAGTAACTCATGACATCAGATGACTGGAAACATGCTGTGTCCCATCGACGCGTTTCACATGAAAAAAAACTTACTCATGATGATAAAGACATCCTTTCCAAGTCACTCACGACCTCAAATAACTGGAGACATGCTGTGTCCCATCAACGCATTTCACGTGAACACTGCTTAATGATGATAGTACCATTATGATTAAGCAGTGTTCACAGGAAACGCGTTGATGGGACACAGCATGTCTCCTGTCATCGGAGGTCGCAAGTTACTCGGAAAGAATGTTTGTTTTAAGCTACTACTAATAAATGTTTTACTGATTTTATTCTATGGGTTTTGCATGACTTTATGGTGCAGCGAACTTTAAACCATTTCAATTCTCGGGACCTTCTAGTTTTAGAAGTTAATGACCGGGTCTCTGAGGGAGAGAGGCTGATGTGTTTCCTGTGAAACTCGGCCACTTCTCCTCCTACCCACCCTGTTCCCCCCACTATCCCACCCACTCCTCCTCCTTCCCACCCTGTTCTGTCCACCACCCACCTCCCACCCACTTTGTCAAAATGATGGCAAACCCCACCTATCTGATTAAGCCCTGCCCCCTTTATTACATGAATCCTGTCATTGCCCTCTCTGGGAGCTCAAGAGGATGAATACACCACATCCAGACACAGGGAGTCCTCTTGCAAATACAGGACTGGTAAGGGCAGCAATCTGTCCTGCCTTTGTAAGATCTTTTAGCTTCCTCTGAACACAGGATCATGAATGGATTGTAACATACAGAAAACACTCAGAGTGGTTCCTTGAGTTTAGCAGTTTAGCAGTGACCCAAGGCTGTCAATGACAGCAGTGTCTCAACGGCCTGAGAGAACTGGGGCTACTTATCACCTCGTTTTTATAAAAGATTTAGTCCCATTTTACTAAGTCATGTATATTTGCGATAACAGAGGCTAAAGAAAAGAGGCTAAAAAATGACATGTGAAGATGTTTGCCACTGTACAAATCATTGGCAATACCTCACCTTGAATATGCAGTGCAGTTTTGGGCACCAGTACTGAAAAAAAAAAAGATGTTCTAGAACTGGAGAGAGTACAGCGAAAAGCAACAACATTAATTAAGGTAATGGAAGACTTGACATATCAGGATCATCTAGACAAACTTGGTTTATTTACTCTAGAGAAAAGACAACCAAGAGGAGATCTTATCACAATGTACAAGAATATGAGAGCTCAATATAAAGGATCTCTCTGGTGAGCTTTTCAGTCCAAGGCCTGATCAAATAACCAAGGGTCACCCCTTGAGATGAGACAAAATGAGGTTTCAACTTCAGCACAGGAGGGTTTTTTTACAGTAAGGCCTGTTACACTGTGGAATTCCATGCCCAAGGATGTGGTAATGGCAGATATAATGGATACATTTAAGAGAAGATAAGATATATTTATTTTAACATACAAGGTTATACTGTGTATTAGTAGGTAAAACAGGAAGTTCAGATAAAGACTAACTTACTTGTCAATAAGAAAGCTTATAATCATTTCTCTGGGTTATGAGGCACGGGTTGAACTTGACGGACTTGTGTCTTTTTTCAACCTAATTTATGATGTTACTATTTTCATCTGATTGTCTATGCCAACAGTGCAGTAAACCTACTTAAAGCAGGACTACCACCCTTAAAAAACATTGTATCAAATAATCCCTCATCTGGCGACTAGCTGCTCAGTAGTGCTAGTCACCAGAATTCCTACCGCGTTCATGAGAATGAGCCACTACTCTGGGACTGACAGGCAGGACGGAGAGCGCAGACATCTTTCCATAGTGACGTCCGCGTGCCTGCACTGTCAGTCCCAGACGACTCTAGGGGGCATTGCTAGGAGCAGTTCTGCTCCGAAAGAGACTGACAGCGGAGGCACGCAGAAGTCACTATGGAAAGATGACCACGCTCTCCGTCCTGCCTGTCAGTTCTGGAGTAGTGGCTCATTCTCATGAACGCGGTAAGAATTCTGCCGACTAGCGCTAGTAAGCAGCTAGTCGGCAGATGGGTGATTATTTGATACAATGTTTTTTTAAGGGTGGTAGTTCCGCTTTAGTTGTGGGGGGATGCAATTTCCTAACAGGTACACACCTTTATAGAAGGATGTGTGTGCATAATATCAGAGAAGAACACGTAAGGATCAACACAATAAATACACTGTAGTCTACCGCTATTGCCTAAAATCAAGCTATAATAAATCAGTATAGAATTGCTTTGACTCATGTAACGCTTTGACTTCATGAGTTTTTCTTACATTACCTTTTGCTATGAAATGAACAGATTTGAGATACAGACCACAGTTCATTTTTTCACCAGAAATAGACCAAACGGAACATCCATTAAAAAAACAAACAAAAAAAAAAACAAAAAAAAAACACATCTTCGGATCTAGATTTTAGGTAAAATTGAAAATCCCTGCTGTATCATCTGGTGAATTTACTTTTCTCCTGTCAAACTAACATAATCTTGTAGATATTAGCAATAATGGTCCAAAAGCAAGATTAACAGTAATCCAAGAGTATTCATTGTTCTAACACTTCTAATAAATCAACGCGAGCACATATTCATCGAGACGATCCATCAAACGCCATACTTGTCAAAATATTATTTTACGCACAGCTGAAACTGTGATTGTCTGTTATGGGAGGGAACAGAATGAATAATAGCATACTGCTCCAGATATGTGCAAATACAGAGTTAACCTTTCAGTGCCAAAAATAATAACCAAAATTCACCTGATTTAACCCACTGAGTACCAGAGGGGTGCAGAACGCATTGTTTTCCACACCCCTCTGGCACTCAAAGGGTTATTTGGGGCTTTTAACCCTTTGTGTGTCAGAGAGATAGCAAACGCATTCCCTTGCAATGTTTTGGATACCTCTTTGGCACTCAAAAGTTTAATCCTTTGAATGTTAGTGAGGCTGCCAACGTATTGGTTTACCATGGGTTAGAGACCTTTCTAGCGCTGAAAGTGTTATGAATCCACGTGGCAGAGGATAGAGGATGAACTTAAATAGAGATCCAAGCGCTCAGATCACTTTTACAAGGCTAGTTACATTTTTTCCAGCCCATCTGATGGCTGGGGTGCTCAGCAATCACCTGATTATCTGGGGTGACAGAGACACCTCCTCACCGACATGCACAGAAGCACGTCAGAGAATTTGACATGCTAATAGTAATAAACCTCTAGTTAACTTAATCTAGGCTGAAAAGCTTCATGGCCACTATTAATCAATTCGCATGGAATGGTTCCCCAAAATTAATCTTAAGTTAATACTAGAAATCATGTCCATGGAGGAAAATGTTATTTCTTTTTCATGACTCTTTCTATGGAAGCCGTCAATGGAAGACATTTACTGTCTCCAAGTCCTGCAAAAGGAATAGGGTTTGCTTCTAAGATCATAATTAAGGAACAATTAACAGAGGCAGACATGATTCTTTGTGGCTCGGTTCCAGGACCTCAGACTTCTTCCTTCCTAAGAACACCTCCGAGCTTAATTCATGAGCTACCCGAGCAAGGTAGTGGTAGTCATGGGTACATAACCAACATTTTACTTAACTTAGGTTAGATGGGCTTATTGTTCCTTTAATGCAAGTGCAAGAGGCATTTTTTTAAGCATAATGCATATAGACATCATTTTGGCAAACAGCCTCTCAAATGTGACATCTATATATACATCTGTGGGGTTGCTAACAGGTTAGTAATGGTCTTAGAATCAACACATGGTTCCAGGAATAGCAAAATGTCAAGTTGTATGATTTCTTTATACCAGAAATTCTCAACCGTGATCCTCAAGTACCAATAACAGTGAAGGTTTTCTGGAGTTCCCTGCTTAGGTGTGCAATTAGTGGATCATTCTTTCTCATGTGTAATTAGTGGATCATTCAATCCTATTAGTTCACCAAGAAAGGAAACTCAAAAACCTGCCTTGTTAAGGGTACTTAAAGGGATAGTATTACTTCAAAATTACTATCCCTCATATTGTAGCCCTTAATAAACTGAGTTAAATGACAACAGCGGCATCTCTCAAACCTTTATGGTTTAAGAGATAGCCGCTTTCAAAGTTTCCTCTCCCCTGATGTCAGCGTTCTGCTGCCAGCAGGGGAATCCGGTCCCGGGACAGGCGGAGGCTCTTAAACAGAGCCGATATCTTGTTATGGAAGGAAAAATGATTCATTGAAACAGTCTTCTATGTATGCTTGGTTACCAAGCACACGTAGAAAACTGTTTCAATTAATCATTTTTCCTTCCATAACGAGATATCGGCTCTGCTGAAGAGCCTCCTCTTGATTCAGAGACCGGATTCTCCTGCTGGCAGCATAACGCTGATAGCAGAGGAGAGGAAACTTTGAAAGCGGCTATCTCTTAATCCATAAAGGTTTGAGAGATGCCGCTGGTGTCATTTAACTCAGTTTACTAAGGGCTACAATATGAGGGATAGTAATTTTGAAGTAATACTATCCCTTTAAGGACATCATCTGATTTTGTGGCCTAAAAGAACAGTAAAGAAAAAACAGGACTTACATCATGCTCTGGAGCTCTGGTACAAAGTTTGTTGACTTCCCTGCTCCTCTAGTAGATGATGAGGTTCCAGAAGATGCCATTGTGTTGCTTCCTGAAGTACCGTGGCTCATCTAGAGAAAGAAGAGATAGATGTGAGTTTATTGTAACAAGCAAATACAGAACAATGGAAATACTTGGAATAATATGTACTAGGGTATGAGAAGTTTCTATAATTCCAATTATTCAGTAGAGTCAATTAACTAAAGAAGAGCTCTCTAACTGTTCACCTGCAAGCCTGATGTGGAAGGCAAGCCTCCATATAAAAGACAGAAGGAAAGTTCTCCACTACACCAAGGCCACTAACAATGAAACTATATACTATCAGAGGTACACAAACCTGTCCTCAAATACCACTAACAGACAAGTCTTTAGGATTTCACTGCTTGAGCACATGCACGTTAAAGCAGAACTATCACCCTATATTAAGTCCCCCCACAATAATTAGGTATATGGCGATTAGGTAATTAACAGAACTATTATCGGCCACATGTACCAAGTTCTGAAGTAATCCTCTTTCAGAGACTGGCAGCCCAGCTTGCACACAGACATCTTGGATTAGAGATGCCTGCTCTGTCCGTCCCGATCTCCAATAGTAGGAACTGCATGGTACCTTAAGGTACCGGACAGGACTGACGGTGCAGGCGTGCACACGGCTTTAAAGCAAGAAGCCTGTCCATCAGTCTCAGAAAAAGGATTACTTCTGAACTTGGTACTTGTGCCCGATAATAGCGCTGTCAAGAACCTAATCACCATATGCCTAATTATTTTGGGGGGGACACTTAATATAGGGTGATAATTCTGCTTTAATTAAAGCAACTGAGCTTCTGATTTACTCACCTCTGTTCAAGCACAAAAATCATAAAGTCATAACCAATTAGTTGTTTTTAATGACGGTTTCAGAACCATAAACATTACTCTTCTATGTTATAGATGCAGTATGCATTGAAAGTTAGGTTCACAAAACACAAGGCAATTTGCTTATAGATCTGGTTAAGGGCAATATCATAATGAGGCAACAACGCTGTCACAATCTAATCACCCTTCATCTTACCTGCATTATCCATGCATTAAACTGGTTATTCTATCTCTGGAGGGAAGAGGCCATTGACCCACCAATGTCAGCAGCATCATCCAAATATAGATGTGCCGACACCCACGTGGGTCAGTGTTTATTAGAAGTTGCAATGAGCATCCCAACCTCCAACCTCACTCATCTGAAAGATCTGGACAGCAGCACTGTATGCCACTATGCAATTTAGCCCTGCAGCATAGTAACATAGCTGACAGATGCGTGGTTTTTTTCAGCCTCATCAAGCTCAGAATTTGCCTTTGTTGATCCAGAGTACGCAAAAAAAAAAAAAAACTATTGAAACAATTATCAGTTAAGCCCCAAGTGGATATAACATTATTTCCTACCATCTCTATTGTGCTTGTATGTGAACACCAGGACATAGCTTCCCGTGTGAAAGGCACCATAGGGCACGTTCACGTGAGTTAAGCGTCACCTGTGTGAAAGACAACATAGGGTACAAGGCTTCCTTTGTACACAGGTAACATCACAAGCACCATCACTGTGCTGATGTCAACTTGGAACAAAGCAAAAGGAAATGATGCACACTGGTTCTATATCATCAGTATCCACAGTAAGCAGAAACTGAATAGTGGAAATATACAGAGGGGGAGTGGGCAAACTGTAGCTCTTCAGCTGTTCTTGAACTACAGCCACACCTTCCTCAGTTAGCTGATTTGATCACTCTTGGTCTAAGCGGTCTAGGGTCAATATGGGGCACTAAATAGTGCCTTGGCAGCAATGCCTGGGTGCTCTCTTGCCCTCTAAAGGGGGTGTATGTTCAAAAGAAAAGTGGAGGCATTCTGAGGCAAACTATTTACACAATAGGGGAGAACTAAACATTCCTAAAATCCCCATTGATTTAAAAGGGGATTTTAACCACTTGAATGCTAGAGAGGTCACCTCTCTAGCATTCAAAGGGTTAAAATACCCATTTAAAGGAGTAGTACTTTTTTTAATGAAAAAATATATATTGTAGGATGTTTCCGGTTGATTAAAATCAGAGTACCATAAAATCTCAGGTATAATACGCACTTCTGTATAATACGCAGGTGTATATTATACCCAAGATTTTAGGGGAAAACAAGAGTGCCTGTGTATAATACGCACCCTTGTTTTCCCCTCTTACGAAAAAAGAATTAAGCAAAACCCAAAGGTTTAACCCTCTGAGTGCCAGAAGGGTATTCCACGCAAAGGTTAAAAACAATCTGCTGTTAAATTGCATGTGCTGTACGATAAATCAGTATTTCTCATCCTTGGTGCACACCAATTGGTTAACTTTCCATTAACTCCCTGCTTAATCACAAATGAGTAGTCAGTGGTGCAGTCATTGTGATAGATCCATCTGTGCTTAACCCCTTAAAGATCCATGCCATGACACAACCATGTCTCTGGTCCGGGCTTAAGGACCAGTGACGGTCCTAGCACCTTATGGAATTCTGGGATGGCAGCATGCTGCTCTGCCATCCCAGAATACTATATGGCAAAAAAAAAAAAAAAAAGCCCCATGGTCCTTAACAGCCACCCCATGCCAGATCAGGCGGTCGTTAAGGGGTTAAGCGTTCAAACATTCCTGTGTAAAACAAAATGCCCTCAAATTAATAGTATAATTTCTAAATAGTCCATATGCGTCTTTTGCTCTGTTCCACAACATATATGGAAAAGCTATCCAGGACATACTTGAAAACAAGAGATATCTCAATGTATTCTTCCTGGTAAAACATTTTCTAAATGATAAAATAATAATAATATGAAGCAATTATTAGGAACAAATCAAAGGAACATTAAAGATGAATTACTAAAAACTATACATTGTAGAACCTTTCCGGCCAAGTAAAACAAGTGTACTCCCATGGCAGTAGCTTCTTTCAAAAGTAATTATGGCTCAAACTTGTTTTTTTCTTTCTACATTACCCCTTTAAGGCACTGTCTCTTCTGGTCCTTAAAGTGATAGTAATGTCTAAAAAAACTTTTTTGCATTTAGAAGAGCTCAAAAAGCTGATCTAAATGCAAAAAAACTTATCTCTCAAACTGCTATGGTTTAAGAGATACGGGCGTTTGAAGTTTGATTTCTCCTACTGACAGCTGTAAAGCTGTCAGCAGGAGATTCGTGTCGGTCGACACTGTGGCGCTTGAGAAGTGCCGGGATCTCGTTACTTACACAGAATCCCTTTATTGGAATGGTCTAAAACATGTGCCTGAACACTAGGCCTGAACACTAGGCACATGTTTTAGACCATTCCAATAAAGGGATTCTGTGTAAGTAACGAGATCCCGGCACTTCTCAAGCGCCACAGTGTCGACCGACACGAATCTCCTGCTGACAGCTTTACAGCTGTCAGTAGGAGAAATCAAACTTCAAACGCCCGTATCTCTTAAACCATAGCAGTTTGAGAGATAAGTTTTTTTGCATTTAGATCAGCTTTTTGAGCTCTTCTAAATGCAAAAAAGTTTTTTTTACACATTACTAACACTTTAAGTGGTGAAGCTACAATTTCCTACTGCCATCACCAGGTGGGGATGTTCCTACTATTTACTATGGACACCCTTTTCCTACCTCTCAAGCTCTCCCACAGAATACACAATGAAAATGATGTGCCTTCAGAATACCAGCTGATACCACTGTTATGCTTGAGTTTAAAATAAATAAATATTCAGCTGTATTCATTTTTGAATGAAGCGTCTCCAATCACAGTACACTTGTTCCTTTAATCCTTTGAGTGCCAGAGGGGTATGCAATGCATTGCAAAGCAATGCATTGCATACCCCTCTGGCACTCAAAGGGTTAAATTATTACCCCCAGAAGTCTCTTTACAACATTAAAAGGAGCAATCTGTGAAGCACAGCTTAGCAAAACTGTTTTAGCACTTCAGCTTATTCCGGTGGTGGGCAATAAGAGGCTCTCCAGTTGCTGCCAGACTACAACACCCAGCTGGAGGTCCTCACATTGGCCATGCCTGAAATAATCATTTAACCCCTTAAGGACCAGAGGGGTGAGCAATGGACTACTAAGCAATTCGTGGCACACCCCTCTGGTCCTTAAAGGGTTAAATCAGTGATACTTATGCAAGTTTCATTCTGCAAGACTGTACAATAATCAGCGGAACCCTGTACTGTGTGCTATTTTTTAATATATATGGTTTAAATGGATATTTGGCCACCACCGTTGTTTAACTATATCTTTTAAAATATACATATAGTGTCACTATACACGCTGGTTACATAATATGCCTGCTACAGGACACAGATTTAACCCTCTGATATTGAAAGGGTTAAAAATCCTTGTGATGTTTACCTTCTTATCCCCATATCAACTGTTTTTATTGGTGGATCTGAAATACTTATGTTAAAAGAAAGTCATGAGAATATGTGGCTCTCAAGCAGTTATTGGACTACAACTATCATCTTATGCCTGCGGGAGTCGTAGTCCATTAATAGCTGGAGGGTCACATATTGCCAGCCCCTTGTTTAGAAACAATAGTTCCTAATGAATGAGGTGGAGGAGAACAGAGCCACAAGTTACTAGAGGTGGGTGGGAGATCGCAGGAAGGATATTCTGTGATTATACCATGCATTTGGGGTGCACAGATATGCAATACCCGTTTGTGTTACTTACCTCCTCCAAATATGCTTCAACCTGCACAGCAGCAGATCACTGAACTGCGCTCAGGCCGATGTTCCCGAGTGTCAACTAATAACACACCACTCTACACATACCTACAGCATGTGTGCCCTCATCAGTCAGGACTGCCTCTCTGCATTCCCTTACTAAACATGGCCGCCAGCAGCCTATCAGAAACAAAAGGCACTGCAGGGTTAACCTATGAACTTCCTGCTTCCACAGTGTGATGAGAGAGTCACACAAGCTTGCTTGCAGTGCGGAGCTGAGACACATGGCCAGTATTTATAAAGCTAAACTGGAGTTATTCTGGGAGTAAACCAACTGCACCATAGGGGACAAGTACACATTTTTATTAAATTACGTTGGGCTTTTAACCCCTTGTATCCTAGACAAGTCTCCAATACAATGCATCTCCCTAACATTCAAGAGGTTAAAAACCTCTATTCAAACGCATAGGACTGTAGGAATTTTTATTTGTCCCCTATGATATAGTTGGTTTACTCCAGTTGCTTTTATAATTATGGGCCTTATTGTTTCTCAGCAGCATTATTGTTGTTCCAGATTTCAATGGGAAGTACTTAGGTTAGTGGTGATCAATTGTTCAACCTCCAGCAGTTCGGGACTACAACTCCCATCATCCCCAATTTATAGGGGTTGATGAGAGTTAAAGACTCAACAGCTGACTATGTCCATACATGCCAAATGTACCAGATTTAAAGGGACAGACCCTGAGTCTGGCTCACCATCACTGGGTACCTTTGTCTCTGTTTTTAACCACTTAAGGACTGATGACATGTCAGGACTGTCACCGCTGTCCTTGTCTAAAGGACCGATGCTGGTCCTGACACGTCACATAATTTGTGCTCATGACGCTCCTTTGGGAGAGCTGTGAGCACTACCGGGGTCTGAAACTGACCGCGCCAATATTGGAGCAGTCACTATCAGACCCCCGTTCAGCAAGTCACTCGTGCCAGCTCACCAACTAAGATCAAAGTGGTCCTTAAGGGGAATCCACTCCACAGACTTCTGGTAGTTAAGGGGATAAAACTGAGTCTCATCACATATCCTATGTGCTTGTCTTTAAAAGGTTAATAGGTTTTATGCTTCCTCATTTGTAAATAATGCTTATTTATGTGATTAAACCCTTTGAGTGCCAGCAAGGTATCCAGCCTGTTGTGTTGTAATGTACTGAATACCTTTCTGGTACTTAAATGATTAATGCGGCTTTTAGATATTGGCAGATGCTTATTTTGCCATTCAAGCGCAGTTCTAAGTCTGTTGTGCAATGATTTCCTTTACTTCGCAATGTGTTTCAGACCACCGGAGGTTAAATGTCCCCTACTGTGCGGCTGGTATGCACCATAATTGCTACAGCTTTCTTTTATACGTACGACTCTTAGGCCCATATATTTATATAGAATTAAACTGGACTTATTCTGGAGTAAACCAACTGCACCATAGGGAACAAATAAAACATCCCTGTTAAATTAAATTGGGCTTCTTCACAATGCATTGGAGACCTCTCTGACATTCAAGGGGTTAAAAAGCTCTACTGCTAATGACTGCATCCTGCGTTCAGGCAGTTCCTACTGCACATGACTGCATCCTGCGTTCAGGCAGTCCCTTCTGCGTTTGACTGCATCCTGCGTTCAGGCAGTCCCTTCTGTGCATGACTGCATCCTGCGTTCAGGCAGTCCCTATTGCACACGACTGCATCCTGCGTTCAGACAGTCCCTTCTGCGTTTGACTGCATCCTGCGTTCAGGCAGTCCCTACTGTGCACGACTGCATCCTGCGTTCAGACAGTCCCTACTGCACATGACTGCATCCTGCGTTCAGGCAGTCCCTATTGCACATGACTGCATCCTGCGTTCAGGCAGTCCCTATTGCACATGACTGCATCCTGCGTTCAGGCAGTCCCTATTGCACATGACTGCATCCTGCGTTCAGGCAGTCCCTACTGTGCATGACTGCATCCTGCGTTCAGGCAGTCCCTTCTGCGTTTGACTGCATCCTGCGTTCAGGCAGTCCCTTCTGTGCATGACTGCATCCTGCGTTCAGGCAGTCCCTATTGCACACGACTGCATCCTGCGTTCAGACAGTCCCTTCTGCATTTGACTGCATCCTGCGTTCAGGCAGTCCCTACTGTGCACGACTGCATCCTGCGTTCAGACAGTCCCTACTGCACATGACTGCATCCTGCGTTCAGGCAGTCCCTATTGCACATGACTGCATCCTGCGTTCAGACAGTCCCTACTGCACATGACTGCATCCTGCGTTCAGGCAGTCCCTATTGCACATGACTGCATCCTGCGTTCAGGCAGTCCCTATTGCACATGACTGCATCCTGCGTTCAGGCAGTCCCTATTGCACATGACTGCATCCTGCGTTCAGGCAGTCCCTACTGTGCATGACTGCATCCTGCGTTCAGACAGTCCCTACTGCACATGACTGCATCCTGCGTTCAGGCAGTCCCTATTGCACATGACTGCATCCTGCGTTCAGGCAGTCCCTATTGCACATGACTGCATCCTGCGTTCAGGCAGTCTCTAATGCTATTGACTTTATCCTGCGTTCAGGCAGTCCCTACTGTGCACGACTGCATCCTGCGTTCAGACAGTCCCTTCTGCGTTTGACTGCATCCTGCGTTCAGGCAGTCCCTACTGTGCACGACTGCATCCTGCGTTCAGACAGTCCCTTCTGCGTTTGACTGCATCCTGCGTTCAGGCAGTCCCTACTGCACATGACTGCATCCTGCGTTCAGGCAGTCCCTACTGTGCATGACTGCATCCTGCGTTCAGGCAGTCCCTACTGCACATGACTGCATCCTGCGTTCAGGCAGTCCCTACTGTGCATGACTGCATCCAGCGTTCAGGCAGTCCCTACCGTGCATGAGTGCATCGGACAAACGTACATCTGGCCTTTTATTATTAGTGATGATAATGGCCTATGTGTTTGATTTTGGGGCATTTAGTGCAGCTTTCAAAACTGTGTTCTACAGTCTCCAGGGGGGATTAATCTTTTATGGGGCATTAGGGGTGCAATTCTGGAGCAAAAAAAAAATAATCCCCATTGATTTAAATGGTACATCTTACCCTATGAAGGCTAGAGAGATCTTCAAAGCATTGCTTTTGAATGCATCGGATACCTCTTTAGCATTCAAGGGATTAGAATCCCTATGTAAATCAACTGGAAATATTGGGAATGTTCATGTGTTCTGTGTGGTGCAGTCGGTCTGCTCCAGGATTGCTCCTGTTTTCCTTTGAACATAAGACCCCATGGTGTTAACTTGTATATAAATTGTCTTTATCTCTTACAAGATCGATTTTACAAGACAAAAATAAAATAAATATATAATAATATTGTTTCTTTTCAATATAGGAACGTTACTTATTTCATTTTTTAATTTTTGGAGGGGGGTTGGGGTTATACACATACCTGAGAACCTCTTCCCTTTGTTCCTCCTGAGAGGCCATGTGCTGCTAGTCGGGGGAAGTAAATGACATGATTTGTGTCATAAAGGGGGTGGGGCTTCACTGGGTGGGTGGGGATGACAGGACTTGTGTCATGAAGTAGGTGGGAAGTAGGCAGTACAGGGTGGGAAGAAGGAGAAGTGGGCAGGAAGTGGAAGAGAGGCTGTGAAGAAGGAGAAGTGGGCAGGGTGTAGGAGGAACAAAGGAGGAGAAGTGGGCAAGAAGTGGGAGGAACAGGCTGGGAAGGAGGAGAAATGGGCAGGAAGTGGAAAGAACAGGCTGGGAAGGAGGAGAAATGGGCAGGAAGTGGAAAGAACAGGCTGGGAAGGAGGAGAAATGGGCAGGAAGTGGGAGGAACAGGGTAGGAAGGAGGAGAACTGGGCGGGAAGTGGGAGGAACAGGGTGAGAAGGAGGAGAAATGGGCAGGAAGTGGGAAGAACAGGGTGAGAAGGTGGAGAAAAGGGCAGGGAGTGGGAGGAACAGGGTGGGAAGGAGAAGAAGTGGGCAGAGTTTCATAGGAAACTCACCACCACCAGAGAATTAGCCTCTGTCCCCGGAGACCAGGTAATCCTGAGAGTTACCAGGTGTGGATATGCACCTCCTGGTTGTGCTAATCCAATTAATTGAATGGGAACAGTGGCCTATCTAGTCATGGGAGGGCCCTGATGCAAAAATATTTGGTCCCCCTAACACAAAAGTATTCTCCCGGAGGCATAGTTACTGGACCCTGGGCTGAAGGGCACCACTAAATGCTGGGTTTTGTAACAAATGCACCCCACTGTAGTGACACCCCTGAATAGGATGTATTTCCTCACAACAGCAAGCTTTTACATGGGGACATTATGAACATAGTACTGATCATGCTAAAGAGTTGCAGTTCTGGAGTACACCATCTGCACCAGAGCGGGGAAATAAACCGTCCCATTGATTTTAATGGGGCTTTTAAAGAGATAGTAACGCTTAAATAGTAAATAAAGGTCGATTCTTCAGTATACTTTTTTATAACGAAGTGTACCTTTCAAACTATCCATAACATTGTAGTCTTTGTTTTAGTTTATTTTAAAGGGCCCCTCCTCCCACCCCTTTTCCATACTTCACTCTGCCTCTTCTCACATCGGAAATCTGGTCGCTTGACCGGACAGATGGCAGCGAGGGACAATCTTCTGTCTATCAGTGTAAGGAAAAGCAGCTGCCCTTGATGAAGGAGGGCAGGTTTTTCCTTATGCTGTCAAAAGATTGTCCCTCAGCACGATCTGTCCAGACCGGCTTTTTGCTCTGAGGGAAATCAGCATGACGCATGGAAAAGGGGTGGGAGGGGGACACCTTAAAGGGGATGTATCACCTCAATATAACTTAGCCTAAATAGTTAGGTTATATATCAAATATGACTAAAAATATCTTAATTTTTTTTTATTTTTTACGCTTTAGTTGGTCTAAATTGAAGTTATAAAGTGTGCCCTCCAGCTACTTCCACATAGACTGCTGTCACCTGCTCTGTAACCGCAGTCTGTCACTCTTCCTCTGCTCCCCTCCCTCTATCCAGCCTCTTCTGATGACGGAGACTTTCTGTCTGTAAGCTGGAGTGATCTCATTGGCTAGATATCGATCTCTGCCAATGAGATCGTTCCAGCTTATAGGCAGAAAGCCTCCGTCATCAGAAGAGGCTGGATAGAGGGAGGGGAGCAGAGGAAGAGTGACAGACTGCATTACAGATGGTGCAGGGCACTCTTTAAACATTAATTTCCACCCAAATAGTGTTTAGAAAAAACAAATGAATACAGTTTTAAACATATTCGCTAAATAATCTAACTAATAAGACTAACTTGTAGGGGTGACAGATCCACTTTAAGGGGTTTAACCCCTTAGTGACAACCACGTGCATACGTGGCTGTCACCTTAACGCCCGGCCAACTTTTTTTTTTTTTTTTTTTTTTTTTTTTTTACTAAATGATTCCGGAGTCCCCGAATGGCATGCAGAGACCCGGACTTACCAGGTACGTCCTCTGTCACTAAGTGACAGTTTTTGCGGGACGAACATGGTAAATCAATTGTTGGGATGGGGTTAAAAGACCCAATTAACACTTTGAGTGTCTGTTGCACACCCCTCTGCCACTTAAAGGGATAGTAATACTTCATTTTAATTTTATTTTATTTTGTAGGCATTAAAAAAACATGAAGAATGATATAAGTCTTATCTCTGAAACCTTTATGGTTTAAGAGATATTCACAAACAAAGTATCCCCCTCCCACCCCTTTTACTGATGTAACACTGCTCAGCCAGATCAGAAGGGAGGTGCCCAGGTAGACTGCAGAGAGGGACAATCTTCAATTAAGATAAGGGAAAAAGCTGAAAAACTTGTCAAGGGGGGCAGGGCTTTCATTGTTCTCATAGGAAGAAGATTGTCCCCTTCTGTTATCTGTCTGGTCTATAGACTGGATTCCACATCTGAGAAGAGATGGCTTACACTAGGTAAAAGGGGCGGGAGGGGAAACTTTGCTTGTGAATATCTCTCAAACCATAAAGGTTTGAGAGATAAGACTTATATCATTCTTCATGTTTTTTTAATGCCTACAAAATAAAATAAAGTTACAACGAAGTATTAGTATCCCTTTAAAGTGTTAAATCAGCCTCTCTGATGTATAACTAGACACGTAGTCTCAATTGTGGCTCATAAATCTTCCTTACTTGTATATAAATGTTCTTATGCACTTCACTTCACAAAGGGAAAACATTTATTTGTCAAAGTTTTGGTAAATAGCTAGCATTTATTAACCCTTTGAGTACCAAAGGGATACGGAACGCATTGTAGAGCAATGCGTTGCCTGCCCCTCTGGCACAAAAAAGGGTCAATGGGCTAATTTCCTATTTAAAAGAACAAATACCTTTTAACAATAAACTCTCACTTATCTTAATCTATATTCACTATGAATCAATTCCGTGCTGACTGATTTCCAAAAATGATTCTTTAGCTCAGACTGGATATCATGACTATGAAGGCAGACATGATTGTTCAGTACCAGATTTCATGACTCCAAACTCCACTGAAGTCTATTTAGGAAGGAAAAGTAGTGGGTGGAGTTTGGGGTTCCGCTTCTAAATGTATCTAGTATACAGTTCTAAAACAAACCATCATTTTAGAAGCACTAATTATTTTAAATATTATCAAAAACCCTATAGCAAACCACCATACTTGGGAACCTTTTCTTCTAGAGTCATTGGAGGGGACTGGTGGGAGGATATAAATGGCGCAATTTGTGTCACAAAGGGGCAGGGCTTAACAGGCTGTCTAATAAAGTGGGTGGGAAGTATGAGGGAAGTAGGCAGAACAGGGTGGGGGAGAAGGAGAAGTGGGAGGACAGGGTGGGGGAGGAGGAGGAGAAGTGGGAGGGAAGTGGAAGGAACAGGGTGGGAACGAAGGAGAAGTGGGAAGGAAGTGGAAAGAACAGAGTGGGGGAGGAGGAGGAGTGGGAGGGAAGTGGGAGAAACAGGATGGGAAAGGAGGAGAAGTGGGAGGAACAGGTAGGAAAGGAGGAGAAGTGGGAGGGAAGTGGAAGGAACAGGATGGGAAAGGAGGAGAAGTGGGAGGAACAGGTAGGAAAGGAGGAGAAGTGGGAGGGAAGTGGAAGGAACAGGATGGGAAAGGAGGAGGAGTGGGAGGAACAGAGTGGGGGAGGAGGAGAAGTGGGAGGGAAGTAGAAGGAACAAGGTGGGGAGGGAGGAAGAGAAGTGGGAGGGAAGTGGGAAGAACAGGGTGGGAAAGGAGGAGAAGTGGGAGGAACAGGTAGGAAAGGAGGAGAAGTGGGAGGAACAGGTAGGAAAGGAGGAGAAGTGTGAGGGAAGTGGAAGGAACAGGATGGGAAAGGAGGAGAAGTGGGAGGAACAGGGTGGGGGAGGAGGAGAAGTGGGAAGGAAGTAGAAGGAACAAGGAGGGGAGGGAGGAGGAGAAGTGGGAGGGAAGTGGAAGGAACAAGGAGGGGAGGGAGGAGGAGAAGTGGGAGGGAAGTGGGAGAAACTACTTGGGCAAAGAGGAGAAGTAGGTGGAAGTAGACAGAACAGGGTGTTGCATTGTTAGTTCATGCACAAGAGAGCTCACACAAGATCTAGATGTGATTCTACGTGTGGCATTTGGAGTCTGTTGCTGTTGTCTCTCAACATGAGGAGCAAGGAAGTGTCACTACCAGTAAACCAGACCATCATGAATCTGAAAAATCTGAATAAATCATTCAGAGACATAGCCAAAACATTAGGTGTGTCAAAATTAACTGTGTGCTACAGGCAAGAACACACAGGCGAGCTCAACAATAGCAAACAACCTTCTATTCCATGGAAGTCCACTGTAGTAGATAATCAAAAAAATATTTGCAGTTGTGAAGAAAAAACCCTTTTCAGCTGTGGAACAAATCAAGAACATTCTCCAGGATATAGACTGTAGACATAGAGGTGTCAAAGAGAAGACTACACCAGCATAATCACAGAGGGTTTACCACAAAATGCAAACCACTTGTAAGCCTCAAGAACAGAAAGCCCATTTTACAGTTTACTAAAAACAACATCAACAAACCTGTAGGGTTCTGGAACAAAGTCTTATGGACAGATGAGATGAAAAGTAACCTGTAGCAGAGAGATAGAAAGAAGATAGTGTTGAGAAAGAAAGGAAATGCACATGATCCAAAGCATACCACCTCATCTGTGGAACATGGTGGAGGTAGTGTTATAGCTGGGTCATGTATGGCTGCCACTGGAACTGCCTCACTTGTCTTTATTAATGATGTGACTGCATAGGCACCAGCAAGATGAATCCCGAAGTGTACAGAGACGTGTTAGCTGCTCAGATCCAACCAAATGACTAAAATTAATAAGAAGGCACTTCACCTTGCAGAAGGACAATGACCCCAAACATAATGGAAAAGCCACCAAGGAGTTTGGGCCAAAAATGGAGCTGTTCTTGACTGGTCAAGTCAATCACGCAACCTGAATCCAATGGCGTGATGTAGGAAACGTTCGCATTGGATAAAGGCATTTTTGTGCACAGATAGATTTTGCGCATGTTCTAATCCAGGAAGCTAAATACTGAACTCTTCTTGAATTGAGCATAAAAAATTCTATTTTACGACAAGAGTACACAGATGTATAAATTCATTCGCAATAGCAGTTCTTGCATTAGGCGCATTCGCTATTCCACTCACACAGATTCGTTAATCTTAACCACGCCCACAAAAAATAAATATACGCAGCCGTTCACTAATCTTGAATTTTCATGTGCAATTCAACAAAATCATGTGCAAACCTATTCCCTAGTGGTTTTCACATGGGAAATAGTGATTGCGCACGTTTCCTGCATCGCGCCACAAGTGAGTAAGTGTTTCACTTGTGGAAAACAATACTAACGAAGAAGAAAAAGACCAAAAGACAAATAGGAACTGAAGATGGCTGCACTCCAGGCCTGGCAGAGCATCCCCAGGAAAGATACACAGCGTCTTGTAATGTCTATGGGTCTCAGGCTTCAGGAAGTTATTGAAATCAAAGGATTTGCAACAAAATACTCATAAATACTTTGTTTAAGATTATGTTATTTGTCCAATTACTTTTGGTCTCCTAAAATGAACGGACTTTGGATAATAAAAGGCTGTGATTCCTGCACGGTTCACAGTTTATGGTTATAAATACAGTCAAATAAAAGCTGACAGTCTGCAGTTTGTCCTGATAGTTATTGCTTCATTTCAGATCCAGTGTGCTGCAATACAGGGCCAAAACAGGACAACTTGTGTCACTGCCCAAACACTTGCTGACTGTATTTCAAAGTATATTAACCCTTTGAGTGCCAAAGGGGTACAAGCATTCCAAAGCTTGGTGTACTCAATAGCAGAACTCTTTTTCCCCATAAATAAAACAATACATTAGTCTATACGGCACTTTTCTCGAAGAAATAAAGATACGTTGTGTAGTGCTGTCACCATTCCTCCCCCTGACAAATAACCCTCATTATAATAAACATTACATAACGTACAATATTCACTTATCTGAGGGGAAGAGCTTCCTTAGAAATGTATCTTTTATTCATTAACCCTTTGAGTGCCAGAGGGGTACGCAACGCGTTGCAAACTGAATAAATGATTTAGAGCAAAACCAGAGTATTTTATTTGCACAGATCAATTTATAAACACATACACTGAAGTTTAAACAAACGTTAATGTGAGTTTTATTGCTGTGGAGCAATGTGATACACTTATATACACACCACACAGTCTGATCTCCTAAACACAGGGACACCAGGGAGATACACTTATATACACACCACACAGTCTGATCTCCTAAACACAGGGACACCAGGGTGATACACTTATATACACACCACACAGTCTGATCTCCTAAACACAGGGACACCAGGATGATACACTTATATACACACCACACAGTCTGATCTCCTAAACACAGGGACACCAGGGTGATACACTTATATACACACCACACAGTCTAATCTCCTAAAAAGATGGACGCTGGGTGGGAAAGAGGGATAGAGGGATTTGGGTCACAAAGAGGGACTGTCCGTCCTAAAGAGGGACACTTGGGAGATATGCAGTTGCTACATAACCCTTTCTGTCATCAAAGGTGTCATTTACCAAGAACTGAGTCAGACAACTTTGGTTTTCCACAAAACCTTAAACATTTTCTGTGAAGGGAACTGAGCTCTACAGCAGAGAGTGGAAGTCTAATAGAATGTACAACTGCTTGTTAAGGCCACGAGGGAATCCTCTGATGTATGTAATTAAAGTCTGAAATCTGGCAGCAGCAATCATCTTATAGTGTAAATGGGCAGTAATGGTGGGCCAGATGGCCGTATTTGATGTCTACATCTCTGCTTCCTCTTCCAGATCCAGCAAAGTCTATTCTTGGCATCGCTTAGGAAGATTAATGCTCCTTTAATCCAAAAACAATACATTATTTAAAAAGGTCTGTGTTTTTGCATTATGTTGTTTTTTTTCCTCCTAGGACAAAAATCTAGACTCCACACACTGGGATCATTTCTAATAGCAAAGTGAGTGATAAGTTTGACCTAGAACAAAACTAATTAGCATACTGTGCACGGAATTTGCATTAAGTGCCGCACTGTGACATCAAACTATATAGATTCATTTCTCAAAAACTATTTATTTCTACAAAAATAAGGCTAGTTCTATATGTACTTGGATTTTAATTCTCTGTAAAACAAACTAAATGTGTCTTAGGGTATCAGGTTCTCCTTTCTGCTTCTGTTCCTCTTCTTAACTCTTTGAGTGCCAGAGGGGTACGCAACGCATTGCTTTAGGGATCTATGGAGACATTTATAGAAAAAACTCTGATAAAGTTACGAACTGTAGTCCAATCTAGTACTGAATAAACCATGGGGGAAATTAGTCTGAAGTGTATATTTCTTTGTTAGTGAAGCAAAGTGATTTTTTAAGTAGCAATAACGAGCTCCAGCTTTATTATGAATACTTTGTTACTCTTTGCGGTCTCTTTACAACAGTACTAATTTATTTTATAACTTGTATTATTTTTGTAATGTATTTTTCTTTATTTTAACCTAATAGCTTTCCTGGTTCTTCAGTGTGCTTATTTTGAGTTAGTTATTTCAGCTGATCTCTTTAGTCTACTTTCAGTGAAGAGAGCGCCCTCTATCTGCAGTCTTTTTAAAGTGTGTATGACTGTGGGCCTTATGCACAAAAGGGGTGATACTGAAATACACCAACTGCAAATTAAATTGACCATTCATTTAAAAGGACAGTAATGTGCCATAAAAACTTTTTATAGTTTTGTAGAGGAGAAGAAAATAAATTGAATAGCACAAACCCTATCTCTCAAACCGCTATGGTTTGAGAGATATAGGCCTTGAAAGTTCCCCCCCTCCCTCCCCTTCACTTGATGTCAGCTGTAAAGTAGTAGACTGGTATAAGATTAGTGCAGCACTGGTAAATCGATCCCAGCTTCAGGTTTAGTGCAGAATCTTATTGGTACATTCCTCTTTTTATGTTCCGATACAGACAGGGACAGCACATATAAACCCCTTAAGGATCAGAAAGCTGTGCATTGCACAATCCTCTGATCATTACGTGGTTAATAAATCTGTATTTTAAAATCACAATCTTACTATAAACCTATAGCTGCAGAATATGCAAATCTACATTTATAAAAATAAATGTCATAATTAAAAACCAAAAAAATAATTAAAATGACTGTCTATAGGCAATTTATGTATTCAGACAGTATATGTATCACTTGCAGATTCGTTTGTGAAAGGCTATTGGTTAGACTGGATTTGTGGGAGGACCTTTGTATCACTTCTTATACCAGGGGCACTCAGCTATAGAGATCGGCATTCTGAGATCTAATGTTACCCACCCATTTCTGTCCCCCCCCTTTTTTTTTTTTTTTTCCTCTCCTATAGGCCCTCTCTTAGGCCTATTGTACGACGGCAGGGAGCAATATTCTGGTGTTGTTGTCTATCTATATGGTTCTTTAGGGACAGGGGTCTGACTACAAATATAACAATGTGTGGTTCTATTGACCCTATACAGAAATTAATTAGCATAACATGCCGCACTAGGTCATCAACAACTAAAGGTTAATTTCTCCAAAATTAACGTGGAACTGTCACCCAAATTAAAGTTATCCCCAAATAATGATGCACATAATGATAAGCACATCCATACTAGTATTATCCAGTATAAGTCCATGTTATTGAGAAATCCAACTTGTTCTGAGACTGCCAGGCAAGCAGCTTGCTGTATTGGCATCTGTGCATCGTCAGTCCCTTCCTGTACCTTAAAGGGATAGTAATACTTAAAATGTAAAACAATATATGTTGTAGGGTTTATCCCCCTTAGTAAAACAAAGGTACTCCCACGGCTGAGAGATAGTTTATTAAAAAATTATTTTTTAGGTGCAATATCACAGTGGCCTGAAAATTTACAGTGGCATTGTTGCTACACTATCCTATGGACAGCTCTGGTCTGTAGACCATAAATCTCCATAGGATGGTGTAGCAACAGCACCACTGTAAATGTTCAGGCCACTGTGATACTGCACCTAAAGAAATTCAAGTTTGAGATGTTATAATTTTTTAATAAAATATCTCTCAGCAATGGGAGTACCCTTGTTTTACTCAGGGGGATAAACCCTACAACATATATATTTTTTACATTTTAAGTATTAGTATCCCTTTAAGGTACAATGCAACGCCTCCTAGTGGAGACCGAAATGGACAGTGCAGGCGAGCAGATGTCTCTTTGGCAAGATGTCTGAGCTGGTACCTGCCTGACTGTCTCAGAACGAGTTAGATTTGTCAGTAGAGCTGGACTTATCCTGGATAATACTAGTATGGATATGCTTATTGTTATGTGCATAATTATGTGGGAGTAAGTTTAATTTGGGTGATAGTTACACTTTAATTCTATTACAAACAAATTGCTGGCAAAACATATAAGCAGTTTTTGCTTTTCTTTGAATGTATTAAACTTATCTTAAAGTAACAGATCCAGTTTAATGTGTTTTTAAAAAAAGATCAAACGTACTTAAAGGGATAGTAATACTTCTTTTTAACTTTATTTTATTTTGTAGGCATTAAAAAAACATGAAGAATGATATAAGTCTTATCTCTCAAACCTTTATGGTTTATGAGATATTCACAAGCAAAGTTCCCCTCCCCGCCCCTTTTTCCTAGTGTAAGCCATCTGTTCTCAGATGTGAGTCTGGTTGTATGACAGGACAGATAACAGAAGGGGACAATCTTCTTTGTATGAAAACAATGAAAGCCCTTCCCCCCTTGACAAGTTTTTCAGCTTTTTCCCTTATCTTAATTGAAGATTGTCCCTCTCTGCAGTCTACCTGGGCACCTCCCTTCTGATCTGGTTGAACAGGGGGGGGATACTTTGTTTGTGAATATCTCTTAAACCATAAAGGTTTCAGAGATAATACTTATATCATTCTTCGTGTTTTTTTAATGCCTACAAAATAAAATAAAGTTAAAATGAAGTATTACTATCCCTTTAAAATAAAATGCCCTTAGAAATGCAAAGCTAGTTGTTTTTGGACACACCTGGCATGAGTCAAACAGTTCCTTTGCTTCTAACCTGAAAAAAAAGGACAACACCATCCCTAACTATAGAAGACTTTAATTAACCAATATATTTTTTTCTCTCTAATCAAGCCCAAGTCAAAACATCTTTAAGTTATTTCATCCCAGACAAATTAAACTTGCTGAAAGCAGACCAGCAGTCTGGGCCGACAAATAGAAATTTGAATAGTGCATCTCATAACAGAGGACTTTCTGAAAACTTTGAAAAAAATAGGCAGAACTATCTTATAAATGAAATCATTCAGTGCTATTTAAATAAGGTTAGGAGAATTAAAATCTAAAAACATGTTTGTGTTAATGCTGCTTTGATCATAATGCAGTTAACATTCACATCCAATCAAATGTTGTGTTCAGTGCTGACCAGAGAGACATTTTTGGAGAGGTAGGCTCAACCTTGGAGGGCTTTTATGGTCTATTCCATAGCACAAAGAAATGGAGGCCCCCACGCTGCTCTCTGCACTATAAAGAAGCTATCTGCTTGCATATTATGAAGATTTCTACTTAAAGTGATAGTAATGTTTCATAATAAAAGCAGCTCTAATTAATCTTCATAGTATTTGGGCCATGGAGAGTGTTATTTCAATTCTGTCAGAGTTGTAGTTCAAGAGTAATTCAATGACAAAGTCTCCCCCTCCCTCCTCTTTTACTGATGTAACACTGTTCAGCCAGAGCAGAAGGGAGGTGCCCAGGTAGATTGCAGAGAGGGACAATCTTCAATTAAGATAAGGGAAAAACCTGAAAAACTTGTCAAGGGGGGCAGGGCTTTCATTGTTTTCATAGGAAGAAGATTGTCCCCTGCTGTTATCTGTCTGGTCTATGGACTGGATTCCACATCTGAGAAGAGATGGCTTACACTAGGTAAAAGGGGTGGGGGGGGGACTCTGCTTGTGAATATCTCTCAAACCATAAAGGTTTGAGAGATAAGACTTATATCGTTCTTCATGTTTTTTTAATGCCTACAAAATAAAATAAAGATAAAATAAAGTATTACTATCCCTTTAAAGGCATAATGAGCCCTAGATATATGTCTAATTAAATCCGCTGTTGGACACTGCAAATCCCCTCATCCCAATAGGCCAACAACTGATTGGGATGATGTCAGTTGTAGTCCCAACAACTAGAATGCCATGGATTGCCTAGTCCTTAATTAAAGGGAGAGTAATACTTTATATGTAAAAAGAATATATATTGTAGTGTTTATCCCCTGAGTAAAACAAGAGTACTCCCATTGCTGAAAGGTGTTTTATTCAAAAGTTATTACAGATCAAACCAAAATTATTTTAGTTGCCATATCTCAGTGGCCTGACATTGTACAGTGGCGCTGTTGCTACACCACTCTATGGACAGATCTGGTAAGTTGACCAAAGGATGGTGTAGCAACAGCCCTACTGTACAATTTCAGGCCAATTTTATCCCTATTCTTCTTCTCATTTTCTCCCCCTCCATACTTATTCTTCTTTTGATTATCCCCCCTTTATCCTTGTTCTTATTATTATCTCCCCCTCCATCCCTATTCTTCTTCTCATTATCTACCCTTATATCCCTATTTTTCTTCTCATTATCTCCCCCTGCATCCCTAGTCTTCTTCTCATTATCCCGCCATATCCCTATTCTTCTTCTCATTATCTCCCCCTGCATCCATTTTCTTATTCTTATTATCTCCCCTTGTATCCCTATTCTTCTCATTATCCACCCTGTATTCCTATTTTTCTTCTCATTACTTCCCCCTCCATCCCTATTCTTCTTTTTATTATCCCTCCATATCCCTATTCTTCTTCTCATCCCCAGTATCCCTATTATTATTCTCATCCCCTGTATCCCTATTCTTCTTCTCATTATCTCCCCCTGCATCTCTTTTCTACTTCTCCTCATTATTCCTCCTATCCCTAGTCTTCTTTCTCATTATCTCTGCCTCCATCCTTATTCTTCTTCTCATTATCCCCGCTGTATCCCTATTCTTCTTCTCATTATCTCCACCTGCATCTCTTTTTCTTCTTCTCCTCATTATCCCACCGTATACCTATTCTTCTTTTTCATTATCTCCACCTCTATCCTTATTCTTCTTCTTCTCATTATCCCCGCTGTATCCCTATTCTTCTTTTCATTACCTCCTCCTGTATGCCTACTTTTCTTCTAATTATCTCCCCCTGCATCCCTATTCTTCTTCTCATTCTCCCCCTGTATCTCTAGTCTTCTTCTCATTATCCCCCGGTATCTTTATTCTTCTTCTCCTCATTATTGCCCCATGTATCCCTATTCTTCTTATTATTATCCCCTATGTATCCCTTCTCATTATCTCCACCTGCATCCCTATTCTTCTTCTCATTATCCCCCCATATCCCTATTCTTCTTCACATTATCTCCACCTGCATCCCTATTCTTCTTCTCATTCTCCCCCCATATCTCTAGTCTTCTTCTCATTATCCCCCCCGGTATCTTTATTCTTCTTCTCCTCATTATCGCCCCAATGTATCCCTATTCTTCTTATTATTATCCCCCTATGTATCCCTTCTCATTATCTCCACCTGCATCCCTATTCTTCTTCTCATTCCCCCTCATCCCTATTCTTCTTCTCATTATCCCCCCTCATCCCTATTCTTCTTCTCATTATCTCCCTCTCATCCCTATTCTTCTTCACATTATCTCCCCTTGCATCCCTTTTCTTCTTCGCATTATTTCCCCTCGTATCTCTATTCTTCTTCTCATTTCCCCTCTATAATTCTATTCTTCTTCTCATTATCTCCCATGTTTCCCCATTCTTCTTATTATTATCCCCCTCTTTTTCCCTATTCTTCTTATTATTATCTCCACCTGTATCCCTATTCTTCTTCTCATTATCTCCCTCTGTATCTCTATTCTTCTTCTTCTCATTATCCTGTCTGTATCCATACTCTTCTGGTTATCTCCCCTTACATTTCGATTTCTCTTCCTGCATCCCTATTCTAACTCTAATTATCTACCCTGCACACCTATTCTTGTTTTATCCCCCTGTAGCCTTATTGTCTTTCTCATTGTCCCCCTTGTAATGCATTGGATACCTCGCTGGCACTCAAAGGGTTATGTAAGTTGGCCAGATCACCACTTAAAGGGAAATGATCATTTGGATAGCGCCCCCATGGCAGACTTGCCAAGGAAGCCAGGGCTGTGTTTTGAGGCCTGGTGAATAAGCAGGAGGGTCTAACTCAGGGTCAGGAAAGTCCCTACAGTGAATGACCCATTGCAATTTGTCTTCTACATTAACACGCTGTAGTTGTTTAAGCTTGGAATAAGCACCCAGATGTTTGCCATACTCAATAAAACAAGCACAGATGTGCAAACTGAGTCACAGATTATATCAACATGACACAGTCCAGTGTAGGCGCCCACTTGGAAACAAGTAGCGTTGTTTAAGTCTGTGCTTCCCGGTGACAAAGCAAATGCTTCAATCAACATAAAAATATTTTCTGTAAGGACACATGAGTGAGCTATATTGAGCTTTTAACCCTTTGAGGACAGGTGGGGTGTGGAATGCATTGCAAAACAATGCACTGAACTCTGCTCTTGTCCATAAAGGGTTAAAGTGTACTTTTCCAAGTTTAGTTTATGTAACAGAGAATTAAAATATGCCTCTATCAGGTAGTAGACTTTTTTTCCTGTATAATAAATTGTTCTTGAGAAAATAACATTTATGTTTTGGTGGTATAGTTTGGCATTACATGCTAATTCCCCGCACAATATGCTAATTAGTTCTGTTTGAGGTCAAGTTTTTTTATTCACAGTGATCCTAGAAATGCTTGCAGTGTGTGGGCTCTGCCTAGGATCACTCATAGTACATAGTGTGCAGGGCCAGATACCCCACTAGGCAGAATAGGTAACTGCCCAGGGCTCCAGATTTTGAGGGGCGTCTCAGCTGTTCTGCACTGTAGGCGTGGCCAAAACCATCATTTTATCTCTGTACCACTTTAATATCCCTTAAAGGCTGTTCTTTAACCCCAATGCATTGGAGATCTCTCTAGCAACGGAGTAGTTAAAGCTTTTTTTTTTGTCCTTGCTTGTTATAGGTCAAGGGTATTTTTTGTGTTATGGAATACTGGATGGATTTGTCAGTGTGGCCATGGGAGGAATGGGAGTGTGGCTATGGATGGAGCTAAGGGCACCTGGAGTGCCTTGCCTAGGGGAGCCTAGGATATAAATCCTTCCCTGAGAGTTTAGTAGTATTGGGACAACACAGAAGCTAATTAACATAGAGCGCCACTCTGTGCCACCAGCAAAAAAGGCCCCATTTAGAGGAGTTTTGTCACCGCGCTGAAAGATACGCTGCTGAACTATGGTGCATTTCATATGGAAGAGTATCACCTCACATGAGTGCAGCAAAATACAGAAAGATGTACCTTTACCATGTTTAGGTAGGAAGACAGATTTAGGAGGACAGATCTGCATGGTGGACTATGGAGCCGGTATCCTTTTGAAAAGTTCATGAAAAATATTGTGCGGCTAGAAGCCGCATTAACATATCGCCATGTTCAAAATGGTGACATGAGAATCTTGCGCTGCATAAAAGCTCAAGGTTTTCATGTCGCCTCTTTAAATGTCTCTATTTACTGTATTTACAGTACAGAAAAAAATGTTCCTGACATAAAGAAATATCGGGCAGAATGAGCCTATTATATCACAACTCCCAGCATCCTTACCTTGCAGCGCGCTGCCCGTCTCTCTCTCTCTCACAGTGATTAAGGCATGTCCGGTAAAGTTGTACCGGAATGATCCTTGCTTTTATCTTGCTCGCTGCCTCCTAGCTCTTCTATTTGGTTCCTACATGAGACACTGGCTGGTTGGTAGGCACCTCTCATGCTAGGTGGCATGCTATCAATAACACAGGGTGACTGCATCTCTCAGAAGGGTGGCAGCTAGTAGGCAGTGAGCAAGGCAAAAACAAGGATAATTCCGGGTATGACGTTACCGGACGTGTCTTAATCACTGTGAACGGTTAAGCCGGACAGCACTCTGCAACGGTCGTTCTGCCAGATATTTCTTTATGACAGGAACATTTTTTCTCTACTGTAAATACAGTAAATTGCGATGTTTAAAGAGGTGACATGACAACCTTGCGCTTTTATGCAGCGCGACCTTGTCATGTCACCATTTTAAACAGGGAGACATGGTTAATGCGGCTTCTAGCTGCACAATAGTTTTCAGGTGACTTTTCAAAAGTGAACCAAGGAGCCGATAGCAGACCTTTCACACAATCGATCTGGGAGGTTGTGATGCCCATTGCAACCTCCAATGAATGACTGATCCAAGTGGTTGCCATCCAATAAAATTAATTTAACATTTACTTAGAACGGCCACCAGCCACTCCCCTCAGGTCAGCGTCAGCAAGAAAACACAGGAGAAAGGACGGTTCAGAATAAGGGCGACAGAATTTGGAAAGGGGCTGGTACTATCCCTGATCCAGGGAAATTTCTAATTCCCTTTTGGAATAGAAAGGAATGTTTTTTACCACTTGGCATAATTGGAAATGGCTTTAGTAAGTGTTTTTTTTTTTTTTTTTCCTTCCTTTGTACGCCGCAAAGGTTCAACTTGATGGACATGTCTTTTCAACCACAACTATGTTACAAAGTGAAAAAGAGCACTGAGGGTTAATTTCACAATATCTATTTATTTTTCAAAAAAGTACAGCATATAAACAGCTTTTAAAGGGACAGTAATGTCCCATAAAAATGTTTAGAGTTTTGTAGAGATTAAAAAATAAGCTAAATGCCACAAATCCTATCTCTCAAACCGCTGTGGTTTGAGAGATATCCTCTGCTAAAGTTCCTCTTCTCCTGATGTCAGCTGTAAAGCTGACAGGAGATCCGTGTCAGCCGACACGAGGAAGCTCTTCAGCAGAGCCGCAATAGCGCGATCTAAGAAAAATTACTTCTTTGGAACGGTTTAAAAAGTGTGCTTGCAAAATAGGCACACTTTGTAGACCGTTCCAAAGAAGTATTTTTTCTTAAATCGCGCTATTGTGGCTCTGCTGAAGAGCCGCTTGTAAGTCCCCGAACCAGGAAATCCTGCTGTCAGCTTACAGCTGACATCAGGAGAAGGGGAGGGAGAGGAGAACTTTAACGGAGGATAGCTATCTAACCATAGCGGTTTGAAAGATAGGATTTGTGGCATTTCGCTTATTTTTTATGTGACATTACTGTCCCTTTAAACAACTTTAACATTAACTAAGCTTAGGGTGTCAGGTCCATTTGAACCGTTTGGTTGCCAGGGGGGTTAATGTGAGATGAACTGAATCACAAAACATTCCACACTGATCTGGCACTCTAACCCTTTGAGTGCCAGAGGGGTACGTTAAAGGTGAACTCATTCAGGCGGGAGAAGCCAGGAAATCAAACTGTAAATGGCTCAATACTGCAGAAATGGCAACTGCACTGATTCCAATCAGATCTACATCATAAAGATGGTGACATTAATGGAGATTTATATTAGAAGAAAATAAATGTTTAGTCCAATAACCCCCCTCCCATAAAAAAAAGAAAAAAGAAAGATGAACCCTATGAGTGGGTGGACAACCTGTTTCTTTGCAATGAGTTGTTCACCCTTTCGTTACTCATAGGGTTAAAAGATGTTTCTTGGGGAGACGACAACCATAGGCGACAAAGAAATTCTTCAAAATTTCTATATCCCCTCTCATTGCCCCCATGATCATCTCCATATTGCCCCTCACAGTGCCCCATGATCATCTCCATATTGCCCCTCACAGTGCCCCCATGATCATCTCCATATTGCCTCTCACAGTGCCCCCATGATCATCTCCATATTGCCCCTCACAGTGCCCCCATCATCTTCATATTGTCCCCATGACCGTCTCCATATTGCCCCCCATGATCATCTCCATATTGCCCCTCACAGTGCCCCAATGATCATCTCCATGTTGCCCCTCATAGTGCCCCCATCATCTCCATATCCCTCACATTGCCCCCATCATCTTCATATTGCTCCTCACATTGCCCTCATCATCGCCATATTGCACCTCACATTGCCCCCATCATCTCCATATCCCCTCACATTGCCCCATGATCATCTCCATATTGCCCTTCACATTGCCCCCATGATAATTTCCATATTGCCCCTCTGCTCCCATGATCATCTCCATATTGCCCCTCACAGTGCCCTCATCATCTCCATATGCCCTCACATTGCCCCCATCATCTCCATATTGCCCTTCACATTGCCCCCATGATCATCTCCATCTTGCCCCTCACAGTGCCCCCATCATCTCCATATTGCCCCCGGTGTCCGTTTCCTACCCTGGAGAGGAGAGGTCTGTCTGTGCCTCCTCCTTCTGCACAGTCCTGTAGCTGCTGGAGCTCCAGCGCGGTCTTCTCTTCAGTAATGCATAGCGCTAGGAGATGATGTCATCTCCCATCGCTCTGCATTACTAAAGAGCCAACGAGGGAGCTCACAGCAGCTACAGGTGTGTGCCGAAGAAGGCACAGACTGAGACCTCACCATGTTGTTGTGGGCCGTGGGCGCCAAGCAGGGGATCCAAATGACAGGCGCCTACTCTGCCTAATTACAAATCCGGCCCTGCCCACCTCTAATGTATATTTTTTCAATTAAAAAAGTTTACTGTTCCTTTAAGTCAATAGGAATTTTAATTTGTCCCCTATTGGCCAGTCGGTTTGCCTTGGAATTGCTTCAGTTCTTCTTAGCACTTCCGCCTCAGGAAGAGGACTAATAAACTAGTATAAGCACCAGGATGCTTCCTAGTGCACACCCATATCTGCATCCATGATGCAAAGGGGGCGGAGCCACATGGGATCTTCCTACTAGTATAATTTCCCTAGTTGGTTCCCTGGCCATCTGGTAAAGGCACAAATTATGGAGGATGTATTAATATGAATTAATTTGGCACTAAACTCATCTATGCACCAGTCCTGCCTATTATGTCAGGGATGGGAAAGCTGATGCCCTACAGCTGTTGAGGACTACAATTCTGCCTGAAAGGGGATGATGGGAATTGCAGTCCTGTACACCTGAAGGGCCTTAGCTTGCACACATCTGGTATATATACAAAGCTATTTAGGTTGAGATTTATCCCAATTTCCTCTGCTCCACATTTCCAGTGCATGGTGTATGGGAGGCATTTATGACTTGCTCACATTAAAGTCTTGATGGAGAACTAACATCTCTTAAAGGGATAGTAATACTTCGTTTTAACTTTATGTTATTTTGCAGGCATTAAAAAAATATGAAGAATGATATGTCTTATCTCTCAAACCTTTATGGTTTGAGAGATATTCACAAGCAAAGTTTCCCCTCCCGCCCCTTTTACATAGTGTAAGCCATCTCTTCTCAGATGTGGAATGCAGTCCATAGACCAGACAGATATCAGAAGGGGACAATCTTCTTCCTATGAGAACAATGAAAAAGCCCTTCCCCCCTTGACAAGTTTTTCAGCTTTTTCCCTTATCTTAATTAAAGTTTGTCCCTCTCTGCAGTCTACCTGGGCACCTCCCTTCTGATCTGGCTAAACAGTGTTACATCAGTAAAAGGGGAAGAAGGGGGATACTTTGTCATTGAATTACTCTTGAACTACAACTCTGACAGAATTGAAATAACACTCTCCATGGCCCAAATACTATGATGATTAATTAGAGCTGCTTTTATTATGAAACATTACTATCCCTTTAACAATGAACACCCACTTACCTTACTATGGCCAGAAAATCCTAATGGCCCCTATGATTGTTACCCTTGTGCCACTGTTCAAGAGATAACCTATTCAGTCTCTCCTGGATGTCACGTCCATGCAGGCAGACATGACAGTTGCGGACATTTTTTCAAGTTGAAGCACATGAGTCTACTTATATTCAACCGTCTGAGACAACTCTCCATCAACCTCTCTGGCACTCACAAGGTTAAAGACTAGATGAGTGTGCATTGTATTGTAAAGCAATGGATTACACATTTCTCTGGTCCTTAATGGGTTAAGATTACCATGCGTTGTGAGCAGATTGTGAGATCCTTGGGTCCTGCCAGCAACTGTCACGTCCGCCTCTACGGGCATTGCACCCGGGACTGATTAAAGATGTTATCTCTTGAACAGAGCCACAAAGGTAAGATGCACAGTGGTCATTAGCATTTTCTGGCCATAGTGAGTAAGTGGGGGTTAGGTTAGTTGTTTTTCTTAACAATGGCAGTGTGTGTGCACTTATATGCACTATATTATATGTTCTCCAGGGCACGATTTCTTACTAGGAAGACTAGGCAACTGCCTAGAGTGCCAACATTCTATATTGTGGGTGTGGCTAGAACAACCTCAGTGTACCTGCACCAGTTTTATACACCTTCACAGGATGTCACTAAACCGCTTTGCAATGCGTTGCGTACCCCTGTGGCACTCAAAGGGTTAACGTCATGGGGGCTCTAGAGAGCTCCAACGCAATGTGAAGCAAATCATTGGAGATCTCTATAGCGACCAAAGGGTTAACACTTTTTTTTTTTGTCCTTGATTGTTGTAAGCCAAGGGTTCTTTCTGTGCCTGGAAATAGTGTATGGGTCAGGGGACTGGGTCATGTTAGGACTGGGGGTGTGTAGAAATGGGTGGAACAAACGGCATAAGGGCACATGGGGGGAGATTCACTAATCAGTGATAAAGTGGTGATAAAGTAGAAATGACTTCTCCAGTGATATCACTTCTCTAATTCCTATGTTATTCTATGGAGCCTATGCACTAGGATTTCTCCATCGTTGTAAATCTTAGTGCACAGGCTCCATAAAATAACATAGGAACTGGAGAAGTGATATTACTGGGGAAGTCATCTCCACTTTATCACCTCTTTATCACCGCTTAGTGAATCTCCCCCCTAGAGTGCTTTGCTTAGGGACGCAGTGACATAAATTCACTTTTGTACATACTTTTAAGTGCAAGCACGTGTTTTCGGATTTGGTGGATTTGTATACTCCCCCTTACCATTACGTACTACACCAGCGTTTAAGGGCACCTTAGGACATATAAACTGTTTTAATAGCTGATTTCTAGGTTACACTTTCCCTTTAAAATGTTTTCACAGCTTTGGGACCTCCAGGGACAAGGGTGGTTAATGTATCCCTGTGAATTTGTTGCGTGTCCTTTTTTTTGTTTACTTATGACTCATCTGAGATTCAGACATGGTGTGACAGGTACTGTCTAGTCTCGCAAATGTAACCAGTGTGGTCCAACGAGAATTCCCATCGAACTGTGTGCTTCATGCAGCTCAGGAGACGAAAGAGGAAGAGGTCTCGCATGAGAAGCAGCGCAGCGCAGCGCAGCACACACACACACACACACACACACTGAGAAATGGGGAAGAGCAACACAAGGAGAGGCTCATGCACTATGACAAAATGGAGTAATTCTGTGGTAAACAAATATCCACCACAGGGAACAAATAAGCATTCTCCAATTCTCCATTAAAGAGACAGTAGCATAGTTGATGAGGCTGAAAAAAGACATGTGTCCATCAAGTCCAGCCCATGGCAAATCACCCCTGTTGATCCAGAGGAAGGCAAAAAAAAACAAAAAAAAACAAACACCCTCTGGAGCAATTTCCAATTTAGCCCCAAGTGGGTAAAAAATTCTTCCTGACTCCAAATGGCAGTCAGATATTTCACTGGATCAACAAACTATCTGCCTTGAAGACAACTGTCATAATTCTCAATATTGCTCTGCGCTAGACAGGTATCCATTGCTTTTTTGAAAGCAGTTACAGTACCAGCTATCACAGCATCCCGAGGCAAAACATTCCACAGCTTTACCACCCTTACTGTAGAAAATCCCTGCCTTTGTTTGCATATGTAAGAAAATATATATTGTAAGGTTTATTCTCCTGAGTATAACAAGGGAATTCCCACTGCTGAGAGGTGTTTTATTCAAATGTTATTGCAGCTCAAACTTACATTTTTTAGGTGCAATGGCCTGAAATTTTACCATGGCGCTGTTGCTACGCAATCCTATGTAAAGCTCTGATCAGGTGACCATACATCTCCATAGGATGGTGTAGCAACAGCGCCACTGTACAATTTCAGGTCATTATGATACTGCACCTAAAAAATTTAAGTTTGAGCTGCAATAACTTTGGAATAAAACACCTCTCAGCACCCTTGTTTTATTCAAGAGGTTAAACCCTGTAATATCTATCTATCTCTCTATCTATCAATATTTTTTTTATATATTATGTCTTACTATCCCTTTAATTTAAATGAGACTATTTAACCCACTGAATGCTGGAACTCTCTCCAATTCACTGTTCACAATATTTTCGAGACCCCACTTCCATTCAAGGGGTTAAAAGTCACAATTAAATAGGGAATCTTTACTTTTCCCCTATTGTCCAGAATTACTCCATTTTGTCTTTGTAAATCAGCCTGAGTGTGTACAAATTATACATTTAAAGGTACATACGCACAAGCCAATCGAGTCACAACTGTAGAGAGAACCAATTACACCTTAGGGGACATACAACTTACCCTTGATTTAAGTGGAGAACTTAACCCCTTAAATGCTATAGAAGCAATGCGTTGGAGACCTCTCTAGCATTGAACAGGTTAAAAGTCCCATTTAAAGGGACAGTCATACATATATATACATATATATATATGTATATATAGTAGTGTTTATTCTCCTGAGTAAAACAAGGGTATTCCCACTGCAGAGAGGTGTTTCATTCAAAACCTATTGCAGCTCAAACTTGAATTTGGTTAGGTGCAGTATCTCAATGACCTGAATTTGTACAGTGGCGCTGTTGTTACAACAGCCTATAGACAGCTCTGGTCAGTTGACCATAAACCTCCATAAGATGGTGTAGCTACAGCGCCACTGTACAATTTCAGGTCATGGAGATACTGCACCTAGGAAATTCAAGTTTGAGCTGCGATAAGTTTTGAATAAAACACCTCACAGCAGTGGACGTACCCTTATTTTACTCAGGATGATAGACACTATTATATGTATTAAGTGCTAGTGTCCCTTTAAATCAATAGACATTTTAGGATGTATTAAATGTCCCCTATAGTGCAGTTGGCTGCTGCGGTTATCCTAGTTACTCTTAGTGCATCAGCCACTGTGTGTCCCTGAACAAAGAGGCAAGTCTTCAGTGCAGGGCCCGGAGTTGTCTAAGGTCACTCACTGATGTGACTGGGGAACGTGCAGAGGTTCACAGGGAACTTCTTCACTGATAGAAACTTCCCAGCCTTTTGTTGACAAAATCTCACCAGACATCATGCAACGCACTGCAGAAGGGGAAGAGAGGATTTCTCTTTGGGACATATGCACAAAAACAAAATGAGAACAATTTGTGGGATTAATCAACAGTACCAGGGAGAGCCAATAAAAATTCCCAAATTCCCACTGAATTAACCCTTTGAGTGCCAGAGGTATCAGTGTGCTTCAACTACCGTTTGGAGTGAGTGCTTATCCTACCAAACTATATATATATATATATATATATATATCCCAGAATATTGATTTACAGAAGGGAGACATAAGCTGCTGTTTCATGACAGCTGACATCATGTCTGATAAAGGAAATGGTGCAGTGTCTGCATTGTCTCCTCTGTATTAAAACGAGAAGTAAAGTGTAAGTATCTGATCACAATGGATCTGTGTGAAAGTCAACTGTGTAACTATGACATGTCAGCAAATAATATCTGTACATGGTCAAATTAATGTTACGTGGGCATTTACTAACCCAGATGCTACATATAAAGGTCCATATTCACAAACAAATAAAGTCTCAATTCTGGAGCAAACCAAGTGTTCTATAGTGGACAAAAAACACCTTAGCATTCAAGGGGTTAATAAAAATTCCATTTAAATATATGGGGATTACGGGACTTTTTATCTGCTCCCTGTGGGTCAGATGGTTTGCTCCAGGTTTTCTTGGTACATCTGTCTCTCAGTTTTTTGTAATAAAGTACCTTTATCTTTCTTTCTAGTATTCTAGGGGTTAAAATTCACTTTAAATCACCCCCCCTTTATAGTGCAGTTGGTTTGCTCCAGAATTGCTCCTATTTTCATAATTATAGCATTTGACTTAAGCACCCACATAACCATACCTCGGCACTCTCCGAATCTGCCCCACGTAATTATTTGTCTCCGGAGACAGAGGCTGAGGCTGGATCTTGCGGAGCTCCCTCCAGTTAACATAGTAACATAGCTGATGAGGGTGAAAAAAAGACATGTGTCCATCAAGTCCAGCCCATGTCATATCAGCCCTGTTGATCCAGAGGAAGGCAAAAAAAACTACAACAACCATTTAAGCCATTTCCAATTAAACCCTAAGCAGGTACAAAAATTCCTTCCTGACTCCAAATGACAACCACCTATCTGCTTTGAAGCCAACTTTCATAATTCTCAGTACTGTTCTGTGCTAGATAAGTATCCATTACTTTTTTAAAAGCAGTTACAATATCTGCAAGCAGAGCATCCCAAGGCAAAGAATTCCATAGATTTTCCGCCCTTACTGTAAAAAATCCCTGCCTTTATTTTAGTCGAAAGCACCTTTCCTCTAGAGACGACCTCTCATTCTTAGCTCAGCTAGCTTTACCCCACTTTCTCCCAAACTAGGATCTTCCCACTTCAGGACAAACCCCTCCTTTCCACCTCCTAATCCCTCCCATCTTGCTTAAACCCCACCCACATTATGAAGCATATTGCTTCGTTTGGTCATTCCCATCCCCTTACCCACTTGACACTCTGGAGGGGAGGGGTTGGACTTGAGGGTTCTCAGGTATGCAAATAACATATATTTGTCATTTGTGTCATAGTTAAATACTAGCAAATGGTTCACAGCGCTGCCCATACAATTAGGCACACTGTGCATATCAGGGGCCTGGTGGACTGCCTTGCTGCACAAAAGTGAGTGAGTGTTGGGGCAGGTGCTGTGAAAATCGCCGCCCCTGATTCGCTGCAACATGCAACTGATCTTTGCCCTCCCCGCTGTCCCAGCAAATCCTTGGCAAGCCAGACCCAGGGTTTCCCCTCCTCCTCCAGTATAACATAACAATCCCCTGACCAGGAAGTGGTGAATGTAAGGAAAATTGCTTTCCCCAGCCTTAAAGTTAATTAAAGATATCTGTCTGCATCTCTCTGCTCCCAACCAAAGGTGACTTGGGAACATGCTGAGGTTGTAACAACATTATCACATATGCTGGGTGATGCACCAGTATCTTGCTAGTCCTGATCTCATACTTTGTTTACTTAAAACTCTCTGCATCCACAAAAAGAGTTTAACTGGAATGAGACGTCAATAGGAATTTCCTGTGTTCAATGTATTTAATTTGCTGGCGCGGAGATCAGACATACTATAGGAATGTAAGACTTGCATTCAGAGCTCCACTGTCCTTTTATCATTCTCAGGTGATCCGTGTTTGTACTTAGGATTGTCCAAGAGGGAATTTAAGGTCAAGAGCATCTTACTATAGAAGTCATTTAGGCCCTGTTCACACGGATGACGTAATGCAGTGTTACTGATGCTGCTCTTAAAGCACCCATGTAAAACAAATTACTCCCTATGGTGCTGTTCACTGGGATGATTTTTGCCTCATATGATGCACCATAACACAACATGCTGCAATGTGGATATGCACCAGCATTGAGAACATGCAACTTTCAGCATGCGTGATCTGCATGGCGGCCTCTGAACAGCCACACGTATTGTTCCCATGAACGGCATTAGAGGTTGTGATACTGACTGCAGCCTCAGACGCATGGGAGGGCTAGCAGCTTGTGGCCTGGGGGCAAATTCAGTCAAATGGCCCCTTTCTATTATCGTTTGAGCCCTCTGTCCCAGGCCACCCCTGTTGTGATATAAGTAATATCACATAATTTACAATTGTAATACTACAGAGCTTACAGTTAAAATGGAGCTACACTAGTGATACAGAGCTGAAATGGAGCTACACTAGTGATACAAAGCTGACAATTTCTGACGATTCAAGTAAAGCTACACTAGCAATACCATTAAGCTTACAACAGAAATGGGTTATGCTACTATTGTAGCTCCATTTGGATTGTAGCACTGTGGTGTCACTAGTGTAGCTCCATGTCAGTTATAAGCTCTGAGGTATCACTAGTCTAGCTCCATTTGGATTGTAGCACTGTGGTATCACTAGTGTAGCTCCATTTACAGCAGCATGTGAGAACTTGAGTGAGGCAGTGGTCCACAGGCCCAGACATATGACCGGCCCGGGGGGCAATTGCAATTGCTAGGGAACACAGGGCAGTGCAGGTAAGGATACATGGGTGACTATCAGTCACACTCCTGCCATACCCGTCTGTAATGGGGTCACTAGGGAACGCAGGGCAGTGCAGGTAAGTATATATAGGTGGCTATCAGTCATACTCCCACCATGCCCGTCTCTAATGGGATCACTAGGGAATGCTGGGTGCAGTGCAGGTAAGGATACATGGGTGGCTATCAGTCATACTCCCACCATGCCCGTCTGTGATGGGATCACTAGGGAACGCTGGGTGCAGTGCAGGTAAGGATACATGGGTGGCTATCAGTCACACTCCTGTCATACCCGCCTGTAATGGGGTCACTAGGGAACACAGGGCAGTGCAGGTAAGTATACACGGGTGGCTATCAGTCACACTCCCACCATGCCTGTCTGTGATGGGGTCACTAGGGAACACAGGGCAGTGCAGGTAAGGATACACGGGTGGCTATCAGTCACACTCCCACCATGCCTGTCTGTGATGGGGTCACTAGGGAACACAGGGCAGTGCAGGTAAGGATACACGGGTGGCTATCAGTCACACTCCTGCCATACCCGTCTGTGATGGGATCACTAGGGAACGCAGGGCAGTGCAGGTAAGTATATATAGGTGGCTATCGGTCATACTCCCGCCATGCCCGTCTGTAATGGGATCACTAGGGAATGCTGGGTGCAGTGCAGGTAAGGATACATGGATGGCTATTAGTCACACTCCCGCCATGCCTGTCTGTGATGGGATTGAAGTCACAGTCCACAGGGAAGGGCAAGAGGAGGCACTTTCCTTCTCCCCCCTACACTTGCCCAAGCCCAGCACATTATTGCTCGTGTAGAATTTAGAACCTCCCCTAATTATGGCTTTGACCCCCCACCTCCAGGAAACATGTATGCGGAGACATCTCTAGTGTTCATGTGGTTAGATCAGCGGTTCTCAAAATGCCATCCTCTGACAGTTCCCCTTCTTTTCTATTAAAACTGACATAAAAAAAGTGAATATTGAGTGTGAAATGTGTATTAATGTAAATTGTTACGCACCATAGTTTTCTTTTGTTATTGTGATTATAAAACCTACAAATAACAATATATTTACGGTATGTGTGACTTACCATTCCTATTGGTCATCTGCTTTCTTACCTCTGCAACACCTTGCACAAACCTCTGCCACTCAAACAGTTAAACGTCCTCTCTCCATCACCCTTGTTCTCCGTTTTGGATATTGCAAATAAATGCATATTTCAAACAAATACATCCTATCTTCTGTTCCAGGCTCCAATATACAAAAACGGGCTATTTCCTCTCCAGTGCTGCTTTGAATACCTGCACGCTCTGCCTGCGGTGCGGAATTACAGCTTTGATTATGTCCCATTGATTCATTACAAAACGAAGCACAGCCATTGGGTGACATTTAACAAATGATTGCTGGAGGTCAGAATGGGGTCAGAACTTAAGGGGAAATATACCGGACATTAACCCTTTGAATGTCAGAGAGGTATCCGACGCATTGCAATGCAATGCGTCGGATGCCTCTCTGGCACTCAAAGGGTTAATAAGGTGATCTGATATCCCATTAAATGCAGGATGAGTATGAAAAACACAGACTGCAGGGTTGCACTGATTTATACTTATGGAAGAATAAAAGGTTTCACTCTGCGGAAAACCAGCTGCATCGCAGGGGGAAAAAAGCCCCTAAAGTTCCATTCATTTCAATGGGACTTTTAACCCCTTGAATGCTAGAGAGGTGCCCAAACACATTTCCAGTGCATTGCTAAGCAATGTGTTTGGGGTTAAAATCCCCATTTAAATCAATGGGAGTTCTCACACGTCCCCTGTAGTGTAATTGGATTGCTCCAGTACTGCTTTGCATACTTTGCCCTAAGTCTATGATGGAGTGTTTTATTGCGAAACGCATTAAGCAGGCCATGTTTTTTCTCCTCTTTCATTTACATGTTTCTCCTCTGTTTTGGTTGCTGTTTTTATTGTTGGAAATAAAGAATTTATTTTAAGTACTAGAATGAAAGCCTGTATACACCGGCTAAAGTGCACCCAGCTGCCCCGGAGCCGGGAGCAGAGACAGGACGTGAGCCGTCTGGAGCAGGGCAGCACATTCAGTGAGTCTCTACGGCGCATGACTGCTCGCGAAACGCGCTGATCCTTAGCGGGGAGCTCCAGATGGCTCCCAGTGAAGCTCCCTGTGTGCAAAACTACACATGCACAGTAGAGACTCTCTACTGCGCATGTGCGGTTACGGCTCACAGTGAGCAACGCATTCTACCACTTTATGTTATAAGGATTGGCAGGAGTGCTGTCTCAGCAGGTGACCTTTGAGCACTCCCAGTGTCATCTAAGCATTTTGACCAGACATCCCCGTTTTCCTGGGACAGTCCCTGCATTGTGGCTTCTGTCTCATGGACAAAACGTGCTGAACGTCCCCATTTGCCTTCAGCTCCATGGCCAATCCCACACAGTAAACTGCCTGGCAATTCCCCTTCTTCCCATAAAACAGGTTTGATTGAGATTGGTGATCAATATTGGTGACCTGGAAGCATTCACTGCCTTCCTTCCCTTCCTACTCAACCTGGCATCTCTGAACTTCTGGGATGAGTGGGAGAACCTTAAAGGGATAGTAATACTTCGTTTTAACTTTATTTTATTTTGTAGGCATTAAAAAAACATGAAGAATGATATAAGTCTTATCTCTCAAACCTTTATGGTTTAAGAGATATTCACAAGCAAATTTTCCCCCTCCCGCCCCTTTTTCCTAGTGTAAGCAATCTCTTCTCAGATGTGAATCTGGTTGTATGACCAGACAGATAACAGAAGGGGACAATCTTCTTTGTATGAAAACAATGAAAGCCCTTTCCCACTTGATAAGTTTTTCAGCTTTTTCCCTTATCTTAATTGAAGATTGTCCCTCTCTGCAGTCTACCTGAGCACCTCCCTTCTGACCTGGTTGAACAGGGGGGAGATACTTTGTTTGTGAAATAAGACATATCATTCTTCATGTTTTTTTAATGCCTACAAAATAAAATAAAGTTAAAACGAAGTATTACTATCCCTTTAAAGTCACACTCATGTGATTGCAATTAAGTGAGTAGACCTTTCCTAAGTGACTTTTGATTTAATAGAAAGACCTTACTGGGTAGGTGTCCTTCTTATAGGAGTCAGAGTTATCAATGTATACATTTTTGTATCTGCATTTGCCTGTATTTGTCCCATTTTAGGCCTGTATTTAGTTCACACCTCTTTACACCAAGCTCTGTTAGTCTGCATGACATTAGCCATAGAGAGAAATCCTACCCATGGCCCTTTAGAATCATGTATACACAATTAAAGGGATAGTAATACTTAGAATGTAAAAAAAATATGTTGTAGGGTTTATCCCCCTGAGTAAAACAAGAGTACTCCCACTGCTGAAAGGTGCGTCATTCAAAAGTTATTAATTTTCAAAATTTAATTTTTTAGGTGCAATATCACAGTGGCCTGAAATTGTACAGTGGCGCTGTTGCTACACCATCCCATGGAGATTTATGGTCCCGGGACCAGAGCTGTCCACAGGATCGTGTAGCAACAGCGCCACTGTACAATTTCAGGTCACTGTGATATTGCACCTAAAAAATGTAACTTTGAAAATTAATAACTTTTGAAGGAAACACCTTTCGGCAGTGGGAGTACTAGTGTTTTACTCAGGGGAATAAACCCTACAACATATATTTTTTACATTCTAAGTATTACTATCCCTATAAGATACCCAGATCTTCAGTTTCAAGCTTCAGACTACAGTAAATTTAAAATGCAATAAACAGTAAATAAATCTCTCTCTCTATCCACCTATTGATTATATACCAGAGAAAGAAGCACGGAGCAGCCTTTGTAAAATTAAAGTGGAACTACCACCTATGAACAAGTTTGGCCCAAATAAATACCCATCTGGTGACTTGCTGCTCAGTAGCGCAAGTCGCCAGAAATATTACCTGGTGTTTGAGAAATGTACACTGTTCCTGGACTGACAGGCAGGATGTATGGCAGACATAGTGACGTCTGCACGCCTGCACTGTCAGTGCTTTGCCATGCGTTGCGTACCCCTCTGGCACTCAAAGGGTTAAAGAGGTTATCTCTTAAAACAAAGGAAAATTCATAGGGGCAGTTGGGCTTTTCTGGCCACAATCAGGGTCGCATTTTGCAGTAGGCAACTGCCTGGAACTCCATATTTTGAGGAGAGGAGAGCCTCAGCTGTGCTGGCCACACCCACATTCTGAATTATGGGTGTGGCCTGAGAAATCTCAGTGTCCCTGCACCAGTTTTATGCCCCTTTAAAAGCTCTTATTTAACCCCTTCGATGCTTGCGAGATCTCCAACGCATTGCTTCTCTCTAGCAACCAAGGGGTTAAAACTATTTTTTTTTTTTGCTCTTGCTTTTTATAGGCCAAGGGTATTTTCTGTGCTAGGAAGTAGTGTATGGGACTGGGGATGGGGTCATGTGAGGAACGAGGGTGTGGACATGGGTGGGGCTAAGGGCACCTAGAGTGACTTCCCTAGGAATTAAATCCAGCCGTGGCCACAGTATGGCAAGTGTGGGTTATTATTATGAGGTGTTACTTTAAAAAAGTCCTGAAATGTAATGATCTGAATGTTGTAGAAGGAGGATCTCACAGTGTCCTGGAGGCGATTGGCAGTGAAGGTGTTCATGGTCTGACCTGATGAATAATCTGTGTGACATGCTTAACGCTGCTCCTGGACTGTTGGTTTGATTCCTTCCACCAGTAGCCTGAGTTGGGCGACAGCTCTCCCCTGTGACGGAAAAGTTAATTTTTTTTTTCACTTTGCTGTAGAAGCAGATGGAGATCAGACCAGCTGGAAAATGACTAAGCTGGGTTTTTCCTTTCTGCTGACCACTTGCTTTTAATCAGTTACACATTGAGGAAGATAAGCCTGTTCTTAACCTTTTGAGTGCCAGAGGGGTGCGCAACGCATTGCATTGTTCCCTAGCACACAAAGGGTTACGGGTAGGCCCACAACAGGAAGACAGTTACAATAGGCTGACCAGACCTCTCCTTTAACCAGGGACACATAGGAAATAGGCATGTTTCAGGACTGCACTGAAACAAAGCAGCCCTGCAGTATGCATTTTTCATATGTGTCCCCGGTTAAAGGTGAGGTCTGGTCACCCTAAGTTACACTACAAACTGTATTGTGAAATGCAACTCCCATCATCCCCAACCATCCATTGCCTGGTAAGGGATAATGGAGGTAAAGGGATAGTAATGTTTCACAATAAAAGCAGCTCCAATTAATCTTCATAGTATTTGGACTTTGGAGAGTGTTATTTCAATACTGTCAGAGTTGTAGTACAAGAGTAATTGAATGATAAAGTATCCCCCTCCCACCCCTTTTACCTAGTGTAATCCACCTCCCCATAGATGTGGAATCTGGTTTTAAGACCAGACAGATCACAGCAAGGGACAATCTTCTTACTGTGAGTATAAGGAAAACCCTGCCCCCATTGACAGGTTTTTCAGATTTTTCGTATGATCACTGAAGATCGTCCCTCTCTGTGATCCATCCGGACAGTCTTGCTGCTCTGAGGTGAGCAGTGTTACATCAGTAAAAGGGGCAGGAGGGGGATAATTTATCATTCAATTACTCTTGAACTAAAACTCTGACAGTATTGCAATAACACTCTCCTGTGTCTGATTTAAAGGGATACAAATGTTTCACAGAAACAGGAGATCCAATTAATCTTCACAGTATTCGAGCTATGGAGAGTGTTATTTCATTACTGTCAGAGTTGAAGTACAAGAGTAATTGAATGATAAAGTGCCCCCCTTCCATCCCTTTTACCTAGTGTAAGTCACCTCCCCTCAGATGTGGAATCTGGTCTTAAGACCAGACAGCTCACGACAAGGGACAATCTTCTCTTTGTGAACATAAGGAAAACCCTGGCCCCCTTGACAGGTTTTTCAGGTTTTCCTTGTGATCACTGAAGATTGTCCCTCTCTGTGATCCATCCGGACAGTCTTGCTGCTCTGAGGTGAGCAGTGTTACATCAGTAAAAGGGGCGGGAGGAGAATACTTTATCATTGAATTACTCTTGAACTAAAACTCTGACAGTATTGCAATAACACTCTCCATGACCCAAATACTATGAAGACTAATTGGAGCTGCTTTTATTATGAAACATTACTATCCCTTTAAAGGGATATGTGTTCATCTTAGTTCCTAGCCAGTAATAGCCCATCAGATAGTCCTGAAGTGCACCAAAGTGTGGCATATTATAGAACAAAGTCTAAATAGTAGCTGAAAAGGTAGATTAAACCCCTCGGATAGAAGACAGGTCTTCAACACATTGTATTGGAGAGCTCTCCATCACAGAATTCAGTGCAGCCATAATGTTCTGCATTTAAAGGGATATCTAGTCACCTTAACTAAGGGATTAAGGTGACCACATATCTCTTTAACCCTCTGAGTGCCAAAGAGGTATCCAACCCTCTGGCACTCAAAGGGTTAAATAGGCTGGCCAGACCTCACCTGTACCCAGGGAAATAATACATACTGCAATGTTGCTCTGATATCAGAGCAGCCCTATAACATGCACATTTCCTATGTGTCCCCAGGTAAAGGTGAGGGGCTAGGTTCTATTGCAGGGGCTAAATGTTAGCACCCGTTTTATCAAACATTTTCCTACTGAAGTCTATGGGGAAAACTGGAGATAAAAGTAGTGATAAAATTAGCACCTGTAATATAATCCAGCCCGAGGTCTGGTCAGCTTCCCTTTAGAACTCATACACACTGCACAACTGCATTGATTCCAGACAAGTCGTACAGAAGGAAGTGTTCATAAGGGTCCCTGGTATGTGGTCACCTTATATAGAAACTTCTAGTCTAGGGACAGTCACCCTTTGGCTCTCCAGCTGTGTTGGGAAGTACATGGAAGGTAGCCATTATCCATTTAAAGGGATAGTAATGTCATGCTATAAAGGCATATCTGATTATTTCTTATACTTTTTTTTTATAATTCTCTGTACCATTCTAATCGTCCATATCGGTGTGTATTGTTATTGCCATTTTATTTTAAAGTTTCCTTTCAGATCTGAAAGCTGGTAACTTCACTCGACAGATCGCAACAAGGGACAATCTTGTCTGGTGAGGATGGATCGAAATGTGGGACAATACTGTGGCAGCATAAGGACCCTGTTCCCCTTCCTGAAGGTGGACAGGGTTTTCATTATACAGACACAGACAATATTGTCCCTCATTGCGATCCGTCCAGTCAAGAGACCGGCTTTCAGATCTATGGGAAGAAGAGTGATGTAGGGAAAAGGGGCGGATGGGGAAACTGTAAAATAAAATTACAGTAAAATTACAATGATATGGACATTTAGAAAGGGTACAGAGCATTATAAGAAAGTATAAGGAATAATCTGATATGGTATTATAACATTACATTACTATCTCTTTTAATCATTGTGCAGGACTGTAATATACAGTTACCTTAGTTAAAACGGACCAGTGCAACCATAAAGACAGGTATACTCCAAGGCAAAAGAAGCATGTGTGCAGCTTTTCTGGGGGGTGATAATTGGGTATGTGTGATATTATGTGTGAGAGGTTATCTCCTCTTCCTGCTGTACCACAAAACAGAATGGGGCAGCATAATATGCCATGGGGCAGCAGGATATGCCCACTTGTAGCCCAAGGGCAGTTTTTGTCCATCTCTATACTGATAAGATGGCTGCATACCCCTTTAAATCCGGGGCATAAACACACACACACACACTGAAGGGCTGCCCCGGTCCTTGTGTACCACTGCAGGATGAAATTGCCCTAAGTGTCCCTGATTTAACCTTTTGAACGTTAGAAAGGTATCCAATGCATTGCATTGAATACCTCTCTGGCACTCAGAGGGTTAAAGTGATATGTGGTCACCTTCTGTTCTAAGCACTCAGAAGCTGTGACGCGCGCCAGCTTGCAGTAACCTGACTTTAGAGTGCGTTCCCACTAACAAGCTGTACTGCTGGAGAAGCTACCTTGCACAGTCCTCTGGCAGCAAAGAGGTTAACCCCCTGAATGCTGTGCAATGCGATGCAAACTACTCTTAAAGGGTTCAAGGTGAACATGAAAGTGATTGGTTCAATAATGGTGGCAAGTTGTGGCTCTCTAGCTGTTGTTCCATTACAACACCCATCATCCTGATGGGCGCAGGAGTCGTTTAACCACTTAGGCATTCAGTGGGTTAAATGTCTCTCAAAATTTTCTTACATCTTATACTGAATCTTAACCCTTTGAGTGCCAGATGGGTACACAACACATTGCTTTGCAATACATTGCATACCCCTCTGGCACTCAAAGGGTTAGTTTAATGTCTGTGGAAAGACCGTAACTGTTTATTTTACGTACTCGTTTTATATCCAAAGTTCATCATAGACCACAGAAGGGTAATGTGGCTCCCCAGCTAGCTGGAAAAAAAGTTTCATCAACATTGCCCACCCATAATCCCCACAGACCACTTGTGGATAACCTGTGGTTCTCAAGCTGTAGGTTCAAAAATTCCCATCAACCTCACCTAGTCAAAGTCCCCCACAGACATGGGGTAGGAAACATGTGTCTCCCTAGCTGTTGCTGGATTACAATTCCCATCAACCTCACCCAACGTTCCCCATAAACATGGAGTAGGAAACATGTGGCTCCCCAGCTGTTGTTGGATTACAGTTCCCATCAGTCACACCCATTTTAAATTCCCCATAATCCAATGATGTGTCTCCCCACTAACCTCACCCCTCTAAATGTTCTCAAAGACCAGGTGTGAGCAACCTATGGCTCACCAGTCATTGTCAGACTACAATTTTCATCAACCTCAACCAGCCTAAATGCCTCATAAACCAACAATGGGCAACATGTGGCTCTTCAGCTTTTTAATCAAATTTCCATCAATCTCCCCCAGCCATATTTTCCTGCAGAACAATTTCCATTATCCTTTACCAGCCATAATAATGCTGGAGAGCTGTTGTAGGACAGTCCCCATTATTTTGCCTGGTAAAAGATGATGGAAATTGTGGTCCAAAAACAGTTGGAGAGTCACAGGTTGAACACCCTTGAAACTGACTACACAAATGTATTTTTAGATATAGCACTCTTGTAAGCTCAGTGGGGAGGTGATTCATTTCCTGGTGTCTGTTATTAATTTCTACCACTTATTCTAATTCCAAATGTATTTCCTTATGTTCCTCTACATCAGGGTTAGTCAACAGTTGGCCCTGCAGCTGTTGGGGGTTTACAACCCCCCATGATCCCCAACCAGCTGTTGGCTGGTTGGAGCTCATGGGAGCTGTGTTCCCTAACAATTGACCAGCCCTGCTCCACAGCATACAGTACTATAGGCTCTTTGTATGCAAGAAAATGGAGTAAAACAATGCTACCATAAGTAATATGACCACATATCCCTTTAAATCAGGCTTCCACTGATTCCTGTGCAGTGCTGCGGAATTCAGTTTGCATTAGTGTCCCCGAATTATCCCTTTGAGTTCCAGAGGGGTAGCCAACATTTTATGAATGCACCCCTGGCACTCAAAGGGTTAAAGTGATATCTGGCTACCTTAAAGTGGAACTTTCACCTTTAACCCCTTAAGGACCAGATGGCGTGCTATGACCGACACGGTCTCTTAAGGACCACGGACCATTTTTTTTTCCGCCCTGAATACCATGACGGTCCTGGCACAGTCTTTGGCGCAGATTTATCAAGATTTAAAGGAAAAGTAACAAATCCTAATAACCCTCCACTTAACTTATTATGATTAAAATATACTGTTGGCCCCATGAATTTTTGCTCTTGTGCCTCTGTTCAAGGGATAGCTTCTTCAGTCAGTCCTTGATGTCATGTCCGTGGAGGCTGACATGACAGTTGCTAGCAGGACCACAGGACGTAAACCCCACCCACATGGTAATCTTAACCCTCTAAGCACAAGAGAGATTTGAAACATGTCGATTTAAAGGTATAATAACTCTTAACAGGCAAAAAAAACCCTATATATTTTAGAGTTTATCCTCTGGAGTAAAACAAGGGCATTCATACTGCTGAGTGTTTTAATGAATTTTGTAGGTACCGTATCTCAATGACCTGAAATGTTACAGTGGCGCTGTTGCTACACCATCTTATGCACAGCTCTGGTCAGTTCACCATAAACCTCCATAGGATGGTGTAGCAACAGCGCCACTGTAGCATTCTGGATATTGTGATATTGCACCAAAAAGATCTGAGTTTGAATTGCAATAACTTTAGAACAAGACATCTCTCAGCAGTGGAAGCACCCTTGATTTACTGAGGAGGATAACCCCTACAATATAAATAGAAATATTATATGTTACTATCCCTTTAAAGGTTACATACAGGATGGATTGAAGATGTTAACTCTTGAGCAAAGGTCCATAAGCAAAATCCATGGGGGCCATTAGGATTTTCTGGTCTTAGAACAGGAAGTGGTGGGGTTATTATTAAAAGGTGTTACTTCTCCTTTAAGAGGTGCAATGGCCCTGATACACAAAAGATAGAGAGGTAGTTCAATGTTAAACTGTTGAATCCTAGACAGGTCTCCAGCACATTGTGAAGCAATACAATAGGGACCTCTTTAGCATTCAATGAGCTAAAAACACAATTTAAATAAATAAGAATATTTGGATTTTTTTTTTTTCGCTGTGGTGCAGTTGGTTTGCTCCTGAATTGCTCTGCTCTTTATCCTTAATGAATCTGGTGGGATGTTTTCACTATTACATATGGTCCAATGTTTTCTTTCCTACTCAACATTTGCCCTGATAAAGATGTCCTTTTATTGTTTATTTATCAGATAATGGGACACACCAGCAAAGCTAGAGGCATCCAAAATGACCGTTGCAGCCACTAGTGGCCAATTTAAGAATTGTCGCTCAGCGTTGCAATGTCAGAATTGTGTGTTCTCCTGATCTGACTTAAAGCGGAAGTAACACTTCCTAATAACAACCCCCACTTACTTACTGTGGCTATAAAATCCTAATGACCCTTCTGAATCCTAGAATCTTTTCTTAGCTCCTTGATTCAAGAGAAAACACTGACAATTAAGGTGACCACATATCCCTTTAAATCAGGGACACTTATAAAATACACACATTGCAGGGTTGCTTTGATTCCTGTGCTGTCCTGCAATGTGTGTATTTTATAAGTGTCCCTGATTTAAAGTGATATATGGTCACCTTACTGACAATCAATCCTGCATGTCATCTCCTGGAGGCAGACATGACAGTTGCTCACTGAACTGCAAAACATAAACTCCGCCCATTGTATTTAACCCTTTAAGGACCAGAGGGGTGTTGCCCACCCCTCTGTTCTTTAAAGAGTTAAGTGAGCAGATGCACTCTGCCTGTCTCAGTTGACTAAGCCCTGCCGGCAGTTTTCATTTCCACCTTCATAGACATGACACGTAGGACTGAACAAAGGCACAATAGCAAAACTCATAAGGGTTATTAGGATTTCCTGGCCATAGTAAAGTAAGTGGAAGGTTATTATTAAGAAATGTTAGTTTCCATTGAAGTTCAGTCATCTGTCAAACAAAGCTATTCACATGACACCTCACTGATTAAGGGGGTAATTGTATCCTCTCCTTTGATTAGGTGCTAGCCTCAGTCACTAATTACCAACATACCTTGGAATTCACCGGATTTGTTCCGGAGACTCAGGTTCTAACAGTGCACTACCGGGTCTCCTGGGACAGGGGCTGATTCTCCGGATGTGGGGAGTCTCCTCTGAAACTCTGTCCACTTCTCCTCCTTCCCACCCTGTTCCTCCTAATTCTCCTCCTTCCCACCCTGTTCCTTCCACTCCTCCTCCTTCCCACCCAGTTCCTCCCACATCTCCTCCTTCCCACCCTGTTCCTTCCTCTCCTCCTCCTTCCCACCCTGTTCCTTCCACTCCTCCTCCTTCCCACCCTGTTCCTTCCACATCTCCTCCTTCCCACCCTGTTCCTTCCACATCTCCTCCTTCCCATGCAGTTCCTCCTAATTCTCCTCCTTCCCACCCTGTTCCTCCCACTCCTCCTCCTTCCCACCCAGTTCCTTCCACTCCTCCTCCTTCCCACCCTGTTCCTTCCACATCTCCTCCTTCCCACCCTGTTCCTCCCACTCCTCCTCCTTCCCACCCAGTTCCTCCCACTTCCCTCCTTCCCACCCTGTTCCTTCCGCTCCTCCTCCTTCCCACCCAGTTCCTCCCACATCTCCTCCTTCCCATCCTGTTCCTTCCTCTCCTCCTCCTTCCCACCCTGTTCCTTCCACATCTCCTCCTTCCCACCCTGTTCCTTCCACATCTTCTCCTTCCCACGCAGTTCCTCCTAATTCTCCTCCTTCCCACCCTGTTCCTCCCACTCCTCCTCCTTCCCACCCAGTTCCTCCCACCTCCCTCCTTCCCACCCTGTTCCTCCCACATCTCCTCCTTCCCACACTGTTCCTTCCGCTCCTCACCCTTCCCACCCTGTTCCTCCTGCTCCTCCTCCTTCCCACCCAGTTCCTCCCACATCTCCTCCTTCCCACACTGTTCCTTCCGCTCCTCCTCCTTCCCACCCAGTTCCTCCCACTCTTCCTCCTTCCCACCCGGTTCCTCCTACTTCTCCTCCTTCCCCACCGGTTCCTCCCACTTCTCCTCCTTCCCACCCTGTTCCTCCTGCTCCTCCTCCTTCCCACCCAGTTCCTCCCACTCCTCCTCCTTCCTACCCGGTTCCTCCTACTTCTCCTCCTATCCTACCCAGTTCCTCCCACTTCTCCTCCTTCCCCACCCAGTGCCTCCCACTTCTCCTCCTTCCCTACCCAGTTCCTCCTACTTCTCCTCCTTTCCCACCCAGTTCCTCCCACTTCCTTCACACTTTTGTGATGCATCCAGTAAGCCCTGCCCCCACTCACAAGTAAGCCCCTCCCCTTTTAAAATCACAGTTCTTGTCAATTATATCCCCCAGCGGCACCCGGACTCCAGAAGAGATTATCAAGCAGCCGCAAATAATCTGCCAAACAGGAAAAGGGAACCGTGCCTTCAAAACAGAGTTTTAAAGTAGAAATATCCCTCAAAGGTAAAGTGAGCACATATTCCTTTAAATACGGGACACAGAAAATAAGCACCACAGCTCTGCATTGATTGCTGTGGAATCATGCAAAATGAAATGTTCATAAGAGTCCGTGACTTAAAGGGATATGTGGTCACCAATGCAGTGATTCTCAGATCCAGTTATGAAATATTTATATTTTGGGCTGCATTGAAATCAAAGCTGCCCTGCAACATGCATTTTTCATATGTGTTCTTGATTAAACATGCTGTCTCGTCATCCTACTGTAATGGCTATATGTATAAACACAAGTGGAGAAATCCCTGGGCAAGCCAACAGCATCACACGGAGAAAATAACAATTCCCATTGATGTAACCCTTTGTATGCCAGACAGGTATTTTGCACATCAAAACGGATTTTTTTTTTCCCCATGCGGTGTTGTTGACTACTTGCCAAGCCATTGCATCACAATGTCATGCACACCCATCTGGCATGCAAATAGTTAAATGGGGTTCTCCACCTACTGAAGGCTAGTGAGGCCTTCAGTGCATTCCCGAAGCAATGGGTTGGAGACATCTCTAGGATCCAAGGGGTTAAAGGGATATTAATGTTCCAAAATAAAAGCAGCTCCAATTAATCTTCATAGTATTTGGGTCATGGAGAGTGTTATTTCAGTACTGTCAGAGTTGCAGTTCAAGAGTAATTGAAGTATCCCCCTCCCGCCCCTTTTACCTAGCGTAACACTGCTCACCTCAGATGTGGAATCTGATCCTGGGACCAGACAGATCACAGCAAGGGACAATCTTCTTACTGTGAGCATAAGGAAAGCCCTTACCCCCTTGACAGGTTTTTCAGGTTTTTCCTTATGCTCACTGAAGATTGTCCCTCTCTGTGATCCATCCAGACAGCTCTGAGGTGAAACACTCTCCACGGCCCAAATACTATGAAGAATAATTGGGGCTGATTTTATTGTGAAACATTACTATCCCTTTAAATGCCTCACTTTAATTAGTGGGGCCAGTTATTTGTGCCATTTTCTTTCTAAATATGAACCTGTATGTTAGGAAAGACTGATTCAAACATCAGACCTCAAGGGACATTACATTAATGCATCGTTTTACAATTGTGTTAACCCTTTGTGTGCCACAGAGGCAATGCAATGTGTTGATTACCTCTCTGACTCTCAAAGAGTTAAATTAAGGTGACCAGATATTGCTTTAAATGAAGGACGCTTATGAAAATGTCATCCTGAAGGCCTGTAGTGTGCTCTGTACATAAGCATTCCTGCATTTAAAGGGATATCTGGTCACCTTAGTTAACCCGCTGAGTGTCAGACAGTTGTGGAACAATGCATTGCACAACCTTATGGTACTCAAAAGCTTAAAGGAGCAGTAAACATTTTTTCAAATACATATGTTTTGGAGCTGTTTGTACTGCTAAGAAATGTTTTATTCAAGCTATTACAACTCATATTAGCTTTTTTAATTGCAATTGCCTTATGGTCACCACCACCAGATGGTGCTGTTCCTATCATGTACTATAGAGAGCTGTAGTCTAGGAAACAAGCTCTTTGATAGAGTGCATTGTTAAAGAAAAAAAAGTTTATTTTGGACAGGTGTGTGGGGGGGTAAGATTCACTAAGCGGTGATAAAGAAGTGATAAAGTGGAGATGACTTCTCCAGTTTATCATTTCTCCAGTTCCTATGTTATTCTATTGAGCCTATGTACTAAGATCTCCAAAGTTGATGAAATCCTAGCGCTTAGGCTCTATAGAATAACATTGGAAGTGGAGAGGTGATATCACTGGAGAAGTCATTACTATTTTATCACCTCTTTATCATCTCTTTATCACCGCTTAGTGAATCTCCCCCAGTTGTGATATGTTCCTAACAGTTTGATATAAAAATAAGTTTGGTTGTAATAACTTTTTAATGGTAAATCTGAGGGAGCACCCTTGTTTTACTCTACATGTCCTTTGCGTGCCCCTCTGGTACTGAAAGGGTTAACATAACGCTCCCTGGGATACTGGAGAGACCTTTCTAGCATCCAATAGTTTAAAAATGGCTGCAAATTACAGAGAGCAGTTTACTGAAGGGTTACAAAAACAAATGTGAATTTTATCAGGCAGGCCCATCCTTACTGAATTGATTTAGCTTGTTTACTTTGATGCAGTTAACCCTTTGAGTGCCAGAGGGGTTACCAACGCATTGCTCCTCAATGCGGCGGGCACCCCTCTGGCTCTCAAAGGATTAACTCTCGGTGCACCAGAAGGATGTCCGACCTCTGCTTTTGGATCAACTCTGGCACTCAAATTGTTAACTTGATATACATTTTTTTCTGGTCTTAATGGGGAACTGTTCCTTAGGAATAAGTGATTCTTAATTTGTTTAACCCCTTAACCCCTTGAGTGCCAGAGGGGTACACAATGCATTGCTTTGCAATGTGTTGTGTACCCCTCCGGCACTCAAAGGGTTAAGGAGCAGTGACGTGTCAGGACCATCACTACTGTTCTTGCCTAAAGGACTGGTGGCATGTCGCGTATTTTTTTTACTCACAACGCTCCCCAGGAGTAGTAGCGGGGTCTGAAATTAACCTCTCCAAGACTGTAGCGGTCACAATCACACCTCCGTTTGGCGCGCCGGCACACGTGATCAGTCATGTGTGCCGCCGCTGAGAACTTCCCTGTCTGGTCCTGAAACGGAAACCAAACCCAGGACCACTGGTCCCTATGGGGTTAACTAGGTAGGCATGTTCCCTCTAAGGTGACTGACCCAGTACTGAAAGAGTTAAAAGAGTAATTTAAACTGGGCATGACTGCATGGTGCATATGTTATTCCAGTGTATCTGTTATTCCCGGCATAAACAGTCCTCTTTAACTCTTTCAGTGCTGAGTTGCTCACCTTTAAGGGAACGCTGCTAGATAGGGGACTATTATACATGAATCAGCTATATCTATTTATTTATCTATTCTCTACTGAAGTCTACCTCTGCGTAACTGCCCCTAAGAAACACTGGGCTTTCAAATTTCTGAATGGCTCATAAGGGTCCCTAGCATTTATCAAATTGTAAACTGAAACAGACACATAATGGAAACAAACACAGTAAACAGAAATAAATTGTTGTTTGAAGGACACCTAACTAAGTTATTCTGATACAGAAATAAAAGAAGTAGTAAACCCTTATTTATTGTGTACAACTATTTCTACTGGGTAAAGCTAAGAGTCACAACCACAAGCTTGTCATACATCAGGGGTAGCCAACCCTGGTCCCCAAATGCTACCACTAGTGCATGATTATAATATATCCCAGCTTAATTGCAAGTATTAACCCTTTAAAGACATTGTAAAGTAATGTGCTACATACCCCACTGGTTTTTAAAGGGATAGTAATGTTTCACAATAAACGCAGTAATGTTTCACAATAAACGCAGCTCCAATTAATCATCATTGGAGATGTTGGTACTATCAGAGTTGTAGTTCAAGAGTAATTGAATGATAAAGTATCTCCGTCTCGCCCCTTTTACTGATGTAACACTGCTCACCTCAGAGCAGCAAGACTGTACAGATGGATCACAGAGAGGGACAATCTTCAGTGAGCATATGGAAAAACCTGTCAAGGGGGGCAGGGATTTCATTGTTCTTACAGTAAGAAGATTGTCCCTTGCTGTGAGCTGTCTGGTCTATGGACTGGATTCCACATCTGAGGGGAGATGACTTACACTAGGTAAAAAAGGGTGGGAGGGGAAACTTTATCATTCAATTACTCTTGAACTATTCTGACAGTAGTGAAATAAGACTCTCTCAATGGCCCAATTACTATGAAGATTAACTGGAGCTGCTTTTATTGTGAAACATTATTAAGGGGTTCATTAAAGTTCATGAGCCACTGATTATTTCATGTGAGCTCAAGCTGAGATATCTGAAAACATGCAGGGGGAGATGCACTAAGATGTGATAAAGACGTGATAAAGTGGAGATAACTTCTCCAGTGATATCACATCTCCAGTTCCTATGTTATTCTATGGAGCCAATACATTAAGTTTTCTAAAGTTGGAGAAATCCAACTCTTTATCACACCTTAGTGCATCTCCCCCACAGTCTTGGTAGCTATTGAGGACCTGAGTTGCCCACCTCTGCCATAGATGTCAACAGTGCCACCTGGTATCAAAACACATCTATCACAAAAAAGGCAAATTATTTGTGTAATAATTTTTAAACAAAACATTTCCCAGCATGGGAACATCCTTGTTTTACTCAACAGTAAAGTCTATACAACATATATATTTTCATAATTGAGTTCACTGCCCCTTTAAAAGCTGCTTATTCTTGGATAAAAGGTGGTACCATGTTAGCCGTGGAAGAAAGCAGGAGAAAGGTAAAGTAACAGTGATACCTTTATTGGCTAAGTAGGTCTCTTTAACTAACATGCCAGAAAGCTTGCACTCCAAAGATACTCCATTAGCCAATAAAGGTATCACTTTTACACTACACTCTCCTACTTATTTTCGGGTCAGTGTGTTAATAAAAATAAAAAAAAACTGGATGACAGTATCAGGGAATTTATCTTAAAGGGATAGTAACACTTAATATGTAAAAAAATATATATATTGTTGGGTTTGTCCTCTTGAGTAAAACAATGCAACTCCCATTGCTGAGAGATATTTTATTCAAAAGTTATCACAGCTCAAACTTGAAATTTTTGTAGGTGCAGTATCTCAATGGCCTGAAATGGTACAGTGATGCTATTGCTACATTATCCTATGGAGAATTGAAGGGGTTTAAAGTCCCGTGTAAATCAAAGGGGATTTTTTTATTCCTCCCTTATGGCGTAGTTGGTTTGCCCCAGAATTGCTTCAGTACCTCTTCTTGCAGAGAACAGCGCACCCCTCTGGCAGTTAAAGGAACAAGTCAGGAGGTGTCACAGAAGGCTGCCCACAGCTATTTCTGTTAGCAAAAAAATATTCCACATTGCAGAGAAATGTGTGGCACGCCCCTCTGGCAATAAGAGAGTTACCCCCTGCAAATAAATACACAGTAATTCAGAAAAAGATCATTCATTTTTCTTCCTCACGTTAACCCCTTAAGGACTACATGATGTACTATGAACGTCATAGGCCTTATACCCTTAAGGACCGGTGACGTCATAGCACATCACGTACTTTTTACTTACAGAGCTCTACCGGAGAGCTGCAAGTAAAAACGGGGCCTAAAATTGATCGCTCCAAGACCGGAGCGATCTCTCTTAGGCCTCAAAGCGGTGCACCGGTACACGTAGCAGGTCACGTATACCGGCGCGTTGGCAAGGATCAAAGCGGTCCTTAAGGCAAGGTAACTTCCCTGGACCGCTGGTCCTTAAGGGGTTAATGGTATGCGTCTATACAAAGCCTGTCGGGCCTTATGTACAAAGAAACAGGGGAGAGATTCGGAGACAAACCAACTGCACATAGAGGACAGATAAAAATGTCCCAAATCCTCGCAGGTTTAACCCTTTGCATATCAGAGGGGTACGCAACGTATTGCACTGCATTACGTTCACCTCTGGTACGCAATGGGTTAAATTTGGTGTTTCTACGCCAGAAATGTTGGCAATGCCTTGGAGACCACTTTAGCATCCAAAGGGTTAAATCCTATTTTACAGTGTGAGTACCCTGGGAATTCCCATTGCTGAAAAATCTTTTGTTCAAAAGTTATTGCAGCTCAAGCTTGAATTTCTTTCGGTGAAGTATCACAGTGGCCTGAAATTATACAGTGGCGCTGTTGCTGCACCATCCTATGGACAGCTCCCAGCAGTGGGATTTCCTTCGATTTACTCTGGAAGATAAACCTTACAATATATATATAATATATATATATAACTACATATTAAGTGTTACTATCCCTTTAAATGAAAGGGAATGAGCATTTCCATCTTACACTGCAGCTTGTTAACTCCAGAACTGCTCCTCTTTAGTTTTCTGCATATGGTTCTGTTTGAACCAAGAAGGTCTACAATGCATTCAGCAGCCTGTACACAAAACAGTCATGTAACTAGTCATTGGAGGGGTCCTGGGGCAAGCATTTGTTTGGGATCTCATCACAAATTGTCCCTGAGGCCTAACTAAATCCTATTTGGTCCCTGTGCAGATGGGGCCACCTGGATGCTGGAACACTACGGGGTGAGATTCACTAAGAGGTGATAAAGTGGAGATAACTTCTCCAGTTCTTATGTTATTCTATGGAGCCTATTCACTACTATAACTAAGTTATCTCCACTTTATCACCGCTTAGTGAATCTCCCCCATTGTGTTGTAATGAGTTGGATACCTATCTGCCACTCAAACAGTTAACAAAAGTACTTGTTTTTTTTTTTTTATTAACAAAATAAATATTTTATATTTATTTGGCCCACTATTAACCCTTTGATGCCAGAGGTAAAATCATCTCTTCTTTATCACATCTTTATAACCGCTTAGTGAATCTCCCCCTACAAGTTGTAAACAGATGGCTCAGTGGACAGGATTCAGTTTATGTGTAAATGTACAAATTAACCAATGTTGTGAGTCATAGTAACGTACTATGATACATTATTTCAATGTTCTATTTGTCTCAATAAATGTTATTATTTTTATATACCGATTTGTTGTGTTGGAGGAGAGATAGTGCAGCATCTCATCACCACTTGGATGCTAGGCCCCTCTGTTTACACCTCTGATAAAAAAGAAGAGAAATTCTCTATACAAGAGCAGAACACAGAGCTTTAGTTACATAATGTGTGTGTGGTGTACATGATATACATCTATGTATGTATAGGATCTGATGTAATAATTTGTTAGGGTGTTTGTCAGAAGCTGTCATGTGCAGTAGAGACTGCCCGAACACACAGAATGCTGGGAGGTGTAGGAATGCTGGGAGTTCTGTGCTGGGAGCATTCTGTGCTTTCAACCAGCCTCTACAGTGCATGACTGCGTTGGTGGCAGGAAGCAGAGCAGAACTGGTCTCTTAACTCTTTGAGTGCCAGAGGGGTACACAACGCATTGCAAAGCAATGCGTTGCGTACCCCTCTGGCACGCAAAGGGTTTTCATCAATCGGACCTTGGCCCGTGTGTACACGGGCTTTTACATCCTATATAATTTGCTAGGATGTTTGTCAGAAGCCGTCATGCGCAGTAGAGACTGTCTGAACGCACAGAATGTTGGGAGTTCTGTGCTGGGAGCATTCTGTGCTTTCGGGCAGTCTCTACAGTGCATGACTGCGTCGGCGGCAGGACACAGAGCAGTGCCGGCCTCTTAACCCTTTGAGTGCCAGAGGGGTACACAGAGGGGTACACGGGCTTTTACATCCTATATAATTTGCTAGGATGTTTGTCAGAAGCCGTCATGCGCAGTAGAGACTGTCTGAACGCACAGAATGTTGGGAGTTCTGTGCTGGGAGCATTCTGTGCTTTCGGGCAGTCTCTGCAGTGCATGACTGCGTCAGCGGCAGGACGCAGATCAGGACTGGGCTCTTAACTCTTTGAGTGCCAGAGGGGTACACAACGCATTGCAAAGCAATGCGTTGCGTACCCCTCTGGCACTCAAAGGGTTTACATCAATCGGACCTTGGCCCGTGTGTACACGGGCTTTTACATCCTATATAAAAACTTGCTAGGATGTTTGTCAGAAGCCGTCATGCGCAGTAGAGACTGCCCGAATGCACAGAATGCTGGGAGATTAAGGAATGTTGGGAGTTCTGTGCTGGGAGCATTCTGTGCTTTCGGCCAGTCTCTACAGTGCATGACTGCGTCGGCGGCAGGACGCAGAGCAGGACCCACCTCTTAACCCTCTGGGTGCCAGAGGGGTACGTAATGCATTGCTTTGCAATGTGTTGCATACCCCTCTGGCACTCATAAAGGGTTAACATCACTTGGACCTTCGTCCGTGTGTACACGAGCTTTTACACTAGTATTTATATACATGTATATATAATGAGGTAATCATGTATATATGTATTATGTATGTGTGTATATATATATATATATATATATATATATATATATATATATATATATTAAAATGAACAGAAGGAAAGCACTCACAGATCTTCTGTTCAAAGTGACAATGTATTGTGGTGTTCAGACTGCAATAAAATATCTCTTTGATCAGAATACCTTGCGAGTGCTGGATTTCCATTTATTATATAATATCTTCCCTACCCTGTAGGATACAACACCCAGACCAAATATATTATTAAGTAAGAATGCTTCCCAGTTGTTTGTTTGTGTGTGTGTGTGTGTGTGTGTGTGTGTGTGTGTGTATGTGACACTGTGTGTGTGTTGTGGGTGTAGTCCCAAGTCTGAGGCACTCACACTAAACTTTGTTCAGTTTCCTATGTGTTAGCAATAAAATCAATAACACATACAGATCCCACGTATGACGTTTTTTTCTGGTGCAAAAGGATGTAATTTAATGGATCAACGTTTCGACCCTTCCTTGCACCAAGAGGAAGGTCCTGTGAGTGCAGTTATTACATGGGAACTTTATGTATTAAATATATATATAGACACACACGACATTTATGTAAGTTTCTACACCCAGAATTCGTTCACAATTAACCCTTTGAGGCTTTAACCGTTTGAGTGCCAGAGGGGGTACGGAACGCTCTGGCACTCAAAGGGTTAAAAAAATTATAACCCTTTGAGTGTTAGAAGGGTGCCCAATGCCTTGGACATTCCCTCTGGCAATCAAAGGGTTATTAAGTACCAACTCATTACACAGCCCCTAGTCCATAAAGGAGTTACCAGTGCACACCTCTCTAGCACTCAGCGGGTTAAACTATGTGGCTATGCTCGGATTAGCAGTGGAACAGCATGCCCCTGCTCACACACACTGAGTGCTGCAATGTCCTGGCAGGGAAGGACACACAGTGTATTGTGATCAGTAGCACGCACATTGGTATGATGCACAGAGCTGTATAAAATGATCAGCAGGCTGCCCCCCTCCCATCTCAGCCCACTACCACTCGAGACAAGGTCTCCCCTGCCAGACACAGCCAAGAAGGTGGAAACAGGACGTGCCACAGCTCAGACTGCAGCCTTCTCATAGGTCCTTATCTGCAGGGGAGGCGCTGTGCACTATTACTATTGGGTATGGAAATGGTTTTAATAAGATCTGCCCTTTTTTTTTATAAAGATAGACACAAACAAGAAGGCTGCTACCTTGTGCACTGAGGGGGGCTCCTGGTTACATTGTATTGGGAGGCACCGCTAGAACTAGTTGATTTCTCTCCATCTAATCTGTGGCTGCGGTGTCGGTGCCCCCCCTCTGGGCAGGACTGGTGGAGCTGTGGGCATGTGGCTCTGGTGGTGAGGTTGGCTCAGGCTGTGGATGGGGGCTGCACACTGGGAAGTACTAATGAGTGTGATCCTGTCCCAGGACCCCACGTGTCTGTGTGTCTCCCGTGCCCTGCAGTCTGCTGGACTCACTATATAAACCGCAAAGCCTAATAGTGCCCAGAGAAAAGCCCCGCTCCAGCGCACCACTGCGGCTTCCTCCTCTCCAACCGCAGCCGGCTCCCTCCCACCCCGGGCCAGCTGTACTGCACCACCCGCTTCCCCTCTCCTGCATGTACCAAGGACAGAAGACACGATCTGGTGGAGGGGCCTGCCACGCACTGATCTACGGAGATCACCCATCACACTTGGCATCTAACTGTCCCAAGCAGCGGTGAACTGAGCTACAAGACAGCGGAGATCTGGAGCGCTGTGGGCGGCTCAGCCCTGAGCTCTGTACCGGCTTGGCGCCGCTCTCCCCGGGCTGGCTGTGTGTGTGACATGCGGGGACTTCCCGGGAACACCAGGAGATCGGTATACACTGCACCGGGACTGGGGGGTGTCCGCCTCTGAGAGGGGCACCCGGGTACCTACATCTAAGAATACTCCAAACAAAGCGCTGGGACTACTGGGGAGACTGGCAGAGGGACATCCAGCTTCCACATTCCTATACAGCGTGCACCAACACGGCACAGCCTGGCACAGAGGTACCATCTCATATACAGAGTGTACTCTCAAACTGGCACCGACTGCATCTAGTGGCACAGACCGCAACCCACCTGTACATACTGCACCCCGGCTATAAGGAGAGTAGACGGATCCCACTCTACATAAGGTAGATACTGCACCCCGACTGTACAGAGAGCAGACTGATACTGTACCCTGATTATACTGCACCCCGACTGTACAGAGAGCAGACTGATACTGTACCCTGATTATACTGCACCCCGACTGTACAGAGTATATACATATACTGTACCCTGATTATAGTGCACCCCGACTGTACAGCGAGTACCTGATTATACTGCACCCCGACTGTACAGAGAGTAGACTGATACTGCACCCTGATTATACTGCACCCCGACTGTACAAGAGTACCTGATTATACTGCACCCCGACTGTACAGAGAGTAAACTGATCCCACTCTACATAAGGTAGATACTGCACCCCGACTGTACAGCGAGTACCTGATTATACTGCACCCCGACTGTACAGCGAGTACCTGATTATACTGCACCCCGACTGTACAGAGAGTAGACTGATACTGTACCCCGACTGTACAGAGAGTAGACGGATCCCACTCTACATAGGGTAGATACTGCACCCCGACTTACAGAAAGTAGACTAATACTGTAACCCTGATTATACTGCACCCCGACTGTACAGACAGTAAACATATACTGTACCCTGATTATAGTGCACCCCGACTGTACAGAGAGTAGATACTGTGCCCTGATTATACTGCACCCCGACTGTACAGAGAATAGACATATACTGTACCCTGATTATACTGCACCCCGACTGTACAGAGAGTAGACTTATCCCCACTGTACAGAGAACAGACAGGCACTGCACCCCAATGTACAGAAGGTAGATACTGTGCCCCGTCTATGCCACTCATTTCCCAGTAGATTATATACAGCTGCACCAGTAGTAATGACAGGTAGTCACAGACCGCTGGCCTCAGTATAACCCAGAGAGACTGAACAATTTGCCCAGATATAGGGGTATAATAGGAACTAGATTCCCACTACATACAACTGCTAAATTCCTGGTACCCTGGAGCTTAGACCTTACCCTGTCTATAGGAACGTACCCAGTACCCGATGTGCCAGACTGGCACTCTCAGCACTGAGCTAATTAGCTTCTGACAGACTGGAGACGTGCTGCCAACAGGGCACGGAGAGACTGTGCTCAAGGGACTGGCAGGGCAGAGGAAAGAAGGGCACACAGGACAGGGCACACTCGCCCCGAAAGACAGGCTGTACCCAGAGAGAATCCAGAACCCGAATCCACCAGGAGACCCTGAGAGGGCACCAGCACTGCCAACCCCTCTGTGCCGTTCATCACACTGGGCAGAGCTCCCCATGTCCCGTATACCGTTCTGCCACCACCGCATACAACGATCCAAGCACACGGAGATGCGCTTCCCAAGCACCGGAGCTCCGAGATAACCCGCTCTCCTGGCGTTATACCGCTTCCAACACAAACCGATCTTTACCTCCGAGATCCGAAATTGTCAGCACAAGAACTGATCGCACAGCAAGACCCATCAGCACCCACTGTGCCACCCAGCACCCCTATAAACCGCTCCTCACCACCAGACTCACATCCCTGGCTTATTTGGGGGGTTTCAAACCACACCGAGCCCGGGCTAGACTTGCCACCACTACCCCCTCCTTTATTGCGACTTTGTTATTGTTGTTACGGAAAGCGATTTATTGGGGTAACTTAACCCACACCCTCCTGCCACCTCCTTGCCAATAACCCTTGGCTGTTGTGATGCGTATTCCCGTAGATCCCAGCACCAGCCGGAGGTTCAGCCCACCCTCCAGCAGCCTGCAGACCGGCAAGATGAGCGACGTGAGTCCGCTGCCCGCTCCGCAGCAGCCTCAGCAGCAGCACCAGCAGGAGGCGGCCGCGGTTCCCAGGCTGCGGGCGCACGATAACCGCACCATGGTGGAGATCATCGCGGATCACCCGGCGGAGCTGGTTCGCACGGACAGCCCCAACTTCCTGTGCTCAGTGCTGCCCTCCCACTGGCGCTGCAACAAGACCCTGCCCGTGGCCTTCAAGGTGAGTGCTGGAGGGTCAGGGGTGTCTGTGTGGTATGTACTAAAAGCCTGGCATGTTGATTTGTAACCCCTTTATTGCTAAAAAAGGTATCAAGTAATGTGTGGGAGACCTCTCTGTAGCACCCATGGAGTTAATGAGGCTGATTTACTAAGCCGGGCTGGAGTAAACCAAGGGGAGGGATAAACCCATTGATTTAAATGGAGCTTGTAACCCACTGGGTGTCAAACAACGCATTGGGCATCTCTCTACAGAGTAAATGGTTAAAACCCCCATTTAACCATTTGAGTGCCAGATGGGTTACATAACGCATTGTTCTGCTGCGTGCCCTACCGGCACTCGAAGGGTTACATCAATATGCGTTTGGTTGTCTCTAGACCCTTAGTATATCGGCAGTGTGTTAACCCCATCTGTAGGCACACGCATGTCTTGATAAATAAGGGGTACATATATTTACACCTTATGGGGGTATAAGAGAAGGGCAGAGCAATTCTTTGCCAAGTGAACTGCCCACAAGGCATCCGTATATGAGGGCAGAGGGTGCCAATCTGAGAGGAGGAGAGCGGCACCATACTAGAGCAATACACGTTCCCCAAATTCAAACCGATGTAACCCTTTGCGTGCCAGAGTGCAAAGCAACGCATTCCGTATCCCTCTGGCACTCAAAGGGTTAATGCGTTTCTTTGCAATGCATTGGATACTACTTTGGCATGCAAGGGGTTAAAAGACCCCCCTCTTCTAGGAATTGGGATTTGTGGAATGCTTATCACCCGTGGTACCGTTATCTCCCCCCCCCCAGAATTGCTCCGTTCTGCCTGTTTACATGAGGCTCAGTAACGTGTTAACCCCTTGAAGCCCATGCACGTTTAGTTAATGAGGGGCAAAAACAAAGCAATTACACCATATGGGGCATATGTGTGAAGATAAATGTGGAGCAATCCTTTGTCCAATTAACTGCACCTAGGAGTCATTCCCTATATGAGGTCGCAATGCGTTGGAGTTCACTCTAGCGTTCATGGGGTTAAAATATACACTTTTTATCAAATGATATTTCCATTTATTTACTGTGTTGCAGTTGGCTTGCCCCCACTCAGATTTCTCCACATTTTAGTTGATTTAAATGTCCTAATGAATCCGTTTTATTTCTTTGTTAACCCTTTGAGTGCCACAGGAGCACGCAAAGCAATGCGTTTCACACCACTATGACGATCAAAGTGTAAACCAGAGGGATACTCGCGTTGCGTGCCCCTCTGGCACTCAAAGGGTTAAATGAGGTGTAGCTGTTTTCCTCCAGATTCACTACGCCTTTACCTGGATACCCCGTTTGTTTTACCCTTTAGTTACTGGAGAAGCGATTTATCTGGAGACTTCACTAGCACGCAAGGTTTAACCGTTTAAGTGATGGGTTACAGGCGCCTAGAAGGGGTTAAGTGTGGTTTTTTGTTGTATACGTGTTGCAAAACCGCATCGTGCTTTATAATGTTTTCACCCTTTGAGTGCCAGACAGGTAGCCACTTTCTGGGACTCAGAGGGCTGAACTGTGCCCATGTGTTGTGGTTTAACCCTTTAGATGCTGGATATGACTCCAGCATAACGAGTCATGTATATATATATATATATATGTGTGTGCACATATGTATATAATATATATCAAAGTCTGTGCTTAGTAAATCTGGAACCATGGGGTTTATATACTAAAGATATCG
>CM074720.1:525248180-525620680 GCA_037306005.1 Rhinophrynus dorsalis | reverse complement strand
TGTTGGTGTTTTCTGAGGACTGGAGGTGACAATCACTGGTCTGGAGAAATGTAAGTTGGGACACAGAAAATAATAAGTGCTATAGGACTCAATCCAAATTTCCATTGATTTCAAATGGGACTTTTAAGCCCTTGAATGCTGTGTATGTATGGGAGACTCCAGCATTCAAGATGTTAAAAATCACATTGTTGTCAATAGGGACTCTCATCTGTCGCCATGGTGCAGGTTATTCCATAATGACTCCACATTCCTTTGTGTATATGATTCTTATGGCCCTTTGTTCCCTGTTTGGGGGTTTTGCTGTGCGATTATGAAATCTGCTGAACCGGAGAGACAGCGTTCTACAAAGAGTTAATAAAACAAATATTCTCGTTATTATACATTTTGCCAGAGTTATGGAATGTATTTAGATCCTTATTCAGCAAGTTAACCCTTTGATTGCCAGAGGGGTATGCAACGCATTGCTAAAGCAATGCGTTGCATACCCCTCTGCACTCAAAGGGTTAAAGTGGTGCAATTTCTGGTGCAAACCAGCTGCACCTCAGCAGGGAACAATTAAAAATTCCCCAAATTTCCACTGGTTTAAAATGGCATTTTTAACCCCTGAAATGCTTGAGCATTTCAAGAGGATAAAGCCCCATTTAAATCATTGTGAAGTTTCATTTTCCCCCCTATGATATAATTGGTTTGGTCCAGATTTGCTACTTTTTAGTTTATTGACTGTGTTTTAGTGTATGACTGATTTCCTTGTTATCATTTGCTGAGAGTAATGAATATTTATTACTGTTGCGTTTGTCAGCTAAAGGGTTAAACTTGTGTTTTTTTTTTTTTTTTTGGGGGGGTGCAAAATGGTGGCCTTGTTTATGTATCGATGATAAATAAGCCACAAGAGCTGGGGGTTTTAAGTATTAAGAGGGAAATGCTGAAAAAAATGTTTATATTTTGGTTAATGGCTCTTTTCTTGAGAGATAAACATTATAAAATCCCTGAAAAAGTATCGATTAAAATAGATAAACATTCATTTTTATTTTAAAATTTGTATTTAATTTTGTTTTTTTGCTGTATTTGGGGGGTATACGCCTCCGGAATTGCTGTGATGCTTAACCCTTTGAATGCCAACATATTGCAATGCAAGGCTCTGTATACGTCTCTGGCATTCAAAGGGCGTTAACCCTTTGAGTGCCAGAGATGAATAAATCGCATTGCGTTGCAATGCGTTGGATACCCCTCTGCCACTCAAAAGTTTAATGAACCTGAGGACCTGTCACTTTAAGAAAATCTTACTTTGTTGTGAAAAAAAGCTTACTTCGTTATGAAGAGAATTAAAAACTGCCTGTGTTGTCTTAGCCATTTGTTTGTAATATAAAGAGATTTTGTAAATGTAACCTCCATGTTTTTGGTGGCACTCTATGATAATTAATGTGCTGAGCCAATGTTACCATACACTGTGCTGGGGAATGGGGGGAGATCTCTAATTGCACAGCAATTCGTTAGTTTGACCTGTATAAGAAGTCATTAGCGTAACTGCTGAGAATTAGCATGAAGTGCTGCCAAAAAAATGAAGGATGATAAAAAATACGCATATGAAAATAGTTGATACAATATCTATCTATCTATATATATATATATATATATATATATATATATATATATATATATATATATAAATATTAGTCAGAGATGAGTTCTCTTGTAAAACATCCCAAACTTTTCTTAAGGTGACGGATACACGTTAACGGCTGGTTTACTAAGAAAAACTGTGTTAATTCTGGAATACAATTTATCTTCGAAAGTCCCATTGATTTTGATGGGGATTTTAACCCCTGAATACAGGGTTTTGGAAGCCTCTCTAACAATGAAGGGGTTTAAACTCCCATTTACTTTGATGGGCACATTTATTCCCAGTGGTGTAGCCTTCTTAAGCCTTTGAATGACAGAGCGCATACCACTCTGGCGCTCAAAGGGTTAAGGGATTTTACTGGTCATTTATTTTTTTAGGTCAGCAATGATTGATCAAGGTAATCAATACAGTGCTTTTTTTCTAAATATAATTATACAAGTCAATTTTTTTAAAGCAAATTAAATAGTTAAATTATGTTTTCAAAATTAACCCCTTGGATGGTAGGTCTCCAACACATTGCTTTGCAATGCACAGGAGACCTTTCTAGTCTTCAAGAGATTAATCTTTTAAGGATCAGGGGTGTGTACAACTCATCACTTCACAATGCGTTACACACCCCTCTGGTTCTTTGAGGGTTAAAACCCCTATTTTTAATGAGTGGCAGTTTGGATTTCGACCCTATGGTGCAGTTGGGCTTGTCCTAGAATTACTGTGGTTATTCTTAGTACATCAGCGTTATGTTCCAAATGTTTGGCTCCATATTAACTAACTAAATGCATTGATACATTCAAGCAATTCCTGCACTCAAAGGGTTAAATAAGTGGGGATCTGGGGAATTTCTGTTGCCTACGGTATTGTTCATTTTCTCCAAAATTGCTGCTTTACAAATGTAGGGTTAAAAATTAGGACATCTGCCCCCTCTGTTGGATTTAACATGCATTTATTTTTTTCAGACTTACGGAAAAAATGTCACTAGATATATATTGTCGAATGCACCCCTTTGGTGCTCAAGGAGTTAATAAATGTTTTTTTTTGGCTACACTTTTTTTTCCTTTTGAGATATTCAGAATGTGTTGTATACATCTCTGGCAATCAAATCATTAAAATACACTTAAAAAAAGATTTGGGGTGGAGATATTCCAAGATTTCATCTCTTCTTACTTTTAACCGTTTGAGAGCCAGAGAGATATCGAACACATTGCCACTCACTCAAAGGGTTAAGTTGAGGTTTCGGATCATTTTTAAAGGGGAGATACAGATTTTCCTTCATTAGAATACATCCTTTTTAATTCTGTCTTGCCCCATCGAACCCATTGGATGGTAGATCGATCACAAATGGATTGTACTGCAGTGCATCGGAGAACTCTCTGGAATCCAAGGGGTTAAATAATCTGTAAATAAAAATTAGTTGATTACTCTTTTGAATAAAGTAAAGCTGTAAGCGAGGGTGAAATGTTTTAGCCCTATTCAGGACCGGAGGGGTGAGTAACCCATTGGGAACATATACGTTGAACACTTCCTGGTCTTTAATCCATCGAGTGACAGAGAAGGGACTCTGGCACTGAAAGGGTTAAAATCGTCTTGAGTTCAAGGAGGCAGATTTTAATGGGACAGTACAGTGGTGTAACAAGTACCGAATGTTTTAAAACAAATTATCCCAACCCCTTAACCTTTACTTAAACTATAAAGAGGTTAACCCTTTGAAGACAAATGTTCGTTAAAGGCCATATGTACAAATATTCAAAAGTGGGGACATTTTGGGGTAAACCAGATGCACCATGAGGAACGAAGAGACATATTCACAAAATTCACATTAATTTGAAGGAGGCTTTTAACCCTTTAAGAAGCATAGGGGCATGCAACGCATTTCTTGCATAACCCTTTGAGTGCCAGAGGGGAATCCAATTCATTGCGAATCAATGCATTTTACACCCCACTGGCACTCAAAGGTTTAAAGGGCTAAAACCTTGAAGGCTTCAGAAGTTTCCAGAACATTACTGTGTATAAATCATCAGGGACTTGGGAGAATGTTTTCATATGTTCCGTTTAACCCCTTACTGACCAGAGCAGCGTGCAACGCATTGAATCACAATAATCCTTAAGGGGTTGACATGCTCAGTTGTGTTAGTTTTTCACGTAGTACCCTTAACCCTTTGAGTGCCAGAGGGGTAGGCAACGCACTGCAAAGCAATGTGTTGCGTACCCCTCTGGCACTCAAAGGGTTAAGGTCATACCTGCAAGGGGAGTCATTCTGGGGCAGACAATCTGCACCTTACTAGAGAAAGGCAAATTCCCATGGCTTTAAATGGGGCGTTTAACCCCTTGACCGCTAGAGAAGTTTGAGACCTTAATAGCATTCAAGGGGTTAAAACAACATTTAAGTTAAAAGGAGATATTTTACTTCTCCCCTAGGTTGCCGTTGGTTTAACCCAGAACTGCTTGTCTTTTTCTGTAGTGCATACGGCCCCAAGGTCTGCGTCCCATAGTCTAAAGCGGTGTGGTTCTGGAGCAAACCATCTGCATCATGGGTGTGTGTGTGTGTGTGTGTGTGTGTGTGTGTGTAAAAGTCCACAATTATTTAACCCCTTGAATGGGAGGGAGATCATCAAAGCACTGAATGAACAAATGAATATGTTTACTTAAATAGTGCCCCCTTAGCACTCAAGAGTTTACAAGCCCCATCTCAGTCAATAGGGATTTTTATACGTCTCCGATGGTTCAGTACACTCCAGTCCGTATGGGTTGTACTAAACAGGGGCAATTCTAGGGGGGAACCAACTGAGGGAGGGACAAAATTTTCCGTTGATTTACACAGGGATTTTAACGCCTTCAATGCCACAGCGGTCTTCAATGCATTTCTCCGCAGTGCATTGTAGACCTCTCTTATCGTTCAATGCTATAAAAAACACTGTCTTAACCCACTGAGAGCCAGAGTGGTGATGCAATGCGTTGGATACCACTCTGGCACTCAATAGGTTAAAATAATTGGAAATGTCTTAGTATGCACATATGGCCTTAAACTGTTTTGGTAAATCTCACTTACTATTTTTGCCCCTGTTTTTTTCCAGTAGTCTGATTTTGATACATGACCTCATTCATACCTCCCAACATTTCAAATTGCCAAAGAGGGACACTTGTGTTTTAGGGGGTGTTGCTGGGGGTGTGGCTGGTGGGCGGGGCATTACCAAGAATTTTTAGGCTATTTCATGACCTATTGACACCTCCTTGTGTAACCTAATAAATGACTTCTAACAAGACCAAAGTCTTTTATTTATACAGACTAATGTATAAACACATATACTTACATTTAAATAAACATTAAAGTGAGTTTTATGGCTTTGGAGCATTGTAATAAACTTATATACACACCACACAGTCTGATCTCCTAAACACAGGGACACCAGGGTGATACACTTATATACACACCACACAGCCTAAACACAGGGACACCAGGGTGATACACTTATATACACACCACACAGTCTGATCTCCTAAACACAGGGACACCAGGGTGATACCCTTATATACACACCACACAGTCCAATCTCCAAAACACAGGGACACCAGGGTGATACACTGATATACACAACACACAGTCTGATCTCCTAAACACAGGGACACCAGAGTGATACACTTATATACACACCACACAGTCTGATCTCCTAAACACAGGGACACCAGGGTGATACACTTATATACACACCACAGAGTCTGATCTCCTAAACACAGGGACACCGGGTTGGGAAAGAGAGACAGAGGGATTTGTGTCTAAAAGAGGGACTGTCCCTCCTAAAGATGGACACTTGGGAGGTATGGACCCCTAATATCTCCTAAAGATGGACAATTGGTAGGTATGTACCCTAATACCTCCTAAAGAGGGACACTTGGGAGGTATAGACCTCTAATATCTCCGAAAGAGGGGCACTTGGGAGGTATAGATCCCTAATATCTCCTAAAGAGGGGCACTTGGGAGGTTGGACTCCCAATATATCCTAAAGATGGACACTTACACTTGGGAGGTATAGACCCCTAATATCTCCTAAAGAGCGGCACTTGAGAGGTATAGACCCCTAATATCTCCTAAAGAGGGACACTTGGGAGGTATAGACCCCTAATATCTCCTAAAGATGGACACTTGGGAGGTAGAGACCCCTTATATCTCCTAAAGAGGGACACTTGGGAGGTATGTACCCTAATATCTCCTAAAGAGAGGCACGTGGGAGGTATAGACCCCTAATATCTCCTAAAGATGGACTTGGGAGGTGTGCCTCATTCTGTACCATCTGGGGCTTTTTCATTTGATAAATCTTGTAATTTAATTCAGTAGATATGCCTTAGTCTACAGTCTGGTGAGGGGGATTCTAATGGACTCTTATTTAGCAATCTAAAGATGTGTAATTGTGGACCATCCGTATCATAGGATTGAAATCAAAATTTATTAAATTCCCATTGATTAATGGGGATTTTAACCCCTTGAATGGGTGGTAAAACTGGATTTTTCATTTCTTCCTGTGATGTAGATGATTTGCTCCAAAATTGCATCTCATGATGAATAAGGACATTAAAGTGTTAATTTCTAATAGATAGGAGAGTTTGAAAAAGCTTTCAAAAGCACCTATATATATGTTAGTCATTTTTTTTTTTTTAAATTTCAATCAATAATTAGAGATATTTAGCTTTATTTTATTGTCTCCTTATGCAAAGGTACTAGTACTGGCTGGCAGGGAGAGACAGTTGAGATGGGGAGCAGTATGGCAGTGTCTGCCATATTTGCAATAACCTATAAATAAAGCTGTATACATAACATGCAATTGTTTTAAATAAAAACAATGACCAGCTTAAATATTGGTGCTTTTGAAAGCTCCACTTTAAATATTTCAATCTCTCGGCCGCACATCTGGGGTAAGTTTAGAGCTGAAGAACTGACCACATTTGTTGGGGAAATACCCTGCCTGTCTTCAAGGGAATTCCCTGCCGAAATCTGCTGCAAAGAAGAAAAAAATAAATAAATAACTTCTTTGATACTAGAGGTATGGAAAGTGCTATTGTTTTCTATAGTTTTTTTGTTTTACTGATAAACCTAGTGGGATATATGTGTGAAAACGAAAGGGTAACTAGCTGCACCACAGGAAGGAATTAAATATTCCCCACATTCTCATTGATTTAAACAGTGTTTTTAACCCTTTGAATGCTAGAGAGGCTTCAAACACTTTGCAAAGTTGTTGGGGGGGGGGGGGGGTGTAAAAAAAAAAAATTAAAACTCCTGGTACTTTTTATTTGTTCCGTAACCCGTTAAGGTTAGAAGTGCGGGTTGCTTCTCAATGCTTACAGCACCCTCTGGTCCTTAAACGGTTAAGGTGCCGTTAGTTAAGGCCCAGTGTATTTAACCCTTTCGGTACCACTCTGGCACTGAAAGGTTTAATCTTTCTACACCAGTTTGATGGTGGACGTCAGAGGGTGATCTGGCTATTTGTTATCATACCTCCCGTGCGTCCATCTTTAGGAGGGACAGTCCCGCTCTGTGACCCAAATTCCTCTGTCCCTCTTTCCCCTGATATCCCTCTTTTTTAGAGGACCATACTGTGTGGTGTGTGGATATAAGTGTATTGCATTGCTCCACAGCAATCAAACTTACATTAATGCTTCTTTAAACTTCAGCATGTGTATTTTTAAATTAGTCTGTGTAAATGCCATTCTTTGCTCTCATTCTAAATCATCTATTCAGTTAATAATGAGCTGTCAGTAGGTCATGAAGGAGCATAAAAATTATTGTTAAAGCCCTGCCAATAATCGCACTCCCAGGCAACACCACCCAAAACACAAGTGTCCATCTTTGTCCATTTGAAATGTTGGTAGGGATGTGTTAACACTTTTAATGCAACAGACATGGATAGCAAAATACACAGGGGTGGCTGTAGACATTTTTCCGGGGGGGGGGGGTCAATGCCATAATATGACCCCCAGGCCAGCCCATCCAGCCCCTTTGTTTATATGGAGGGGGTAATTGTAGGGGGGGCCCCCTTGCCCCCTCCTCCGGAAGCCAATGAAAACACACTAATCTAAAATGACTTATTATTGAAAACCTTGTAGAATGCAATTTTTTTTTTGCTGGTGATGGACAATGTTTCGGCTTTTAACCCTGTGAGTGACAGAGGTCCCCTTCTAACACTCTTAAGAGTCAACAGTGGCTGTAATTTATGAGTCCATTCTGTCAAAATAAAGCTGAAGGGAGATCTCATATTTTAAAAGGTTAATGGACTGTCTCTCGATTTAAAAGCAATAGGCTTCCAATTTTTTCTGTATGTCTTAGTTTTACATCCAAAATATTGTGTAATAACTAGCAGAGAAAATGAATTCTGTTTTTATGGGCGACGACTGATGGAGAACTATTAACCGTTTGAGTTTTTTATGGATGTGTGAAATGCATAGAGTTTCCAGATCATCTCTTTCACCCTCTGAGTGCCAGGGAGGTATCCAACGCATTGCCCCAAGCACAAAAAGGGTTAAATGAATGCATGAAAGAGGCCTGATGCATGGAAACCATTGCATCCCAGTAATATCCATAGCTGCCCTGCAGCAGTCATTCTTTTTTTTTTTAATATATACATAACCAGTTTTTAACCCTTTAACTGCCAGAGGGGCGCTTGTAAAGACGACTTTGTTTAGAAATGCATTGCAGACGTTTCCAGATTTCAGTGGTTCAAAAGCCCCATTTAAATCAACAGCGCTTGGTATTTGTCATCTATGGTGCAGCTGGATCTCACCCGAATTACTCAGCTTTCTTTTAAACAAAGGGTTAATCAAGGCCTGTCTACTAGGGCATTTACTGGGGTTTGAGGCAACAATCCTATTCGGTTAATAATACCCACCCGTTCCTTGTGATATTGACATATTTCACAGTTTCAGTTTTGGGGAAAATATCCCTAAAGTGTTTTTCTTTAACCCTTTAGAATTAATATGACATATTCCATCTCCTAAACTTTTTGTCATTCAAATCAAACATATGTATGTATTTAGGAATATATTAGTTGAAGAGCCTGTTACACGGGCCACAGTGCCACTGCCAGCCGGTCGCGGTGCAGTCATGCGCAGAAGAGGCTGCCCGTGCCGCGGCTCCATTACTGTATCAGCCGCGGCGCGGGCAGTCTCTACTGCGCATGACTGCGTTGTTACACACGTTTTAGTGAATTATTATATAGGATTTGTCAGAAGGCCCTTTATAGTCCACCCAACCTGAATAAACATACATTTCACATGTCAAAAAAAACCCGGTATTCACTGAACAACTGACAAATTCCTTATGGATTCTAAACAGGCGTTTTAACCCTTCCATCCAGTAGAGGTCTCCAACAAAGCATTCATATGGTTAACCTTTTGAATGCTATAGTGAGGGGTATACATCGTATTGTTTCACAATGCTTTGCTCTCCGCTCTGGTCCGTCAAGGGTTAAAAGCCCTTTCTAAATAATTATTTTGTAGTTTTTTTTTGTATTATCCTCCTTGTTTTGCCCCAGAATGATTTGTATTTAAAGTAAGCTTGCCCGTGCAGTTACTTTTCATTCCCGTCTCTGACACGGTCCGCCATCTCCGTAGGAAAAAAAACGAAGGAGGCGACATGAAACGGATTTCTTGCACCTCCTGTGGCAGGAAGCATAAAAGCTGCCTGTGTTTCCAGGAGCTCGCTGTATAAATACTTCCACTTACTCACATTTTAATGGCAGATCTTCAGCTTTATACGGTATGAACCTGATGCGAGTTCCGCCAGGCGTGTTTGACCCTTTGAGTGCCAGAGGCGATGCGTTTTGTACTCCTGGCACTCAAATGGTTAATCTTCTGAGCGTCATTGCAAAAACAGTTATTGGATACCCCCCCACTGGCTCACAAAAAGGTAAACAGGTTAAAAGGATTTAATAAAGCAAAAAAAAACAATTTTATATCACCAAAATGTGTTCAACCCTTTGAGGGCTGGGATTGTGCAAAGCAATGCGTTGCTTCTCCTCCCCCCATGGTACTAAAAGGGTTAAATTTGCCTTATCACCTAAAAAGGCAACATTGGTGTTTTTGGAAGATTTTACAAAATCATCTCTATGTTTTATTGGACATTTGTTGTTTCTGAGTTATTTAGACTGATAGATTATGTTAATTAAGACATGCCGTGCAGGCACTTCCTGTTTTACCCCTACACATACCTGGGAACTTGCTCATCTTGAGCCAACAAGGGGATGTCAATGACGAGATTCTTACATAATTGGGTGGGTGGGGCTTAATAATAAAGTTTGCGGGAAGTGGGCATAACAGGGCAGGAAGGAGAAGTAAGCAGGAAGTGGGAGGAACAGGGCTGGGAGGAGGAGAAGTGGGCGGGACGTGGGAGGAACAGGCAGAAAGGAGAAGAAACATCATCACAGGAAATCAGCGTCTGTCCCCATAGACCCGGTAATTCAGTCTGAAAACCGGAGTCTCCAAGGCAGATCCAGAGAGTTCCCCTGTTATGCCCTTATATTACCTCCACATTCATGGACACTTAACCAATTAAGTGCTAGGGAAGGTGAACAATGAATACATGGGGGCAAAAAAACCCATAAAAAATAAACATCCTTTTTTGATATAATTTTACTTTGATTTTGAGGTCTAAGGCCTGCACGGATTTTTTTCAAATCTATAACACACATATCTTAGAGTACCAGTGTGAAGACTCAAATCTTTGTGGTGTGAGATCCCAGGGTCACCTGCTAGATAATCTGCACCAATCAGCTGTTTCTTTACACTCTGAATTGTTGTTGTTTCTTCTACAAGGCAGGGAGAGAAGTTGTCCCTGTATATGTGTTCAAGAAGTGAGATTGCCTTTAGGTAAGAGCAAGATGAGACGTATTGCATATCTCCCAACATTTAAAACAACCACAGAGGGACACTTGTGTTTTAGGTGGTATTGCTGGGAACGTGGTTGGTGGGCGGGCCATTACTGAGAAATTTTAGGATATTTTATAACCTATTGATACTACTTTGTGTAACTAACTGAATAAACAATTTAGAGCACGACCATAGTATTTTACTTACACAGACTAATGTATGAACACATATACCTACATTTAAACAAACATTAATGTGAGTTTTATTGCTGTGCAGCAATGTGATACACTTATATACACACCACACAGTCTGATCTCCTAAACACAGGGACACCAGGGTGATACACTTATATACACACCACACAGTCTGATCTCCTAAACACAGGGACACCAGGGAGATACACTTATATATACACCACACAGTCTGATCTCCTAAACACAGGGACACCAGGGTGATACACTTATATACACACCACACAGTCTGATCTCCTAAACACAGGGACACCAGGGTGATACACTTATATACACACCACACAGTCTGATCTCCTAAACACAGGGACACCAGGGTGATACACTTATATACACACCACACAGTCTGATCTCCTAAACACAGGAACATCAGGGTGATACACTTATATACACTTCACACAGTCTAATCTCCTAAACACAGGGACACCAGGGTGATACACTTCTATACACACCACACAGTCTGATCTCCTAAACACAGGGGCACCAGGGTGATACACTTATATACACACCACACAGTCTAATCTCCTAAACACAGGGACACCAGGGTGATACACTTATATACACTTCACACAGTCTAATCTCCTAAACTCAGGGACACCAGGGTGATACACTTATATACACACCACACAGTCTGATCTCCTAAACACAGGGACACCAGGGTGATACACGTATATACACACCACACAGTCTGATCTCCTAAACACAGGGACACCAGGGTGATACACTTATATACACACACCACACAGTCTGATCTCCTAAACACAGGGACATCAGGGTGATACACTTATATACACACCACACAGTCTGATCTCCTAAACACAGGGACACCAGGGTGATACACTGATATACACACCGCACTGTCTGATCTCCTAAACACAGGGACACCAGGGTGATACACTTATATATACACACCACACAGTCTGATCTCCTAAACACAGGGACACCAGGGTGATACACTGATATACACACCGCACAGTCTGATCTCATAAACACAGGGACACCAGGGTGATACACTTATATACACACCACACAGTCTGATCTAAAAGAGGACACCAGGGTGGGAAAGAGGGACAGAGGGATTTGGGTCTCAAACAGGGACTGTCCCTCCTAAAGAGGGACATTTTGGAGGTATATATTACCTAGAAGCTATCTTCTGAGGAACTTTCAAAGGTTTCAGCTAATTTTGGTATGATTTTAACCCTACTAATGTGTTTCTACTAACAACAAAATAGTTAAAAGGAACAATAACATACAAGTTGTCTATATATTAATGATTTGGAACATTCTCAGATATACATGTTAAACATTCCAGACCTTGATAAAAATGTAAAATATGTGATACTGCATGTTGTGTTTTTCAGCAGCATGGGGGAAGCCATTTCCTTATGCCTTCCTCACTTCCTGCTGTGTCTTGGACATTTCAGACACCTGACTAGGAAGTAAGGAGTCAAAATGGCTTCCCTGTGCCTATCAAAAAACAGTGCAGACAATATTATATATTTGAAGTTCTCTCAATATGTATTTGTGACTGTTGCAACACAGCTGTACATATAAGGATGTCTTGTACAATGCTGCAGAATTAGTTGGTGCTATATCAATAAAGAACAATAAATAATAATAATAATAGTACGTAAGCAACAAGTTGCTAGTCAGTGAATGGGACATGTCTCTAGCAACTGAGTCAGTGATTTTTCTAAACTGACTAGGTGAATAAGCAGTCTAGTTACTGTTTCCCATTGTGTTGCAGCCTACTGAGTTAAAGGGCTCAAGCTCTGAATTTCATGTTTATTGCTTTGAGGGCAAGTGGTGTGCAACACATTCTCTCTGGCACTCAGTGGGTTAAAGCCCCACTTCTTGTTGCCAAGCTGTGGTATGTGATGGTGCAATACTTGCCTGACCTCCCTCTTGCCAATGGTGTCACTGAACGTGACGGTCTCCAGCTTCCGCCAGGCAACGACTCTCATCATTTGACAGGGAGTAATGAGAGTGGCAGTCTTGCAGCACACCTGGAGGGCCATGTATTGCGCACCCCTGCTTTAGTTGGTAGGTTCACGTTTAACCATTTCAATGCAATGCATTGCGTACCCCTCTGGCACTGAAAGGATTAATCCTGAGGCATGAAATAGTATAATACTTTATTGTTCTCCCCGTAGCCAGTGTTGCAGTTGAGTGTAGGGGTAAATACTGGCAGACTGGTGACAATTTGGCATAGAGTCAATGATCAGTCAATAGCATGATGTCTGTTACTTTATTCCTGCCAAGGTGATGACTATCTGGGCGACAAGGGGCAATATGAATTCATTAGATGGGCTCAATCTCAGGTCCTGTGTTTGAAACCCCAACTGTGTTGCTGGCCTGGGGCATGAACTGGTGTACTAATCTGCTAATCTCTGTATTGTGTATGGCGCAGTTGGGATGTACAGCCCAGAAATAATGCAATAAGGGTATGTACACACCAGCTCTTTTGATATGATTGTTTCCCTTCAGAAATGTGATTATTAACCTATAATTTTAGCTGCTGTTGACAATTGTTGAAGCATACCTCCCAACATTTCAAATTGCCAAAGAGGGACACTTGTGTTTTAGGGGGAGTGGCTGGAGGTGTGGCTGGTGGGCAGGGTATTAGCGAGAATGTTTAGGCTATTTCATGACCTACTGACTCCTCCTTGTGTAACCTAATAAATGACTTATAACAAGATCATAGTATTTTATGTACACAGACTAATTTATAAACACATATACTGACGTTTATACAAACCATAATGTGAGTTTTATGGCTGTGGAGCAAAGTGATACACTTATATACACACCACACAGTCTGGTTCCCTAAAAAGAGGGACATCAGGGTGGGAAAGAGGGACAGAGGGATTTGGGTCAAAAAGAGGGACTGTCCCTCCTAAAGAGGGACACTTGGGAGGTATGGTTGAAGGGATACTACATATTTAGAATAAATGGTTCTTAAAGGAGCAGTAAACCTTTTTTTTTAATAAAAACCTATATGTTGTAGAGCTTTTCTTGTTGAATAAAACAAAGGCACTACCAAATCTGTTAGTTGTTTTATTCAAAAGTTATAACAGTTCAAATAGCCAGGAAGTGAATTTACTGTTTGTTTACTTCCTGATAGCTATAACTGGCAGGAAGTGACTCAGCAGCTTCTGTCTCATTCTATGGAGAACTGTATGTCACTGAGTTTCTTCTCCATTAGAATGTAACAGAATGACCAATTGGAATTTGACCACTAGAGGTCACTGCTAATGTAAAAAAAAAAACATGTTTAAATTATAATAACTTTGGAAATATGCATCTCTCAGCAGTGAGAGAACCCTGATTTTACTCAGCAAGAAATGGCATTTATTATATATTTTTATGTAAGATTACTACTCCAGTAATTTGTTGAACAAAATGAGTTATACCCCTTTGTTTCTGTTTGCATTTAATCTATGCTGTTGTCTATAAATGAGCAGGGACAACTTACTTGCGTGCGAATCTACAATGCCCTTTAGAACAAAGGGCGGAACTCTCTGTGAGTTTAGCCCATGTTGTTAACCCTTCTGAGTGCCTGAGGGATAGGCAACACAATGCAAAGCAATGCGTTGCACCCCCCCCCCCCCCGGCACTTGAACTCCGTGGCTCTTGCCATCTTTGCCCATTATTCTAACGGGTTTTGTTTACTTTCTTAAGGTAATAAAATGTCTTCATTCAGTTATAGACTATACAGAGTTTAACCCCTTAATGACCCTTCACGGTCATAGCACGTCATGGGTTGTTTTGAGTTAACGAACCATGACATGCTATGACCGTCATGAAATTCCGGGCTCCAACCGGAAATTGAAAAAAAAAAAAAGGTCCGGGGTCCTTAAATGCCGGCCACGTGTGCTTGCGGCCGTCCTTAAGGGTTTAACCCATTGAGTGTCAAAGAGATATTCAACGCATTACCTCTCTGGCACTAGAAGGGTTAAACAGATATGCTTGACTTGTATAATCACACCTGCCTAGGTAAGTCCTTCTGTTAAACTATCAACCTCTTTTTCCAAGGGGATGTTTCCCCATTAAAATAAATGGTCTTCTCCTGTTCCTTCAAGAGTCTGTAACAAATCTGTCTCTAAATGCCAGTCTCTGTAAGTGAGAAAAAGACATATATGTGCCTACTCACCGCACTGCATGCAACACTGATTTATAGGGTTCCTTTGCTTTCAAAGGGTTAGTGAGAAATGGTTTTGATTTGTAGTCAATTGTGTGCTGTGTGGGAGTGAGTGAAATCTGGAACTGGTTTGAGGGAATTTTCTCTGCAGGCTGGTATTATGTGAGTGCAGTGCTCGGGAAGGAAACGCGTGTCCCTAGCTAGTGTTGTCTTAGGCTGAGCTGCTCTCAAAATGCGTTGGGCATTCCACTGCCAATGAGACCAATGTACTATGAAATACTGGAGTAATTCTGATGCAAACCGTCTGAACCATAGGGGACAAATAAACATTCTCATTGAGATAAAAGGGGATTTTAACTCTTTGAATACCTCTGTAGTAATCAGTGGCTTAAAAGCCGTATTTAAATCAACAGAAATGTTGCTGAGTTTTATGTGTCAGCTGTGATTTGCTCTAGAAATTATTCAGGTTCTTAGGGTATCCTCCTCATTGTTCCTTCTGATTAACTCTTCACTTACCCAACCAAATTATACAATCATACCTGTTAGATAATTAGTTCAGCGGTTGCTAACCTATTAGGGGCATTCCTCAGACTGAAAATGTAGAGGTGGGCAGTCCCTCCAGCTGTTGTTGGACTACAGTTTCCATGATCATCCTCTAAGAGTCACATTGGCAAAATTAGAAAAAATACTGAACCCTTTTAAAGGGATTGTAATCAATATTGTCCACCCATTAAATATAGATAATTACAGAAATAATGATTGCAACACTTGGGGGTGGGGCTGGAGAACCCTGTCATTTCTTGCAGCCATCTATACTTTAGTCACTTTACATTATTTAATCTTTATTAATTATATGAATATATTATGGTGAGTTAGCACTTTGAGCTATTCTTTTTCTTTGCTCATATATATGTATATATATATATATATATATATATATAAAATAATATATAGGTGCTCCTGTTTACTGTAAGGATATATATATATATATATATATATATATATATATATATATATATATATATATATATTCATATATGTCATCAGGAAGCACTCACAAATTAAAAAGATAAATGCCTGGGTGCAATCAGTACAACCTTGGTATATACAAAAAAGAAATCCCAGATGCACTCTATCTATCTATACATACATCTCTCTCTCTCTCTCTCTCTATATATATATATATATATACTAGTTGAAGAGCCCATTACACGGGCCACAGTACCACTGCCAGCCGGTTGCGGGGCAGTCATGCGCAGTAGAGACTGCCCGCTCCGCAGCTGATACAGAGCTGGACGCTCCTTCGGAGCGTTCAGCTCAGTATCAGCCGCGGTGCGGGCAGTCTCTACTGCGCATGACTGCAGCACACGCAGCATTCTTTACTGCTCATGACTTCGTCGTTACACACGTTTTAGCGAATTATTATATAGGATATGGCAAAAGTAGCAATATAGATAGTATTGTAACTTTTCAGGTCTGGCTAGTAGCAAAGGACTTAAAATTATAAGCCCTGTATATATATATGTATCTGAAGGACTGTTGTCTAGGAATGTCAGTCTGTAGATTAAATTGATCCACTTATTTCTCGGATACAGCTCCCTGTTAACCCTTTGAGTGCCAGATGGGGGTAAACTGCGTTGCGTAAGGTGGCCCCGCCTCTTTTGAGAAACCGTTACCAATACTGTGGGGGCATAAAATGCCGACTCACATCTATGCCTAATCAGTTTCACTGAATTACATTTTATTTCAACATATAGCTCGGCCTGACCCATAAAACAGGTCATTAACTTTGTACAAGCCTGTTTGAGGACACAATAGCAGCGAGGTGTGAAGGGTGGAGGCCTGGACCTAGCAGACAGACTACAAGGCAGCAGAGTTCATTTCCTATTACACAGCACACACACACAGTAGCTAGACACAGACCATGGAGCCAAGAAATCCTCTTTTTATTTTAACCCTTTGAGTGTCAGAGAGCTAACCATCGCATTGCAAAAAAACAATAGGTCATCCAGCAAGCATAGAGGATAGACACTTTCAACTAAAAGGCAAGGTTTTTTTTTACAGTAAGGGCAGTAAATTTATGGAATCCTTTCCCTTAGGATGCTGTACTTGCATATACTCTAGTTTCTTTCAGATAAGTGATGGATACCTATAAAGGTCAGAACAATATTGAGAATTATGGTTTCACAGCAGATAGGATGTTGATCCAGAGAACTATCTGACTGCCATTTGGAGTCAAGAAGGACAATTTTTATCCACTTTGGGCTAAATTGGAAATGGTTTCATTGGGGTTTTGCCTTTTTCTGGATCAACAGAGGTGATTTGGCATGGGTTGGACTTGATGGACGCATGTCTTTTTTCAGCCTCACCAACCATGTTATTATGTTACTATGTATGTATGTTACTATGTTCACAGATTACTGTAGCAACAACACTACCATAACATTTCAGGCTGCGTAGGTACTGCACCCCAAAGAAATGCAAGTTTGAGCTGCAATTACTTGTGAATAAAACATTTCTCAGCAGTGCTAGTACCCATGTCTTACTCAACAGGCTGAATCCGGATATATATCTATATATATAAAAAACAAATAGAAGGATGGGGCAGCACCCGTGGGACTTATTCAGAACTATTTTTTGGACACAAGAATCAACAATTCGGTCGACGTTTCGGTCCTAATAGTGGACCTTTATCCAGGACGATATTACTGACCTAAACAGACACATTGTGTCAAGTACACGTCCGGTGATATTAGTTCAGTAATATCGTTCTGGTTGTTATATATTTTGAGTGAGATGATTCTTACAAGGGTTTAGCAGCACGCTCTCAATCTGTTCTCTCACCGGAGGTGCTGCGAAAGGCACTGGAGACTTTGCCTTTGGGCGACTTGGTGTTAGCTACACAATAGAATTAAGCTACATGATGTTTGTCTATCCCACATAGAAGATTCTATGACTTCTGGTTATTTAACTCTCTTTTTTTCCTTTTTTTTCCATTTTTTATTCATTATTTCATTTTTTTACTAGTACATTGCAAAAATTCACTATCTTATTTTCTTTGCCTTATCCTTGTCACGGTTGGGTGATGATGCCATCCTCTGCAGCCGACACTTTGCGAGCAGATGAGTGATGTCACCACTCATCCCAGGGCCAAGTGGTTAGGCCTCTACAGTCTATCTAACTCATCCTCCATCTTTGAGCTAGTTGTCTTGAGAAAGGTCTTGATGTAGGACAGAAACGTTGACCATTTTTTGTACCATATAATTGTTAATAAAGCTTTCCTTAAAAAGTCCCACTGGTGCTGCCTCTGAACTTTTTTGATATATATATATATATATATATATATATATATATTTTTTTTTTTTTTCATATTACATGTTACTGTCCCTTTAAGAATTACTCTTTAGTCGGGAATCCTGAGGTTGATGTGCTAGGCAAAAGCCGTGCAATTCTGAGGCATACCAGCTGCATAGAGGAAAAATAAAAATAACAGTTCACATTAATTAAAATAGGACTTTTAACCCCTTGAATGCTATGCTGTGAAATGCGTTGGATAACTTGCTAGCATTCAAGGCAGTTAACAGTTCAATTAAAATCAACTAGAATTTTTATTTCTCCCCCATGATGAAGTTGGTTTGCCCCATAATTGCCCTGCTGTACTTTTATACGTACAACCCAGAGTATCTTGAAAATTTGCCCAAGGGGTGCGCAATTGTTACTTTTTTATTTTGGATCCCAGATTTTGTAAACTTTTTACTGCTTGGATAAAAATCTACCTGCTAACAGAGTAATATAAAGGATTTTAGTGTAGTGTTTGGCAGGCATTCAAGAATCAGTGATTTTTATCACTCTGTTTGAGGTATTTATTTAACCTTTTTGTGCAGAACATTATGTGCAGTAAAAAAACGTTTCAAAAATTAAAGTAATAGTAATGCTTAATATGGAAAAAAAATCTAGGTCTGTCTGTCTATCCATCTATCTAGTATTTATCTATCTATCTATCTATGAATCCAAAAGAATTGGCACTCATAAAAATATTCACTTGCCTGGGTGCCAGTCAGTGATTAAATGTAGAAAGAAAACTTGAAGGTAAGATGGTACTCACAGGTCTCAGTTAATGATCACAAGCAGTGTTCTTTATTAACCAACGTTTCCACCCTCACTGGGGTCTTTGTCAAGGTGACTTGCATTTTTTTGGTTGCAGTACTTCCATGGCCTGGAATGTTATGCTATGAACAGCTGTATCAACAGCGCCACTGTAAAATTCCAGGTATTGGAGGTACTGCACCCAAAAATGCAACTTGGAGTTGCAGTATATTTAGAATAAAACATTTCAGCAGGATAAATCCTGCAATAGACATTGCTTTTTAAAATCATCTATATCTTGTACTTTTTTTTTTTTTTTTTTTTTTTTAGAAACTTCAATTATGATTTATTTAGATTAATATACATTCTGCTAATTAAGTCATGCTGTGCAGGCACTTCCTATCTTATCTCTACATTACCTCCCCCACTCGCTCTCATTTAAAGGGGAACTATCACCTTTGAACAACTTTCTCCCATATGAAAGTAGGAGCAAAAATAACCATACAAAGTCATGTAATTTTTTAAAAATTTGTCCCATTTTTTAAAAAGGCGTTTTCAAAAATTCACTGTTCATCTTGCCTGCGGCACTGGCAGGCAAATCTGTGGCATTATATGCCGATCACCACCTTCCCTTTTTCCTCCAGTAGTGCATCAAAACAGTGCGTCTAAACAGCTGCCTGCAGGCAGCAGCGGCATGAAGGAGCAAGATGGGCAATGAATACACAGTAAAAAGCGACTTCCTGCGCTTATCAGTGCAGGACATTGCTTTTTATGGTGTATTAATTGCCTGGCTTGCTCCTTCATGTCATTGCTGCTTGCAGGAAGCTGTTTAGATGCACTACTGGAGAAAAGGGGGAAGGCAGATGATGGGGAGAGAGCTGTAACAGAGGATAGATGGCTGCGCTTTCCCTTGTCTCTGCTGAAGATGTGAGCAATAGTTTCTCCTACAGTGAAATTATTTAGTAGGTGAAACTGCCCGCATTGTGATCTTGATCCTGTAAATCATTGATTCAGGGTAGGGATGGGGGTTATGTTTGGTGACAGTTCCATTTTAATCATTTTAGTGCTAGGGAATGTGAGCAATGCATTGCTGAGCAGTGTCAATGAGTGAGGGATGCAGGAAGAGCCTTTATTACCATAATCTATATATCAAAACCACTCAGAAACTAGATGGGAAGTTCCTGCATGGAATGCCTTAATTGGCTTATAGTAATCTATAAACCTTAGTAACTCAGAAACCAGCTTTTTAACTAAAAATGTCTAATACAACGTATAGGAGATTTTGAAAGCTCTTTCCAAAGCATCAAAGTGTTTAGGCGATAAGATCCCTTTAAATAGTCTTTAACCCCTTGAACTCTAGAGAGATCTTCAGTACATATTAAAGAAATACACTGGAAACATCAACAGCATCCAGATGGTTAATAGCTACCCTTTTGAAATAAGTATAGACTGTCAAGTAACATATAATATTCAGAAATTCAGAGCACAAAGAATACATTCAGAATTACCGTCAGCCCTAGATACATTTTCATCAGAGGAGGCCTTTATTAAAAAAGAATTCCCAACAGGAACGCAGCAATTCCTTATTCAGTAACAGAACACAAAATACTGTACATGTATACGTTATGTGTGCATATGTGTCGCTAATTTAAAATGTCGTTTTTCAGGATTAAGAAATAAAGGAAAGACGCAATTTAAAATGGCAATACAAAGTGTGTGCAAGATATTACTGTTTAACCCTTTGAGTGCCTTTGCGTTGGCCATTCCTTTGGCATTCAAAGGGTTAATGTGGAAAGGTGTTCCACTAAGGCTTGAATCATTCTGGACTAAAGCAAGTGCACTATACAGGGAAGAAAGGGGGGGGATAAAAAAAATCAAACATTCCAAGGGATTTAAATGGCATTATAACACCTTAAATGCGATGCAGACATTTCTGTCTGTCAAGGGGTTAAAAGCTTCATTTAACGCAATAGGAATTTGTATTTCTTCCCCTACATTTTATTTCATTTACCCCAGAATTACTCCATCTGCTCTAAATACTCTAAGTGCTTTCTGCTAATTTATATTGAGATTTAATTATTTGCCAAAAACTGGCATTATTAGAATATGCATAGATAAGCTAGAAAACAACATTTGGGGTTGTATTTTTTTATAACAACAAACTCTAAATCAACCAATAAATAAATAAGTCCAGAAATGGAATTATCACACGTACAGGAAATTGTATTTGAATGTTAAAGTTCTGATATGACTGGGTAGCCTAGTGAATAGGAGAGAAATGCAATTTCCCAGAATTCCCTTTTGCAGTGGTTCAGTGTCGTGACACTTCGGTGTGATCGTCACCAGCTTAAGATGTTGATGTTTTCTTTGAAGACATTGACAGAAGTGTGAATATTGTGCCTCAAATGCATATTTAAAGAAATTGTTACGCACAATAGGTTTGATTTTTGTTATTTGGACTGTGAAACCTTTATTAACTATATATTTATATTTTGTTACATTGGCACTGAAAAGTTAATGAGTCCTTAAAGGGACTGTAGTATCCCATTAAAACTTTTTATAGTTTCATAGAGCCTTAGAAAATAAACAGAATGATGCAAACCTTATCTCTCAAACTGCTGTGGTTTGAGAGATATAGGCACAGAAAGTTCACCCCTCTCTCCTTCTCCTGACGTCAGTGCCTAGCTGACAGCAGAAGATTCTGGTCCGGGGGCCAGCAGGCGGCTCTGCAGCAGAGCCAAGATCGCGTTATCTATAAAGAATTCATTCATTGGAAATGTCTACAAAGTGTGCTTGCAAACCAGGCACGCTTTGTAGATGTTTCCAATGAATTAATTCTTTATAGATAACGCAATCTCGGCTCTGCTGCAGAGCCTCCTTGAGTCGTATGACTTGATTCTCCTGCTGTCAGCTTTACAGTTGACATCAGGATAAGGGGAGGGAGGGGGGAACTTTGAATCCCTGTATCTCTCAAACCATAGTAGTTTCAGAGATAGGGTTTGCACTATTCTGCTTATTTTCTAAGGCTCTATAAAACTATAAAAAGTTTTTATGGGACACTACTGTCCCTTTAACAACTGACCTCTAAATTGTTAGCGGTACCCAGAAAATTCCCCATTGCATGTCAGGAGTTCCTTGAACAAATTAAGACTGAAGACTACTACTCCACTTTAAATAAGGCTTTTAACATATTAAAAGGGGGACTTATTGTATTAGTATGCTCCAGAACTGTATCAGTTCCTCTAAATGCATCACCCCAAGAATGGTTTTAACCCTTTAAAGGGACAGTAATGTCCCAGAAAAAATCTTTCTAGTTTTGTAGTGCTTAAAAAATTAAACTATATGCAAAAAATCCTATCTCTCAAACAGCTATGGTCTGAGGGACATTTGGCACTAAAGTTCCCCCCTTCTCCTTTCCCTGACGTCAGCGCTGTGCTGACTGCAAGTGAATCCTGTCAGGGAGCCAACCGGAGGCTCTGCAGCACAGCCGAAATCGCGTTATTGGAAAATAATTACTTAATTGGGAAGGTCCACAAAGTGTGCCTGGTTTGCAAGCACACTTTGTAGACCATTCCAATGAAGTAATTCGTTTTAAATAACGCAAATTCGGCTCTGTCGGCCGACACGGGTCTACTGCTGTCAGCTTTACAGCTGACATCAGGAGAAGGGGAGGGAAGGGGGAACTTTGAAAGCAAATATCTCTCAGACCATAGCGGTTTGAGAGATAGGATTTTTTGCATATAGTTTCATTTTTTAAGCACTACAAAACTGTAAATATTTTTTCTGGGACATTACTGTCCCTTTAAGTGCCAGGGACTGCCTCTACTATTAAAAATGGCCAAATTTATGTTAGATGAGTGAAATGTTTAACCATTTGTGTGCCAGAGTGGAGAACAACTCATTGTTACGCAATGCATTCCACACACCCGTCTGGGAGCTCAAAGGGTTAACCTTTTGAGTGCCAGACGGGTATCCAATGTATTGGCACTGAAACTGTTAACCCTTTGAGCTCCCAGACGGGTGTGTGGAACGCATTGCGTAACAATGAGTTGTTCTCCACTCTGACAGACAAATGGTTAAACATTTCACTCATCTAACATAAATTTGGCCATTGGTAAAAGTAGAGGCTTTATTTAAAACATAGCACTGAACTACATGTTGTTCTGGCTAATGAAGTGAGGTCACGTAACATTAATGAACATTAATAAAATAAATGGCAACAAAAAAAAAATTAGAAAATAGACGTTTGTGCGAAAATGTATATAAAAAAGGCTTGGCTATGAAACTTTCAATTTCCCTAATTAAGCCAAAAAAGCTTGAAATAACTCCACGCAAACAGCCAGAGCCCTTCCTGCATGGAAGCAGTCATTATTTTGTATTTTATTCTAATTAAATATATAGGTGGGAATTAGTTGCAATAGGCTCTTAGACATATCCATTTAGCAAACCTTGTTAATCCAATGAAATATTTAACTTTGTGTATATTAGTTTTATACTAGGATTAAAGTGCTGCCAGATTTCTTTCTACTCAAGGCATTGGTGAAACATTGAATTAATTTTAATAAATTATAATTGTTTTTCTCTGTGTCTTGTTAAAATACGTTTTTTTATTTAAAAAGGGAACTGGTATTACAATTCCCATATTATTAAATAGTGTATACAGTAATTTTTTCATATTTGCTCTGTGGGACTTGGAATAAATTTGGATGCCATACCATTATCCCAAAGAAATTAAAAAGCTCTTTCTTAATGTTCTCCAGTGTTTTTTTTCATGGTTTTGATTAAGTGAATTAAGTGGCTGCACCATCTGTTGTGTTTCTTCACAGATGGAAAAAATAAATATTCATATAACAATTCATTTTTATTATAAAATAATAGGCCAAAGGAAGAAAATGAATTACATGTTTTACATGGTTGAAGTAAACAAAAAAAACCTATTTTATAATATTTTATAATAATACATTTATCGAGAAAGAGAAAATATATCACGTGTAACAATAAGTAACATAATGTAGGTAAAAAGGATAAGTTACACACCAACATAGGAGGCAAGCACCAATGAGAAACAAGCATAAATCAAAAAGGAGAACTCAATTGAAGCCTGGCAGGGGAGAGCTGGCCTGGGCGGTCATAAGTCTGGACTACTGCCTCACTTCATATTCTGTTTGCTGCTGTAAGTGGAGCTACACTATTGGTACCACAGAGCTTACATCTGAAATAAAGCTACACAAGTTACATCTGAAATAAAGCTACACACTAATGTATCTCCATTTCATTTGTAAGCTCTGTGGTATCACTAGCATAGCTTTACTTAAAAGGAAAGCCCTATGATATTACTATTGTAGTTCCATTTCAGTTGTGAGCTCTTTAGTATCGCTAGGTTAGGTCTATTTCAGTTGTAAGCTCTGTGGTGTTACTAGTGTAGTTCCATTTCAATTGTAAGCTCTGTGGTATTATTAGCGTAGCTCAATTTCAGTTGTAAGCTCTGTGACATCACTAGTGTAGCTTGATTTCACTTCTAAGCTCTGTGATATCGATGTTGTAGCTTGACTTCAATTGTAAGCTCCATGTCAACAATTGATTAGTTCACAATATTAATGTCAGTTATAAAATTAACAGAAAAGAGGTGGACTGTTGTAATAGTAGAAATGGGCCGCCTGATTGTACTTTAAAGGGGAACTATCACCTCTATATAAGTTTGTCTTAAAGTGATAGTAATGTTTCATAATAAAAGCGGCTCTAATTAATCATCATAGTATTTGGACCTTGGAGAGTGTTATTTCAGTTCTGTCAGAGTTGTAGTTTAGGAGTACTTCATTGACAAAGTATCCCCCTCTCGCCCCTTTTACTGATGTAACACTGTTCAGCCAGATCAGAAGGGAGGTGCCCAGGTAGACTGCAGAGAGGGACAATCTTCAGTTAAGATAAGGGAAAAACCTGAAAAACTTGTCAAGGGGGGCAGGGCTTTCATTGTTCTCACAGGAATAAGAGTGTCCCCTTCTGTTATCTGTCTGGTCTATGGACTGCATTCCACATCTGAGAAGAGATGGCTTACACTAGGTAAAAGGGGCGGGAGGGGGAAACTTTACTTGTGAATATCTCTCAAACCATAAAGGTTTGAGAGATAAGACTTATATCGTTCTTCATGTTTTTTTATTGCTTACAAAATAAAATAAAGATAAAACGAAGTATTACTATCCCTTTAATGTAATATAGCAATAAGCTTTAATCATTTTTTTTTTTGTTAAAAAAAGCCTTCTATAGCGAAATTTACATACTGCATACTTCCGGACATACTGCGGTTACAGCTCTGCACTGCAGTCTGTCAATTTTCTTCTGTTTTCTCCCCCAGTACTGTCACGTTCCGACCTCCTCCGGTGACGGAGGATTTTTCCATGTAAGCTTGTTGGAACACGACGATACTTGTAACGGCAGTCTGTCCGGAATTAAGGCACAGGCTCATTTTTAATAATGTAAATTTCACCATAGCAGGCTTTTTTAAACAAAAAACAAACAAACGATTAAAGCTTATCGCTATATGAGGATTACAATAAGGTAAATTTGTATTAAGCACAATAGGTGCAGAGAAAAAATGCCTTTAGCACATGAGCACGTTACTTGCACCCTCCCACTAATGTCTTAATCCTTTGAGTGCCAGAGGTTGTTTTTTTTTTCTCAGCGACTAACTGAAATATTTATTCATCTGCACATAGTTCTGCACAATATGCTTATATATATATATATAAATTCTAAGTGGTTTATGGTTTGCTGTAAGGAGGTATGGGGTGGAGACTGGCCACATTCAGTGAATCAGGCCATTTTCAGAGGAGTGAACGTGAAGCCCCTGCCCACTCTGCTTCTGTGGTGAGACTCTCCGCTGCAGTGATCATCTAGTCCCTGACGTGCACTGAATGCTCAATCGCACAGCCAATGCCGTACACCGTTCGCTAGTAATCCTACATAATAATTCACTAAAACGTGTGTAACAACTCAGTCATGCTCAGTAGAGACTGCTGCTTGTGCTGCAGTCATGTGCAGTAGAGACTGCCCGCGCTGCGGTTGATACAGAGCTGGACCCTCCTTCGGAGCATCCAGCTCTGTATCAGCAGTGGCGCAGGCAGTCTCTACTGAGCATGACTGCCCTGTGACCGCCTGGCAGTGGCACTGTGGCCCGTGTAACGGGCTCTTCAACTAGTAATTATATATCTGTATATTTGCACTCTTCATATAGTCCCTGATAAATGATCTGTAAAATGTTTGGTGTGCCCCAAAATTTCAGATTGCATGTTAGGCGTGCTTTGAGTTAAAAAAACGATTGCGAACTATGACGTAGATATTGGCGTACCGTTATTTGTTCTCCATTTCTCTTGCTAAGTTCTCTGATAGCCAGCGGATGAGTCCTTGCATAAACTTCTTATCTTTTATGCTAAAATAATGACTAATAACACATTAAATGTCACTTCATGTGGTTGGCCTGTGTTATATTGTGTTAAAATGTTATCTTAATAAAGTTTTTATCATGATATGACTATCTAATGTAAACCACTTCACCACTTCATATCTGTCAGCGTTTTTCCATGTTGGTCTAATGCACTCTGTTCACAGTTTTATCTAGAGAAAGCTGTATGTGCCAGGGGTATCAAGTTAACCCTTTGTATGCTAAAGTGTTATCCAAAGTATTTCTCCACATGTACTGAAAATTTCTTTAGCATTCAAGGGGAAAGAAAAAGACACATGCCGAAAGATTACTTCAGGAGAGCCAAAATAGCAATATCTGAAAAGAATTACTTAACTGGAACGGTCTACAAAGTGTGTCTTCTTTGCAAGCATACTTTGTAGACTGTTCCAATGAAGTAGTTCTTCATAAATATCGCTATTTTGTCTCCGCTGAAGAGCGCCTCGTGTTGGCCGACTCGGATCTCCTTCTGTCACCATTACAGTTGACATCAGGAGAAAGGGAGGTGGGGGGGAATTTTAGATGTGAATATCTCTGAGACCATAAAGGTTTGAGAGATGGAATTTGCTCCACATAATTTATTTTTTTAAAATCTACAGTACAACATCAAATTATTATTGGACATTACTATCCCTTTAAGTGCAACTTGCTGTCATGTGAAATCATGTTTTACGTTAACCCACTGAGTGCCAGAGGGCACTCAAAGGGGTTAACTATTTCATTTATAAAACTACATAACTTAAGATATATGATATTGCCAGCGCTGCCTTTTTAGCAGGCTAGTGGAAGCAAGTTTCTTGGAATTTCACATTTCTGGTCGTGTCTCAGACCGTGGAACAGTGATTGTCAATCTTTTTTTTTTTTTGCCCACGGCACCCGCAACACACAATCTACAATTTTCAGGGCACTCCCAACATTATATAAGAAATTTGTCACTGGTGTAATGAGGCGTACAAATGTAAAGTGTGATTATCTGTACGCTTTACCATAATAATGATGAAAACAAATATACTGGTCTTTATCATTTCCATCTGAAATTTAAATAATCACATTTTTGTTTATCAAAGTCTTCATAGAAAAGTGTGGCACCCTAAACTGGTTCCCAGGGCACACCAAAGTGTTACAGCACCCTGGTTAAGAACCTCTTCTCTGGAGTATGGCCTCCTGCCCTGGAAGTAAGGAAAATAGCTTCATTCAAATGTCATTACAACCCAGACTGCTGTTTTTTGTTCTCAGTGAATCTGTTAGCAACAGCGCCATCTGTTGTCCAGGTAGCATTTTTTTTTCTCTATTTCTCTGTCCGAGGAATGGAGCGTATGGACGAATGCAACAGTACAGAGAGATATTGAATACATTGCTTTGCAATCCATTGGATACCAATCTTGCACTCAAAGCGGCACCAATAATTGGTATACACTGCATCTTTTGATCGCTGTAATACGTACCAGTGGACACACTCTTCCAACATTACACTTTAGTGCCAGAAAGTACCGAATGCCTTCTGTATAGTATGTGCATTGACAGTGTCTGTGACCAAGTTGCCTACACCATGTTAACATAAGGGGGGGAGATTCACTTAGTTTTGATAAAGAGGTGATAAAGCGGAGATGACTTCTCCAGTAATATCACTTCTCCAGTTCCTATGTTATTCTATGGAGCCAATGCACTAAGATTTCTTCAGCTTTGGAGATCTTAGTGGATAGGCTCCATAGAATAACATAGGAACTGAGAAGTCATCTCCACTTTATCACCTCTTTATCACCGCTTAGTGAATCTCCCCCATGGCGCAGATCTGGGCAATAACTAATAGAACACTCCGAAATGCCCACATATTGTCTCCTTGTTCTCTTGGGGCAAGTGGCTTTAAGGGGAGGCTTTTTAGTGAATGTAGCCTATTAGATTGCTGTTAGGCAGGTGTAGAGGCCTGAATGCATTTCCAACTCTTGATTTGAAGTTGAATAGCTGTTGTACAATTGCTCCAGTGCCCTGAGACTTTCAGTTATAATAACTTGTGAACAAAGCATCTTACAGCTGTAGGAGCACCGGAGCACCATTGTTTTATTCAGGAAGAAACTCACACCCTGTTATTTTATATATATATATATATATATATATATATATATATATATATATCCTATATAATAATTCGGTAGATTGTGTGTAACGCCGCGACATACGCAGTACACACTGCTGCGCGTGCTGCAGTCATGCGCAGTAGAGACTGCCCACGCCGCGGCTGATACAGAGCTGGGCGCTCCGAACGAGCGTCCAGCTCTGTATCAGCAGTGGAGCGGGCAGTCTCTGCTGCGCGTGACTGCTCCGCGACCGGGTGGCAGTAGCACTGTGGCCCGTGTAACGGGCTGTTCAACTAGTATATATAATAATTTGCTAAATAGTTTGTAACTACGTAGTCATGTGCAGTAGAGACTGCCTGTTACGAGGCTGATACAGAGTGGGGCACTCCGATGTCAGACTGGAGGTCTGACTTTGGCGCGTCCAGCTCTGTATCAGCTGCAGTCTCTACTGGGCATGACTGCATTGCGACCGGCCATCACTGTGGCCCGTGTACACAGGCTCTTCAGCTAGTTTATAGGTTGAAAAGTGGAAATTAGAAAACCTTTAAGGACCAGAGAGATATGGAAGTTGCGTAAAAGAAGCGCATCACATTAACCCTTTTGCATCCTTATTCACAATAGGTGGTTGCCCTGGGAGAAGTGCCGGATGGCTCCGTGGTTACCGTCATGGCTGGGAACGATGAAAACTATTCAGCGGAACTGAGAAACGCCTCTGCCGTCATGAAGAACCAAGTGGCCAGGTTTAACGACCTGAGATTTGTGGGCAGGAGTGGGAGAGGTAGGCCTTCTACTTACAGGGCAGATAGCGCTGCTGGTTTTGAGGTTAACCCCTTAGCTGCCCTATGTGACAGCAGCAAATTGAGGTTAACCCCTCAGATGCCCTAGAGGGACAGCAGAACATTGCAAACAGGAACCCCCCCCCCCGACAACAGGACACCACTCATTAACCCTTAAAGTGCCAGAGGCATGTCCAGAGCAGTTCTAAAGCAACACGTTGGCTATTCCTCTGTCCTAAACATCATTCAAATATCAGTGTTGTATTTTCCCCTTAGTTTTTTTTTTTAAACATACTTACAGAGGTTAATTTACTAAGAAGAAATTAAGTTTATTTTGGGGTGAACCAACTGCACCATAGGGGGACAAATAATTCACCAAGTTCCCATTGATTTCAATAGGACTTTTAACCCCTTATTATGTTTTGGAGTGGAGACCTCTAGAATTCAAATTCGTGAAAGCTGCATTTTAAGCAGAACTGTCACCCTAAATAAAGCCCCAGCCCAATAACTAGTCATATAGCGATAAGCTTAGAAATAGTAGTATTATCCAGCATAAGTACTGCGTTATGAAGAAATCCTACTTGATCTGAGACTGACGGGCAGGTTTCTTGCTGTGGAGGCATCTGCACCATCAGTCACTTCCTGTTACCTTAAAGGAGCAGTAAACTTTTTTTAGGAAAACACATATTTTATAGAGCATTTCCTGCGGAATAAAACAAGGTCACTCCCATCGCTGTCAGATGTTTTATTCAAAATTTATAGCAGTTTAAATAACCAGGAAGTGGATTTACTGTGATTACTTCCTGATAGTTGTAACTGACAGGAAGTGACAGGCAGTTTCTATCGCATTCTATGGAGAACTGTATGTCTCTGACTTTTCTGACTTTCCTCTCCATTAGAATCTAACAGGAAATCTAATTAGAATTTGACCACTAGAGGGCACTGCTAATGTAAAAAAAACATGGGTTTAAACTGTAATAACTCTGGAAATATGAATCTCGTGGCAATGGCAGTTCCCTGATTGTACTCAATAGGAAAATCCCTAAAATATATATGTTTTCATAAAAAAAGTTTACTGCTCCTTTAAGGTACAATGAAGGAGACGGAGAAGGAAAGCGCAGTCACGTCGATGTCTCTAAGCCAAGATGTCTGCGCGTCTTCCTGGCCACCAGTCTCATAACAAGAAGGATTTCTTAATAATGCGGCACTTATGCTTGATAATAGCTATTTTTCTAAGATTATTGGTATATGCCGAATTATTGAGGGGGGGGGCTTTATTTAGGGTGAAAAGTGTAAGATGAATTTTTCTTGTACTCTGCTGTTGGTTTGCCACAGATTTGCAGCCATTTCTGTTTAGTGCGTTAGCCTCACTGATTATTCTTAACCCCTTGAGAACTGGATAGTTGGGAAGCATATTGCTTTGCAGTGCTTTGCATAACCCGCTAACACTTTGAGAGATCCTTTCCTCTCTGGGGACTCATTTTCAAGTAGCAGAGTTTGTAGTCTCCATACAATAACTTTGTCACACAGGAGTGTTTATTCTGCATACCCTTTCCGGTGCTCGAGAGGTTAAAGCAGAGCTTTCAGGTATATTAAAGTGCCACCCAAATAATTTTTTACATAGTGATAAGCATATCAGTACTTGTATTGTCCTTAGTAAGTCCGGCATTATTTACAAATCCAGCTTCTTCCAAGACTTACCGGCAGGCATCCTGATGTAGATGAATCTGTGCATCTGCGCTGTCCGTCCCCTTCTTTACCTTAAAGTACAATGCAACTTCCCCTTACCCACTGGGGCAACAATAGGGGTCACACCTGCTACCAGGCCCATCACTCCAGTGGCCTGGCTGTACCCTGCGACCCCCTTGCCCGTGCCCGCACAAGTAGGTCTGTGCCTTCTTTGGCACAGACCGCTAACTGCTGAGCTCTCCGGCGCTCTAGTATGGAAAGCGCTGGGAGATTACATCATCTCCCAGTGCTGTGCATCACTGAGAACCGCGCGGGAGCTCCAGACCTTTAGAGGTCTGTGCAGAAGGAGGCACAGACCTGTCATGCCACGCCGCTAGACCACCAAGGAGGTAGGAGATGAACATGTGGGGGGGGATCAGTAGGGGCAAGGTGGAGATTGGGGGCAATGTGGAGATATGGTGGCAATGTGGAGATTGGCGGGCAATGTGATGTCAATGTGAAGATGGGGGGCAATTTGGAGATTGGGGGTACAATGTTGAGATTGGGGGCAATGGGAGAAATGTGAAGACGGGGGACACAGTGTGGTCGGGGGGCATGGCAATTTCTGCACCAGGGCCAGGTGTCTTCTAGTTACGCCTCTGCCCTTACCAATCATAGAGGAGCCCGGTACGGACAGAGCAGGAGCACGGATGCCTCTTCGGCAAGATGTCTGCGGTGAATCTCCGAATTAGATGGATTTGTAAACAATGCCGGACTCCCTAAGGAAAATACTATTATTGTTATGCTTATCGCTAGATGAAAAATTATTTTGGCGGCTCTTTAATATATCTGAAAGTTCCTCTTTAAAATACCAGTACTTATTTTTATCTTTTGGAAAATAGACATACGTTACTTTTTTTGTTGGAAAACCGTAATTCAGCTTCTTTTGTGTGACTAGTAATGGGACATGAATGACTTTATATGGAATGGAACAAATGTCCACTAATGGAATCAATGACTAAGCGTTGTCTTGTAGTGATAAGATCATACACAAACCTTTGCAAACCGTCTTCTCTTGCATTCTGCAAACTGTTTACTGTTAACATGTTACAGCGACAAAAAAAAAAGTAATGCTAACTTCAGGATACTTTTAGCTGGTGATTCGTTTTACAAATAAGCACATTTAACTTGTGGATCCAGAGAGATCGGCAGCACATTTCTTTACAATATTTTGGAGACCTGTCCAGCATTCATGGGGTTAAGGAAAAGCAATCTAAATTAAAATTTGAGATCTCCAAAGACCTGTTTAGGATTAACATTGCATTGCTATCAAATGTAAAAGTATCTGATTGAAATGGCGCCGCCTAAATAGCGAGTGTCAATGTGGCATGTTCACAACGTTGTGAACGCCAAAATGGCACCCACAATATTTCCCTGTGATTCACAGGTTAGTATCTGTTAGGTTAGGTTAGGGTCAGTATCTGTTAGGTTAGTATCTGTTAGGTTAGGTTAGGTTAGGGTCAGTATCTGTTAGGTCAGTATCTGTTAGGTTAGATTAGGGTCAGTATCTGTTAGGTTAGTATCTGTTAGGTTAGATTAGGGTCAGTATCTGTTAGGTTAGTATTCGTTAGTATCTGTTAGGTTAGTATCTGTTAGGTTAGGGTCAGTGCTTGTTAGGTTAGTATCTGTTAGGTTAGATTAGGGTAGGGTTGCCACCTTTTCTTCAAAAAAATACCGGCCATGGCATTCCCTCCATAGACTTAACATTGGACAGAAGGCCATTTTTTACTGGCCTGCCGGTAAAATACCGGCTAGGTGGCAACCCTAGATTAGGGTCAGTATTTGTTAGGTTAGTATCTTTTAATTTAATATATGTTAGGTTATTGTCAGTGTCTGTTAGTTTAGTATCTGTTAGGTTAGATTAGGGTCAGTATGTCTTAGGTTAGGTTAAGGTCAGTATCTGTTAGGTTAGTATCTGTTAGATTAGGATCAGTATTTGTTAGGTTAGGTTAGTATTCGTTAGTATCTGTTAGTTTAGGGTCTGTGTCTGCTAGGTTGGTATCTGGTAGGTTAGATTGGGATCAGTATATATTATGTTAGTATTGGTTAGGTTAGGGTCAATATCTGTTAGGTTAGGTTACATCCACTATCTGTTAATTTAGGTTAGGGTCAGTGTCTGTTATGTTAGGGTCAGTAGCTGTTATGTTTGGGTCAGTATCTGTTAGAATCAGTGTCTGTTAGGTTAATATCTATTAGGTTACTGTCAGTATCTTTTAGGGTAGTATAATCGGTATCTGTTAGGTTAGGTGCTGTAAGCACTAGTGGGATCTGAAATGGACCATTCCAAGATTGCTCTCTGAGACCCCCATTTGGTGGTACACGTCATCAGTCACGATCAAAGCGGTTCTTAAGGGATTAAGCACTATGGTGTATGTGCATACTGACGCAAATGTTCCACAGTCATTAAAGGAGTAGTAAACTTTTTTTTGTGAAAATCTTTACCTGGTGAGTAAAACAAAGGTACTCCCACCACTGTTGGCAGTTTTATTCCAAGGTTATAACAGTTCAAAACTGTTATACTCTCTCTCAGAGATCCAGAGAGCTTACTTCCTGAAAGTTTCAATTGACAGGAAGTGATTAAGCAGTTACTTTTACATTCTATGGAGAACTGTCAGTGGCTTACCTCTCACATGGAATGCAGTAGAGAGTATCTATCTGAAAACCAGCATTTAAACTATAATAACTCTGGAAAGACACATCTCCCAACAGTGGGTGAACCATTGTTTAACTTAGTAGGAGAAACCCTATAATATATGGGCTTTTTTTAAGTTTTGTGCTCCTTTAAGCCATTATGCAAGAAAGTTCCTTATGCCTTCCCATAACATGCGCAGGTACTGTAGTAAAATTATGCCATACCATTTGCACTGTGTTTAACCCTTTGAGTGCCAGAGAGGTATCTAATGCATTGGCAACCTTTCTGGCACTCAAAGGGTTAATACGTGGCATTCAATTAGCAGTAAACTTTTAATGTAAAACAACATATATTGTAGGGATTTATTTGCTGAGTAAAACAAGGGTATTCCCACTGCTGTGTGATGCTTCTTTCCAGTGTTATTACAGTTTAAACTGAGTCAAGCTGTCAGTTTGAACTTTCAGGAAGTAATCACTCTGTCACTCACTTCTTGACAGTTTGAACTGTTATAACTTTTGAATAAAGCAACAGCCAGCAGTCACTGTATCCTTGTTTAATTCAGCAGGATAATCTCTAAAACGTATAGGTTTTCTTAAAAAAGTGTAGAAGAAGAAAGAAAACACCCACAGACTGCCCTTAGGAGATAATTTTCTGCATATAATTACCTTAATAAGTTGGCATTAGGCAGGCCATTGGCTGGTGGGGGATGATGGAAGTTTTAGTCTGGCATCATCACGTTGTCCATCCTTCAACTACACCTTATGCGACAAATATTCACCAAATCCTCATTGATATAAATGGGGTGTTTAACCCCTTAACGATCCTTGACGGTCCTGACACGCCATGGGTAAATTTGTGTTAAGGACCCATGACGTGCCAGGACCGTCATGGAATTCAGGGCTCCCTGAGTGGCTGCACACCGTTCGGGGAGTCCTGAACCAGATGATAAAAAAAAAAGGTCCGTCCTTAAGGGGTTAATCCTTTGAATGCGCTGGAGACCTCAAGGAGTTAAAAGCTCCATTGAAATCAATGGCCATTTTTCTACGCCGGAGTTGTTTGTCCTCAAAATTGCTCCAATTCTACATAGTACATAGTACATCATACGCTAAAAAGGTGCAATTCTGGAGCAAACCAACTGCTTGATAGGGGCCAAATTAAAAAAAAAAATGAATTCCCATTGATTTCAACTAGGATTTTAACCTCTTGCGTGCTAGAGCCGTCTGCTCCTCTTTATTTGCTCTTATTGAACACAGCCCATATAGTCATAGTTTTACTTCACAACGTCTTCTGTAGATTCCATCCAGACTATCAAATAACATGGAAAATAGAGCGTTCTGTGTGACTGGAAAGTTTGTTCAACATTGGAGAAATGTCTGCCTGGAAAGAATGTCATTATGATTGATTTTATCATGATGTCCATCTCTACAACTAGAGAACTATTTTTTCTTTAATTTCTAACCCTCTCAATTGCCTTACTAGGGTCAGAAAATCCTAATGGCCCTTTTGAATTTTGGAGGCAGATATGACAGTTGCTGGCAGCATCACGGAGACCTCAAACTGTGCTCAGTTCAGCTGGTAAAAACCTTTTAAGGACCAGAGGGGCATGCAACGCATTGCGAAGCAATGCTCTGCACTCCCCTCTGATCCTTAAAGGGTTAAGTAGGCTGCTAAGAGAAACTGTCATGTCCGCCTCCATGGACGTGACAGCCAGGACTGACTGAACAAAGTCACAAAAGCAAAATTCATAGTGGCCATGAGGGAAGTTAGGAGGCGCTACTTCTCCTTTAAATGTGTTTCTTAAATGTTTTTAATTTTTTTTGGAGGGATGATGAATACATTTATTCCCTGACACTGAACATGTCGCATAGTATAATAATAACTAGTATTTATATAGCACCTTTCTCCCAGTGGGACTCAAAGCGATTTCAGCACATGGTCTTGGAATTAACTAAATCAGCAGCTGGATAATAGATGTTATTATTACCCAATCAATGGTACTCATTTATCAACCTTGGAGGGATGAAAGGCTGGGTTGACCCTCCCAGAGCTCAAACCTGCAACCCTGAGGTTTGAACAGGCTCCACAGTGAGGGAACGTACCGCTCAGCTATCTCACCACATAATGGAGTGGAATATTTGTACACACAAAATAAATCTTGATTCAAGTTTGCATGTTTGAAAACTTCATTAAAATCTGCCTACATGTCATGTTAGCCAGAAGGCCAGCAAGTGTAGTTATGGCGATGGTCATACTTCGGCCCATATGCTAATGTATGCTAATTGCAGTACCAGTGATGTTTCAAATCCTAATCAAGCTTTTAAAGGGATAGTAATGTTTCAAACTAAAAGCAGCTCCAATTAATCTTCATAGTATTTGGGCCATGGAGAGTGTTATTTCAGTACTGTCAGAGCTGTAGTTCTAGAGTAATTGAATGATAAAGTATCCCCCTCCTGCTCCTTTTACCTAGTGTAAGCCGCTTCCCCTCAGATGTGGAATCTGGTCTCTTGACCGGACAGGTCACAGCAAGGAGCAATCTTCTTACAGTGAGAACAATGAAAACCCGCCCCCCCTTGACAGGTTTTTCCCTTATGCTCACTGAAGATTGACCCTCTGTGTTATCCATCTGGACACCACCTTTCTGTTCTGAGGTGAGCAGTGTTACATTAGTAAAAGGGGCAGGAGGGGGATACTTTATCATTCAATTACTCTTATACTACAACTCTGACAGTATTGAAATAACACTCTCCATGTCCCAAATACTATGAAGGTTAATTGGACCTGCTTATATTGTGAAACATTACTATCTCTTTTAAGTGATGTTGCATACGCTATTGAGGACTTTTCAATGACGTAAATGCTAATGATGCCTTCAGTGACATTACATATGCTATTGAACCTTTTCAATGATGTTTCATATGTCAGTGAAACCTTTTCAATGAAGTTTCTTATGCTATTTAAGTCCTGTGCAGGACCAGGAGACTTTCACTTTTCCCAGAAATAGTGTGAATAGCTCCTAAACTATATATCTGATGGACTTTTGGTTAACATGACATATAGGTAATTTTGAATGAAGTTTTCAGTGCATGTAAAAAAAATTAAAGGTGACAGGTCCACTATAGTGATTTATTATGCTAATACAGAATAGTGTACATCTTGCTGTGTGTATTTAAGGGATTTACAGTAGAGAAGAGTTTTATTAACCCTTTGAGTGCCAGAGGGGTACACAATGTATTGCAAAGCAATACGTTGCATACCCCTCTGGCACTCAAAGGATAATCCTGTGAGTGCCAGAGATATATCCATTGCACTTTTTCATGAAAAATATATATTACACAGCTTTTACTTTGAGGAAAAACAAGAATATTCCCATTGGTTATATTATCAGATCAAGATTATGGGGCAAATTAAACAATTTTTTTTTTTTTTTTAAATGTTATTTTTTAAGTTTAACCCTTTGAGTGCCAGAGGCATTGCTTTGCAATGTGTTGCGTACCCCTCAGGCACTCAAAGAGTTAAGGCAATTAGAACCCAAATTTACTTACCTTGTTTTGCAGGATGTCTGAGAAAAACACAGATAGAATGAAGGGCCCAATAATTAAAAAAATACATAATTCTGGGTTAACCCCTTAAGGACCAGCGGTCCTGGGACGTTTTCATCCCATAAGGACTGCTTTGATCCTTGCCGACGCGCCGGTACACATGACCTGTTGCTTGTATCGGGGCCTGAAAGAGATCGCTCCAGTCTTGGAACGGTCAATTTTAGGCCATATTTTTATTTACAGCACTCCCAGTGGAGCGATGTAAGTAAAAAGTACGTGACGTACTATGACCGCCATCGGTCCTTAAGTATTTAAGGACCATGATGGTAATAGTACGTCACGGAGTCCTTAAGGGGTTAAACCAGCTTCACCATTAGGGAATAAATAAAAATCCCCCAAATTCACATTGAAGTAAACAGGAGTTTTAACTCTCTGACATACTGGGGAACTCCCACTAGATCTGCCCCAGAGACTCCTAGGGCTCGATCCAAATGTTGGCATCAGCAGAAAAAAACTGGCGACGGTGATTTTTTAAGTCAAGTACGTGATGCAAATGTTCCCACAAGTAAGAAATAGTAACTCCGCCCACTTGTAGTTCTGTCCCACCCATTCCTGCCCCATTCCGCTCATTTCTACTGCCATTTCATGGAAAACTCTGCCTTCCCAAATCTCGGCATTTGGATACCCCATCCCTTCTTGTTACTCCGGAATAATCGATATTAACCCTTTGCTTCACATATCTGTCTGGTACTCAAAAGGTTAATGGTTCCTTGGCATGTTCATTGAATATTAAAGGGATAGCAATGACTATAATAAAGTTGGTCTCCAAGTCTTCTGTATTGGTTTTGTAACATGTAGCACTATGATTAATAACTTACTGTTCACTAGTTCAAAAGATATTGAAGCCTAAATGATCCCCCTCCCACCCCTTCTGGCCGCCTCCCACTGAATCAGGAATCAGGTCGTAGGATTGGACGGATGCAGCGAGCAGGGACGTGCACAGACATTTTGGGGGGCAGGGGCTTAAATGAAAAAAAGGGCACTTCTCATAATTAGTTTTTTGGTGTTTTTTTTTGTTAAAAGGGCACGAGGGCGCTTTGGACAAAAAGGGCAGGTGCTCAAGCCCCCCTTGGTGTCTATGTGTGCACGTGCCTGGCAGCGAGGGACAATCTTCACACAGTAAGTATAAGGAAAACCCCGCCCCCACTTGATGAAGGAGGACAGGATTTCCCTTTTGCTTACTGAAGATTGTTCCTCACCACTCTCCATCCTGACCACACTCACAGGCAGGGGGACGCAGCCGGAAGGGGCGGGAGGGGGATCATTTAACCTTCAATATCTTTTGAACTACTGAACAGTAAGTCATTAAACTTAGCGCTGCATGTTATAAAACCATTGTAGTAGGCTTGGAGCACAACTTTATTATAGACACTACTATCCCTTTAAGAGAGGTCTCTAACAAATTGCTTTGCAATAAGCTGGAGATCTATCTAACACCCTTGTTCAGTGCTCCATTTACATCAAATTAGATTTTTATTTCCACCCTATGGTATAAGTTGGCTTTCTCTGCAAATGTACGTAATAAAAAGGAGATAACTTATCCAGTGTGATTGACTCTCCAGTTTCCATATCATCGCTCCTTTTTAGCACTTATCCCTTTGAGTGCCATAGGGGTACAAAACGCATTGCTTTGCAATGCGTTGTGTACCCCTCTGGCACTCAAAGGGTTAATAATTCACAGGAGTACTATTCATACCTGGGGAACTTTCAGAATGGTCTGACCCTGAGATCTTTGAAATATTAACCCTTAAATCTCCCCAAAATGTAGATTCTGGGCAATATATCCCTACTTGCTCTAACCCAGAGGAGAACCAGTCAGTTCACAGGGTCCCACACCTTTAAGATCTCACTGCTTGAACACGGAGAGACAAGCAGAACTTCATCCTCTGCCTTCCTAGAAAGAAATGATTCCAATGTAGACACTAAAAAACAATGAACTGGTGCAGATCACCTAGTAGAAATTACTGGACTCTGACCCTGAGAATTTTACATTTCACCTTGATAACCTGAGATTTGGGTCAACGCCCCTGAATTAAAAAACCCTGACAATTGTACTATCGGATCAATCCATCTGAATCATAGCAGTCACATAACAAATGTTGGCATTTTACCTTGAGGTCTTTGCAATGCGTTATACATTTCTCTAGCAAGCAAGAGGTTAACCCTCTGGCACTCAAAGGGTTAAAAGCCCCACTGATCTCAACCATAACTTTTTATATGTCTGTGGTGCAATTGGGTTACTCCAGAATTCCTCAAATTCTGCTACATCAGCCCCACAGACAGGACCAAACCTTTATGGAAAGGGAAATGCACCTTGATTCTTGCTTCAGATTTGTCTTAAAAAAAAAAAAAGGAGACATATGACGCTGGGTAGTAAATCAGACCAGCGTCAGCTTTAGAAAAAGAAAAAAAAAAAAATCAAATCAGAGGCTGCTATGGCTGACATTTTTTTCTGCTTAATGAAGGCCAATCCTGTTATCCAATCTGTACGGACCTTGAGTTCATTTGCATCACTGAGCTAAATAAACAGTTTGCATGTTGTTAACCTGTTCATCAAAGGAATGTGCAGCGCTGGGGGGGGTTAAAACCTACTCTGCATATTATTAGTTACGTGACTAGAATTTCATGCAATTAATCTTCTTTTCAAGAACTCATCTCCACCTTTTAATTTTTTTAGTTCAATATTCGGAATTTTTTTGGTGGGATGGGTCTGATCAATAGCCTTGAGAAAAAAGGTTTCTTACATAGAATGATTTTGTTCCCGTATTTTTAACCCTTTGCGTGCCTGAGGGGTACGCAACGCGTTGCTCTGGCTCTCAAAGGGTTAACTTAAAGTGGAACTTTCATCAAAATTAAGTCGCCCCCGAAATTATTATTAACGTAGCGATAAGCATATAAATACTTTTATTATCCTTAATAAGTCTGCTATTATTGAGAAATACAACTTGATTGGCAGGCATCAGCGGGCAACAGAGCAGACATCTTGACAAAAAGGCATCTGTGACTCTGCGCTGTCCGTCCTGGGCTCCTCCAGGATTGGTGAGGAGGAGTTCCGTTGTCTTCACCCCTTAAAGACCCTTGATTTTCCTGGCACATCATGGATTGGCGTGCATAAGGACCCATGGCGTGCCAGGACCGTAATGGTTTTCAGAGCTCCCCGTGCGGCTGCACACCATTCAGGAAGCCCTGATTCGAATTGGCAAATTAAAAAAAATGTTCTGTGGTCCTTAAGTGCCGGAACTTAAGGGGTTATGGTACAGGGAGGGACTGACGGCGCAGGCGCACAGATGCGTCTACAACAAGATATCTGCCGCTGATGCCTGTGAACAAGTTGTATTTCTCAATAATGCCAGACTTATACAGGATAATAAAACTATTTATATGCGTATTGCTATGTTAGTAATTATTTGGGGGCACTTTAATTTTGATGAAAGTTCCGCTTTAAAGCAAGAAATTAGACCACCATCCTGCCGTCGACAGAGTTTTTAACAGTAGAGGGAGAACTGCTTGAATGTTCATGAAAAACATGTATTTTGTAAAGCTTTTCCTCCTGAGAAAACAAGGATAATCCCCAGGGTTGGGAGATTCTTTATACAAAGTTATAGCCATACCTGGGAACTTCCAGTCGAGGGCTACCCGGAGGGTAGTCCTCTGTTCACCAGGGGGTGACAAAAATGACGCTAATCGCGTCAAAAAGGGGCGGGGTTTGCCGCGAGTGGGGGGGGGCTTAACCCTTTGAGTGCCAGAGTGGTACGGAATGCATCCACTCTGGCACTCAGAGGGCTGGGGACTGAGTATCAGCAGGAGAAAAAGCGGATGTGGCAGAGTTTCAATAGAAACTCTCCACATCCGGAGGAATCAGCCTCTGCCCCGGAGACCCGGTAAAGTTCTGTCAGAACCGGAGTCTCCGGGGCAAATCCGGAGAGTTCCCAGGTATGGTTATAGCAGATGAAGATATTTCCTCTCTGTTTCAAAGTTTAGACAGCTTTTTAGTTGATGGATTGAAATTTTCCATAGGGAGTAATGTATCCGCACCCTCTACTAGTTCAATTTGAGACAGTTTTATGATTAAGAAAAAAAGAAAGAAATGCAGATCAAACAAGCATGAGTTGTTGTGTTTCCTTGTTTTATTCAGCCGGAAAGCCTCTAAAATAAGGAAAAAAATGAGAAACTGGGGGGGGATAGATCTGCAAGAACACCTTAACCACCATCTTAGGCACATGGAGGAGATTTATAAAACGTGTACGTGTTTGTTTTTGTGAACGGATCCTTAAAATGCCTGTATTCTGAGTGTTGGTATTTTGGCAAGAATAAGAACAGGCCAGACATGGCCTTAAAGTGGATCTATCACATACAGAAAAGTAATGCTCATTAGTTAAAAGCATTTAGCGAAAACGTTAAACATGTTACTCATTTTTGACAAAACCCCGTTATCTGCTCAAAAATTTATGTTTAAAAGGTGCCCAGCAGCCTACTTCTTGCTGTACAGAGGCTGCTCCCATCCCACTACCCAGCGTCCTCTGATTACAGAGGCTGTCTGTCTCTAAGCTGGAGCAATCTCATTGGCTAGATATCAATCTCTGCCAATGAGATCGCTCCAGCTTAGAGAAAGAAAGCCTCCATCATTGGAGGATGCTGGGTAGTGAGACGTGAGCAGAGGCAGTGCTGCAAGCAGGAAGTAGGCTGCTGGGCACGTTTTAAACTTGAATTTTTGCTCAGATAACTTTTTTTTTTTTTAAATGAGTAACATATTAAACTTTTTCGCTAAATGCTCTATCTAATGAGCATTACTTATCTACATGTGATAGATCCACTTTAAATATTTGAAGAAAATTCTGTTGCAAACTTGTTGCAATTAGCAACATTTCTTTATAAATACGCTGAGCTACTTTTTACAAATTTTCTGAATCCATTTTATTAAAAAATGTACTACACAGAGTTGTGTCCTCCTAAACTGTCCTTAATACTTTTATGACTACAGCAACAACCTTATAGCCATTTTATCTCTTCTTTTCCATTAACTTCTCTTTTATAAATCTCCCCCATAATTTATCCACAGACCCTGCACCGAATTCTGTCACAGTGACCTGCAACAACCAGGTCGCCTTAATTAAATCCTGAGTGAGAGAATGGCACTATCAACTTGACACTAATTAGCTCCGTGCTTGTTAGTCTAAACAGAGACATATCAATGGTGTGACCTCACTGAGGTCAATGAAAAACGAATTCTCAAATTGGAGTGTAGAAAAGGGAATGACTGGAATTCTGATGTACTAAGAACTGGCTTAATTCTGTGACAATCTTGCTGCACTATAGGGAAGCAATAAAAAGACCTCTTTGAGTGCAGGAGTGGTACGCAATGGTTTTTAACCCTTTGAGTGCCGGAGGGGTATGCAACGCCTTGCAAAGCAAGGCGTTGCATACCCCTCTGGCACTCAAAGGGTTAAAGGAACAGTAACTCCTTATTTTGAGAATACTTATATTTTGTTTTGGGTTTTTTTTGTGCTGAGACATGTGCCAGTTAAAAGTTATTGCAGACCAAACGTTCAGTTTCTAAATACATAGAGTTCAAGGATTTTTGTAGCCAGGTGACCATGTTGCTATTACTTTCTATGAAAAGCCAAGTATCACAGACATAGACGGATGTTGCAACAGCTCCACCTTCCAGCAAAACATCTTGAACTTAAGCTATCAGAGAAATGGGACATTATCTTAGTAATAACATTTGAAAGAAGCATCTGCCAGTGTTTTATTCAGTAGGAAAACACCTTCATCACATATTTTTCATAACTAAATGGACCTTTTTTTTTAAGTAATATCATTTTTATTAGAGCAGTTAAACTTGTAGCATTTTAACCACTTGAATGCCACAGAGCTTCCAACACATTCTTTGACTGGCTTCCCAAGGAACAATTTTAATATTTAAAAAAGAGGCCGATGTAACTGCTTGCAGGCTTTTCACGCATAAAGAATAAAGAAAGCCTCTTTTGATGGAGGGTAATTATATCCAAACAGAACTGATCGCCCCCTCCTCTCTCTGTTTCTTGATCACAACCAAGGAAAACCAGGGATTTTTTTTCTTTGCTCTTTGAAGCAGCCGGGAGTTAGTTGACGATTGGAGAGTCTCCGCAGTGTGCTGACAGAGGCAAGCCTGGAGATATGAGTCCCGACTTGCCTTCCCATACTTGACTGCACTTCTCACCCTGCACACGCCGACACTTCCTAAGTCTACACGAGAAAACGCTGACGGCTGCAACCACTAAGGGAGGCCAGGAGAAGCAGCTCTGTTTTCTTGGAAGAAGGGGTGTAAAAGATTAGCAGATCCGGTGCAAATAAACAGTTACCAAATTTCCATTGATATAAAGGTTTCTTTTTTCTACACTTTAAATGCTGACTAGGTCTTTAAAGGATTGCAGAAGACTGTCCAGATTCCATGGAATGGAATAGAATGTAATGTTCATTCTGTAGGTGTTTTGCATAAAGTTGCAGCGGTGCAATTGTGGGAATAATTAACTGCCCTGTAATGGACAAATAAAAATCTCCCCTAAAATCCCATTGATTTATATAGTGGTTTTAACCCCTTGAATGCTACAGTGGAGACTTTTCTAGCATTCAAGGGTTTAAAATCCCCATTTAAATCAATGACACTTTTTAGTTGATCCCCAAGTCAAATAAGTGTTGTTAGATTGCCGCAGAATCACTTCACTACACATCCTATAACATAAAGTCCTACAATGCATCGCTCACTGTGTGCGTAACAGCACATGCGCAGTGGGGACTCGCAGAACGGGCTGATCTGGAGCGGAGAGCTACGGAATGCTGACAGCCTGTCTGTATTCACGGCTCCAGGGCAGCAGCGGAGGCTGCTGGGTGACAAACTATCACCCAGTGCCTCCGCTGCTACCCCGGAGCCGGGAGCACAGACAGGCTATGAGCCATCCAGATCAACCCGTGTATACAGGCTTTGTAATTAGTTTATACATAAGATCCTATCTATTAAGCTTATTTATCAAGCAGTAAATATTTTCAGACACTTTAGGTGAGATGTTCAGAAAGTGGTGGTAACTGAAATTGTCTGTAATCAGAATAAAAAGGCTCTTCATGGTCCGCCAATTCTCAGACACGTTTTCATCATTTTTTGCATCCAGATCCTCCATCTTTGTCAAAAGACAAAAGCCGTCTTACAAGTAGGAGTAGTTTAATCTACCGTCATATTGTAAGGTATTTTCAGAAAAAAATATTTGTTTCAATGTCACTTTTTTGTGTGATTAACATTGTTTTTTTTCCCAATAAAATAAAAATGTTCTAACCTTGGAGAACAGAAATCAAAGTTCTGAGAAGCAATTTGTTGTTTCAAAGACAAAAAATTTCTTTGTTTCTTTGAAAAATTTTAATTTCAAAGACAAAATCAGACATTTTTAACATCAGAATTTTTAAAGGAAATGTTCATGTAGACGTCTCACAGTCATTTTTAATTATTTAGACACATTTTCAAACGTGACAGATTTACTTCTGAAAATATTGTTCTTTTACCACCAACTCATGATCCGACAATTTCTTCATTATGACGACTTTTTGAACATCTCGCCCTTTGATAAACCAGCCCTGCAGGATTTGAAGAATTACACTACCAGGAGAGATTTTCTCACCATCTGCTAAATTCAGGTCACATATATCGGCACATAGCTAGGATCTGTGCCTGCTGTTCTATACATACGTGGCACAGTTCCTATCTAGACAGTCCGTTTTCATCAAATTGGGTGAAAACCACAAGCGACTGTTACAGGACTCAATTACATATGCAGTGTGAGTGGGAGGCTGATCGACTCTTCACCATAGCATGAGATGTTTCACTCCAGCTGTGATCAAAACATCTACTTTGACTACTTCCTTCCGGACTAAATAAATAAATTCTTAGGAAGTAATGTTAAAAAAAATTATGTTAACTGCAGTTGTTGGTAACAAGTCTGAAAAAATTCTTATGTCGATAGTCCATCAATTATCAGACGTTACCGTAAATTTTTGCACTCAATTCCACTGTTTCCATCAAAGAGAAAAAAACAGTTTTAATAGTGGACGTTGTTCAATCTACAGTCATATCGTAAGATATTTAATAAATATTATTTAGCTGTTTTTTTGTCTAATTTTCTTAATTTTTTTCTGACCGAATAAAAATTACTCTAATCTTGGAGAAGACAATTACAAGTCATTTTACCAGATAGGAGTGGAATTTAAAAATATAAGTTAACTGGCAAAAAACATCAGTTTGGAAATTTGTCATTTTAAAGGGATCGTAATGGTTAATTTTAAGTTGATTTAATATTGTAGACATTAAAAAAAGATTAAGATCAATGTAAGTCTTATCTCTCAAACCTTTATGGTTTGAGAGATATAACTTGCTAAAGTTACCTTTTCCTGGCTGTTTTACTCAAGTCTGCCATCTAGCTGACAGCTGCAGATTCTAGTCATTTGACCAGACAAAGGCTCTTCAGCAGAGCTGAAATCATGCTATTTAGAAATAAATACTTCACTGGAACGGTCTACAAAGTGTGCTTGCAAGCCAGGCACACTTTGTAAACCGTTCCAAATTAAGTATTTATCTTTAGATATAGTTATATCGGCGCTGCTGAAGAGCCACATCTGGTCAAGCGACCAGAATCTACTTCTGACAGCTTTACAGCTCATCAAGCAGAAAGGGGAGGGACAAGAGAACTTTATTTTCCTATATCTCTCAAACCATAACAGTTTGAGAGATACAAATAAGTGCAAGTACTCTCTTTTAATTGTATATACCATATAGTTAATACATTTTTTCTGACATTTCTATCCCTTTAAAGACAAAAATTCTGATGTTCAAAATGTCTTTTAATGGAGCTGTTCATAAGTCATCCTACAACTGTTATGAATTCTTTCCAACACCTTTTCAAAAGTGGCAGATTTAATTCTGAAGATACCATTCTCCTTTTACAAACAACCCACGATTGCTCATTTTTTTTCATTGTGATGACCTTTTTGAATATCGCACCCTTAGAGATTAATGTGGAGTTAGATTTTCAGTGACATAAACACATCTTTATACTCTGAGTAGTGATTCTGAAGTAGACCATCTGCACAATTAACCCCTTAGGAACAGGTGACATTGCCAGGACAGTCACAGAATCCCATCCTTTGAGGACAGATGATAGTCCCAGCACATTATGGGGTAACAGTCACAGCACTCCTCTGGGTGCTCTGAGATAGCAGTGGAAAGGCTGTTCCTTGATCCAGGACTGGAACAGTCAGTTTTAACCAATAACTGGTGGTTCCAAACATGTGAATTCTGCTACAGTTAATGTGGGGTCATGTAACAAAGGCAATGTGTGAAAAACATCGCCTTTATCACTGTTCTCTGCCTCCCTCCTCCTCACTGTGATCGTGAGGCAGAGAACATACCTCCCAACACTTCAAATGTTTTAGGTGATGTTGCAGGGAGTGTGATTGGTGTGCAGGGCATTACCTAGAATTTTTAGGATACTAAATGACCTATTGACAGTTCTTAATTTTACTGAATACATTATTTAGAACTAAACCAGTTTATTTTGTTTACACAGCCTAATTTATAAAGCCATATCTTGAAGTTTAAACATTATTGTGAGTTTTTACTTCTGTGGAGCAAAGCAAAACACTTATATACACACCACACGATCTGATTTCCCAGAAAGAGGGACACCAGTGTGGGAAAGTGGGACAGAGGGATTTGCATCTCATAGAGGGACTGTCCCTCCTAAAATGGGACACTTGTGAGGTATAAGAGAATGTCCATATACTGTATCCATTCCATGTTAAAATATGCGCTAATTGTGTACATCACAGGAAACCTATGAAAAATGTTTTTTTTCATATTCGTTTTCCTTTAAATATTATAATCAAACTAAATCATGGGTTATACATATAGATATCTAATCAAAAGACAGCCCTACTTATCCTTAAAAAGGGTATATAGTTTATGTGGGTGTACTAAATGAATTAGAGGGAAAGTATGGTTGAACAGCTACATATTAAAAAAGCCAAAATCGCTTTTGTCTTGTAGTGTAAAAAAGGCCTTGTCACAAAGGAATTATATGGTCAATGCACACAAGGGTGAATTTAGCAAAACATTACAACCATTGACCCCAGTGCACGTACATACACGCACATGCATGTGATTTCCGCTTTGCAGAGTAAACCGGAACACAGCATGTGGCAGCTTGGATGCTCTCACGCATCGGACACAGTACAGGTTACCGACATACTGATCTGAAGTGCGGCCTATGGGCTACTTTGCAGATCGATGTAACAGGTGATTCTGGAGGATGAAATTCCATTCTCAGGGACGGATTTACATCTCAGGAGCCTATAGGCAAAGAAATCTGAAGCGCCCTACCCCACCCCATTGGCTATCTCCACTGGACACCTCTACAGTGCTCCTAATCTCCACATTGCCCCCCATCAGCTCCACATTGCCCCCCCCCTCAGCTCCATATTGCCCCCATCATCTCCGTATTGCCCCCATCATCTCCATATACCATATTGCCCTCACATTTCCCACCATCAGCTCCACATTGCCCCCATCAGCTCCATATTGCCCCCATCAGCTCCAACTTGCCCCCCATCAGATCCATATTGCACATTGCCCCCCCCCCATGTCTGTTTTCTACCTCTTCCCTGGTGGTCCAGTAGCAGGACAGATCTGTGCCTCCTCCTTCTGCACAAACCTGTAGCTACTAGAGCTCCCGCGCGGTCTAATCTTCAGTATTGCAGAGCTCTGGGAGATGATGTCATCTCCCAGCATCTGTATTACTAAAGACCTGACGTAGGAGCTCAGCAGCTAAAGGTCTGTGCCGAAGAAGGCACAGACCTGTCTTCACCATGTTGCGGCGCTGGGCAGCGGGGGAGGCATATAAACAACAAAAATACAACATAATTCCAATGACAGGCGCCCCTCTGTGGGGTGCGCCTGTAGGCAGATGCCTACTCTGCCTAATTATAAATCCGGCCCTGTCCATTCTCATTATCCAGTGGTTGGCCCATCCATACTGGCATCCACCAATAATATATAGTCCTTGTGACACACCTCCTCCATACCTCCTCACGCACGTGAATTGCAATGGGGAGAGTAGCACAGTGGAGGAGAGTTGGCACGGGCGGTTTGGTATGTGCTAAAATGGATCCATCCATGTCAGCTTGGCTTTAGTGAACAAATACAAATTCCCCAAATTTCGACTGAATTTATATGGTACATTTAACCCCTTGAATGCCAGAGAGGTCTCCAACGCATTTCTTTTGCAGTGCGTTGGAGACCTTTCTGGCATTCGTGGGGTTAAGTATCCATTTAAATTAGTGGGAATTTTAATTTGTACACTATGATGCAGTTGGTTTGTTCCAGAATAGCACCAGTTCCTTAGTATTTCAGCCACTTGGTCAGTCCTTTTAATTTAATGAGAAGGGCCAACTTATAAAGAAATATACTTGAGCGATTTTGGAGTAAACCAAGTGTACCACATGGGGACATATAAAATCCCCATTGATTAAAGTGGGAGTTGTTAACCCCTTTGATGCTAGGAATATCTTAGAGTTAGCTTTTTTACAGGAGTAAAAATATACTTCTAGATATATTCGAGGGTGGTGGCACAAGTATGGAATATACCAACTGCTCCGCTGGGGAGAAATAAGAGTTCCAGAAACCCCCTTTCATTTAAAATGGAACTTTTAACCCTTTGAATGCTAGAGAGGTACCCATTGCAATGCTAGCATTCAAGGGGTTAAAAGCCCCCCCCCATATTGAATAAATGGGAATTGTTATTTGCACCCTCTGGTGAGTTGGTTTAACCCAGTATTGTTAATACACACGTCCCTGTGAGACGTTCCTTTTTGTTGCTGTGTATGGGAAGTGGGAGGCAATTGTGTTTTTTTATAAATTGGTAATCTGTTATATGCAAGAGATCACAGCAGGCTTTTTTTTAACCTTTTCAATGCAATTTTGTTGCACCTACCCTGGCACACAGACGGTTAAGGGAGCACAATCTAACCCCCCACCCAATCGCATAGAGGGTTAAGGACACACAATCTAACCCCCCAATCACACAGAGGGTTAAGGACACAATCTAACCCCCCACCCAATCACACAGAGGGTTAAGGACACACAATCTAACCCCCCACCCAATCACACAGAGGGTTAAGGACACAATCTAACCCCCCACCCAATCACACAGAGGGTTAAGGACACAATCTAACCCCCCACCCAATCACACAGAGGGTTAAGGGCACACAATCTAACCCCCCAATCACACAGAGGGTTAAGGGCACACAACCTAACCCCCCAATCACACAGAGGGTTAAGGGCACACAATCTAACACATAACATTTATCAAGGATTATTAACCCTGTAAGGGTTAAAAACAGTAAAAATGAAAACTTAATTTCCTTTGGATGTGTTATGAAAAATTCCCCTTCTGCATCCACTGTACATATGTATGTGTGTATGTATGTATGTATGTATGCATATATATATATATATATATATAAAACATTTTGCCACATTATAAGATACTCTTTAGCTTTCTAATATACATACAAGTTTCATCCTATGTTGAGTGTCTGTATTCAGCACTGATATATAGATATACCGGGCATACTGCCAAATCACCGGGCATTCTGCCAGATTTATTAGGACAATCAATAACAGAGGGAATTCTTACCGTTTATACAGTCTCTGTTATTGCAAGGGATCTCTATAGAGCAGGAGGTGGGTGTTGGGGTGGAATCTGTGGGCCCCCTAACTGTTGCTGGAGTAAACTTCCATCATCCTCTACTGGACAATAGGGAAGCAGATGATATTTCTGTCTATGCAGAGTACTGTTCAAGTGACACTAAGTTTGCACTGTATTAACCTTTGAATGAAGCATCTCCCATTACCTATGCTTTACTCAGATAAATCCCTACACAATATTTTTCCTTCCAAAATAGAGTTTACTTTGCTTCATTCAGAAGTTATTAGAGATCAAAGTAGCATTTTTTTACATGTAGTACTTCCATGGTCGGGTATTGCTGCTGAAACACCAGTCTGTGGAAGTCTGTTGTCAATGACACTCGCCTTACATATAATTCTGTAACAACAGCACTACCCTAAAGTATCAGGCCATGGATGTACTACACCCAGAAAAGTGTCAACTGTAATGAATTTTGAATAAAACATCTCCCAGCAGCAGGATTACCTTTGTTGTACGCCGTAAGAAAATCTATAGAAAATAAATATTTTCGCTTTAATGTGCTACTTTTAAAGGGATAGTAATAGATCATTTTTACAAATGTACAAATGCTCATCTTGTAGCTATTAAAAAAAGAAATTAAATGACCCCAGTCCCATCTCTCAAACCTTTATGGTTTGAGAGATAATCATAGTTAAAGTTCCTCCCTCCCTACCCTTTCCCTGACGTCAGCTCTCTAGCTGACTGCAGGGGAATCCGGTCCCGGGACCGGATTCCCCTGCAGTCATCCAGAGAGCTGACGTCAGGGAAAGGGGAAGGAGGGGTGAACTTTAACAACCATATCTCTCAAACCATAAAGGTTTGAGAGATGGGACTGGGGTCATTTAATTTCTTTTTTTAATAGCTACAAGATGCACATTTGTAAAAATGATCTATTACTATCCCTTTAACACTTTGAGTGTCAGAGAGGTATCTATTGCTTTGCAAGGCGTAGGACACCTCCCGGTCACTCAAAGTGCTAAAGTGACCCTGCCACTTTATAGTATCCATTTTTTATTTACATAACTAGTATTTTGAGTTACTTAGATGTACAGATTATGCTGTGTGGCATAACGTGCAGACATATCCTGTATTAGTTTTACATTACACCCCCCCACACACACACACACACTCACTGGCACTTAACACTTTCAGTTCCAGTGGATTGCCCACCTCCTCTAGCAATGAATGGGTTAATTGTCTGTGAAAGTTGGAGGTACAGTAGGGCTATGACAGGAAGTGCCTGCACAGCATGCTTGTGATTAGCACCCTATATAGATTTTAAGAGATAGTAATGTTTCAAAATAAAAGCAGCTCCAATTCACCTTCATAGTATTTGGGCCTTAGAGAGTGTTATTTCAGTACTGTCAGAATTGTAGTTCTAGAGTAGTTGAATGATAAAGTATCCCCCTCCCGCCCCTTTTACCTAGTGTAAGCCTCCTCCCTTCAGATGTGGAATCTGGTCACCTGACCAGACAGCTCACAGCAAGGGACAATCATCTTACTGTGAGTATAAGGAAAACCTGGCCCCTTTAACAGGTTTTTCCTTATGATCACTGAAGATTATCCCTCTCTGCGATCCATCCGGACAGTCTTGCTGCTCTGAGATGAGCAGTGTTACATCAGTAAAAGGGGCGGGAGCGGGATACTTTATCATTCACTTACTCTAGAACTACAACTCTGACAGTATTGAAATAACACTCTCCATGGCCCAAATACTATGAAGATTAATTGGAGCTGCTTTTATTGTGAAACATTTCTATCCCTTTAAAAAATACAAAAAATAGTTTTCAAAATTGAAAAAAACAACAACAAACTTTTATAACTTATAGATGATTTCTGAAAGCTGTTTAAAAATCTCCAAAACTGTTTAGGTGATAGGGCCCCTTTAACGCTTCTCACTGCATTGGACACCCCATCTGGTGCTCCAAAAAGTTAAAATATGCTTAAGTTAAAATAAAACATTGCTGTTCCTTTAAATGCTTGTAGGATCTGGCAGTAGATCCCTCTGCTATAGGAAAGCCAAGGATCAGATCTTTGTACTTGAGCTACAAGCCTCTTCACTCAAGAAAAAGGTCTTGGCAAGCGTGTGTTCCCTTAACCGAGAACAGAAGCATTTTCTAGAGATCAGTTAGGCCTGGGACTGCTGACTGTTTATTGAGTCACTGCCTCAACGCCCACATCTTCCTGTCTTGAAGCAGTTTGCAGAACTGAGTCTGACATGAATAACTGTCACATCTCTAACTGATTACAACTGTCAGTGAGGCTGCAGATGCCTGGGCCGAGTGCAGCTCTCTTCTCCGTGGGAAGTGACCCCCCCCCACCCCCAGCCGCATGCATTCTGGGGTCCTTACCAAAAAGCTGCAGACTTGTGGCCTTTTCACTAAGCAAAAGAAGTACAATTCTGGAACATGCCAACTGCACCTTAGAGATATGCCAATACCCCATGATGTAAATTAAGCTGTAACCCTTTGAATGCTTAACCCTTTGAGTGCCAGGGAGATATGGAACGCATTGCTCTGCAATGCGTTCCGTACCCGTCTGGCATTCAAAGGGTTAATATGGAAGCATATGCATATTTTGCATGTTTTATCTGCCTGAGAGGTGCATTTTTCAAAAGTGATTGCAACTCATTCTCTGATGGTGGCCCTTGAGGACTAAACTTGGACAGCTCTGCTTTCGAGGGCTATTGTCAACTAACAGCAGATCGCCATAGACTGGTTTAGCAACAGCGCCACCATAACATTTCAGGCCATTGAAGAACTGCACTAAAATAAAAATGCAAGTTTGAACTGCAATAGATTGCATTGATTCACAATGCCTTGGAGACCTTGCTACTAGTCAAGGGGTTAATAGTGGCGTTAAATGAGTGGACATTTTTTGAAATATAATTTTAGGGTACAGTTGATTTGTTCCAGAATTGCACATTTTATCTTAATGGATGCATATCTTAACCCTTTGAGTGCCCTTTCTTTTTAATTTATCTATTACTCTTTAGTCAAGTAGGACACTACTAACCCTTTAAACATAGCGATACATGTTCTAAAAACCATATAGAAGACTCGGAGATAAACTTTAATATAGACATTACTATCCCTATAAATACCAGATATTACAAAATGGATTGGCAACCTGTGGCTCTTTATCTGTTGGCAAAATACAACTCCACACCGTCCTCTGCCAGCCAACAACAGATGGGCACCAAAAAAGTTGCCAATCTTAGCTCTAAGGCTGCAGTAGTGAATCTTTCTTTCTCTCTAATAATAAATCCCCACTTATCTTAACCCCTTCAGGACTTCGTAATGAGTTACACAAACCTCTGGTCTGTTACCCTTTGAGTGCCATAAATGTGCATTGGATACCTCTCTGGCACTCAAAGGGTTAAGAGCTTAAAGGAACATAGACATCTCCTAGTAATAATCCTCCTTAGTCTCTGCAGACAATCCTAATGGCCCCCATGTAACAACACTACATAGTTTGGTTCTACAGAAATAATCTTGAATTAGTTCTGGATTTCATGTTTGGAGACATATGTGATTCTTTGTTCCTGGTTTCAGGACAGCAAACTTCCACTGAAGCGTTTAGAGGCAGAAGATTGAAGTCCTCGAGTCGTATAAAAACATCATATCTGTCACTGTGGACACAAAGTTCACTAGTATTTAAAGATTAACTTTGCAAAATCCATTCACGTAAAATTGATTCATAGTGTTTATTATGAGTTTATGCCTAGATGTGCACACACCTCTGATCCATAAAGGGTTAACATGAGCGGGAATTTACTATTAGTGTTAGCACCACTTTAATGGGAAGAGATTGCAAGCTTTAGCACTGTGATGAGAGTTGTAGTTCAGCAAAGAGCTTGAGAGGCGCATGTTGCCTTTCGTAGTCTCCCCCTTCCCACGCTATAACCGAATGAACTTTATTTTATCAGTTACAAAACCTAAGGTCAGTCGTTTTAGTCTATAACGCAGATATAAGATTTTATAGTACTTTGGTAGCAAGATAGAAAAGAAATGCAATTGAGACCTCTTTAGCTATCAAAAGGTTAACTCAAATGACTCATTTCCCAGCTATAGATTACATTGATAGTTTTGATCTAACAATGATCTCTTAAGGTCTTTATTAGATATAATTTTAATCCTTAGCGCTGCTTAAATGGCAGTTTATTCAGCTGAAACATGGTGAATCACATAGTAACCCTTTATGGAGCACAGGGATGTTAGTGAATTGCTTTGCACCACTCTCTGTTCCTTAAAATGATAAACGGTAAATATATATCATTAGGAGTAAGAAGCGTTTAATTTATATAACTGAAAGACTTACTTAAAGGAGCAGTAAACTTTTTTATGAAAACCTATATGTTATAGAGCTTTTCCTACTGAGTAAAACAAGGTCATTCACACCACTGTTAGTTGTTTTATTCAAAATGTATAACAGTTCAAATAATCAGAAGTGAATTTACTGTATATTTACTTCCTGATTGTTCTGACAGGAAGTGACCCATCAGTTTCTATTACATTCTGTGGAGAAATGTATGTCACCGACTTTCCTCTCCATTAGAATGTAACAGAATTACTAATTGGAATTTGACCACTAGAGGGCACTGATAATGTAAATAAACACCGTTTTAAACAGTAATAACTCTGGAAATATGCATCTATCAGCAGTGAGAGTACATGTATTTTACTCAACAGGAAACACCCTACAATATATATTTTTTCATAAAAAAAGTTTACTGCTCATTTAAGTAAGAATACATGTGGATAAAAAAATCTCCACCTGCCTGTAACTATGGGTCTACACCACACGATCTGTATTCAGTTCACGCCTCTTTATAATGCATTATAGACTTAATGTACACACTTTACATGACCATCTTGCAGCAAAACTATCTACAGTTACCCCATGGTTTCCTCCACCGGCTGACTGTATTGAGGACACTCATTGTTTCAGGGTATTGAATTGACCTTTTGTTTAGTGCACTGAGGAAACTAGTTGATTTAATTTACTGAGGCTACTACTTGATTTAGTGTATTTAAGTCACTTGATGTTAAAGGGATAGTAATTACTAATCTCCATGTTGTAGCTTTGTTAAAAAGAAACTTACTGCCCCCAGTGTCATCTCTCACACCCTTATGGTTTGAGAGATGATAGCGCTCAAAGTTCCCCCCTCCCTCCCCCTTCCCTGACTGAACGCTGACTGCAGGGATATCCAGTATTACTTGCATCAAGCGGCTCTGCAGCATTGCCAAGATCGCATTTATAAAAAAGAAATCTTTCACTGAAAACGTCTTCTATGTGTGCTTGCAAACCAAGCACAAACCAAGCACACGCAGAAGACAGTTTCAGTGACAGAATTCTTTTTTATAAACACAATCTCGGCTCAGCTGCAGAGCCGCCTGATGCACATAAGACTGTCGTACGACAGCTTCCCATGCTGTCAGCTTTCAGTCAGGGAAGGAGGAGGGAGGGGGAACTTTGAGAGCTATCATCTCTCATACCATATGGGTTTGAGAGATGACACTGGGGGCAATAAGTTTCTTTTTAACAAAGCTACAATATGGGGATTGGTAATTTGCAAGTATTACTATCCCTTTAAAGTGCACTTAAGTCTTTCATTGGTTCAGTGTATTGAATATACTCATTGGTTCAATATATTGAGGCCGCTCATTGGTTAAGTGTATTGAATCCACTCATTGTTTTAATTTATTTAATCCATTCACTGTTTCTGTGTATTGACTATAGTCCAAGACTACTCTTTATATCGGATTATTGAAGCTACACATTGGTTAAGGGGATGCTATCACCTAACAACTTTCAAGAGTTTTCAAAATCACATATGTAGCCATTATTTATTTAGAAAGCTACTTTTTGGAGTTTTCTTAGAATTCATTGGTTCATTGTATTGAAGACACTCATTGGTTCAGCATAATGAAATTACTCACTGGATAAATGTATTGAAGCTGCGAATTGGTTCATTGGATTTCAGCCACTCATTGGTTCAGGATATGGAATGCATTCTTTGGATCGGTATATTGAATTCACTCATTGCTTCAGCATCCTCTTATCTGTTCAGTGTATTAAAGCCTTTAGTTGGCTCAGTGTATTGAATCCACCTATTGCTTCAGTTTATGAAAGCCATTTATTGGTTCATTGTATTGAAGCTACTCATTGAATCAGTATACTTATTGGTTCAGCATATTGAGGCTACTTGTTGGATCAACTTATTGAAGTTACTCATTGGTTCAGTTTATTGAAGCCACTTACTGGTTCAATTATTGAATCCACGCATCAGTTCTGTGTATTAAAGCTGTTCATCTGTTCAGTGAATTTAATCCACTGTTTGTTTCAGTGTATTAAAGCCGTTCATTAGTTCAGTGTATTGAATCAACTCATTGGTTCAATGTATTGAAGTTACTCATGGTGTTTTGCTTTTAATTCACACTTTAGTTTGGTGTATTGAAGGCACCAATTGGTTTACATTATAAAGTCTCCCCATCAGTTCATTGGGTTTATTGTTTGTAGACCACCATTGGTTCAGAGTATGTAGATTACCCATTGATTCGGTGTATATAGACCATCCTTGGGTTCAGTGTGTGGAGACCATCCATCTCATTCAGTTTTTTTTTGTTGTTCTCATTTGCAGGAAAGAGCTTTACATTGACAATAACTGTTTTCACAAATCCACCTCAAGTCGCTACCTACCACAGAGCAATAAAGGTGACCGTTGATGGGCCCAGAGAACCAAGGCGTGAGTACCACATCCACCAGCAACAACAGGGGTGGCCAACTGCAGACCATCCAGCTGTTGTTAGACTGCAACTTCCATCATTCTCAGCCAGAAATTGAGGCTGAGTATGAAGGGAATTGTAGTCAAACAGGGGCGGGGCCTCATGTTGCCCACCCATAATCTTCGGTTAGTGTATAAATGAGCAGTAATGTTTTTTAAATGACACAAAAAACTATATATATATCTATATATTGTAGAGCTTTTTCTGCGGAGTAAAATAAGGGTACTCCCACTTCTGAGAGATGCATATTTCCAGCACTATTACAGTTTAAACCCGTTTTTTTTTGTTTGTTTGTTTGTTTTTTTACATTCGCAGTGCCCTCTAGTGGACAAATTCCAATTAATTACTCTGTTAGATTCTAATGGAGAGGAAAGTCAGTGACATACAGTTCTCCACAGAATGTGATAGAAACTGCTGAGTCACTTCCTGTCAGAACAATCAGGAAGTAAACACACAGTAAATTCACTTCCTGATGATTTGAACTATTATAAATGTTAAATAAAACAACTGACAGCAGTTGGAGTGGCCTTGTTTTACTTAGCAGGAAATGCTCTATAACATAAATGTTTTCTTAAAAAAAGTTTACTGCTTCTTTAACCCTTGTGTTGGCAGAGAGGCAATTCTTTGATGATCTCTCTGTGTACTAGGGTTGCCACCTTTTCTTAAAAAAAATACCGGCCATGGCATTCCCTCCATAGACTTATCATTGGACAGAAGCCAATTTTTTACCGGCCTGCCGGTAAAATACCGGCTGGGTGGCAACCCTACTGTGTACAGACCGGTTAAACAATCAGGTTTAGCAATCCATATATCATTGTCAATTAAAGGTATTGTAATGTTTCAGTATGAAAAAAATATATATTTCTCTGTCATCCAATACAGGTTACTGGTAACTTTGGGTAGGCGATCAGCCCCATTCATTGTAGGTAGGAACAATTCTAGAATTGTATGCAGGGGGTGGAGCCTACCTTCCCTCCTTGGCTACAGCTAGCCAATCAGCTCCCGAAAGATTTGTTCCTTGGTGTAGATAGCACACAGGCAAGAGAACAGTTCTGCTATCGTTTTAGAATCTTTTTTATTTTTCTGTTAGATATGGAATACCACCATTAGGCGGATTACCATGACAGACAATGCCCTTAGATGTGGCTAGCTCAGTATCCAGGTGCTTTTTGTGGACCTTAAGCCCTGAGGGGGAAAATCTTGATTCCAAGTGCTTCCCCAGGAGTCACCCACTGAGGTTACTACATGGTAATACGAAGACAGAAGATCTGCAGGAAAGGTGAGCAACCCTTTGAGTACTGCAGGTCCACATGTCCCACAGTGCCCCTCCGCACAGGGGTTTACCTTTGGCGTTCCTGTTGCACACTCCTGCACTCATTGGGTCTATCTGTATGTCTGTTGGTGTTTTGGAGCAGATTTATGTGGTAATTTAACCCTTTAGCTGCTGGTTTTGCATCTTTTGGGGGTATTCTGCCACTTTTCCTATTGGTTCAGTATTTTTGGTGCATTCTAACATGTTCTAGTGATGTTTCATACAATTTTATTTTACTGTTTCAATTTTGTAAAATTTGAGTTCTGCGCCTTTAAGGAGTGCTTTACTGCATAGGCACCATTGCTTCATTCACTCTTATGGGACTGTACAGTTTGGGACATATCTCTGCAACCGCTTAACCTAGCGACATCAGAGATGGCTAATTTTTCTTGTCTGCCCTTGCTTTATCATCTGGTTCATGTTTCTAGTGGGTTGGGGGGCTCAGGGGGCTTCGGGCACTGTTTGGGTACTTTTTCTGGGAAAACTACATGTCCCATGAGTGCTTGCGTCGTGCGCTCGTTTCTGATTGGCTCCTGCCGCAGCAGCCATTTTGTGCTATTTCCAGAACGAGTATTCTACGCAGGGCTTGGACTCTCCTCTCCTCTGCTGATTAACCCTTCACCTGCCAGATAAGTCTAGTTTAGCGATTTCTGGGGTGAAACTTTAATCCTACACACTGTACTTGGGTGATTTCTTTTATTATAAGGTTATTTGATACTGTGAAAATGTCTATACCATTGGAGCATGGGGCCAGAACTAAGACTAAGGATGCTGGGAGTCTCTGTATACCTTATTGCGCATTGCTCTTCCTGTCATTCAGGGTTACCTAGAGAATTCTCAGGTCATTTATGCCCAGCATGTTCTGATGTCCCTGAGTGTCTCCCAGGGAGCTCCAGCCATGCATTAGAATCAGTTTGGGTGCAAGAGTTCAAAGCTGCTACTAGGGACCTTAGGTCTGCATTGCAACTCTTTCCATCCCAGTTACAGGGGGTCTTCTGTTCCTGGCAGACCTCCTCCTCCGTCAAGTCTTCCCTTCCAAAGCCGCAGGGAGTACCTGACCTATCAGATTCCTCTGAGGAGGAACTGCTGGCGGATTCAGATGTTGAGAAATGTTCTGCTGTTGGCTCATCTCAGTTTTTTGGGGATCCCTTTGTGGCTGATCCTGAGCCCTCAGCTGAGGGCCTGATCAGGGCTGTTTTGACTACCCTAAACATTCCCTTAGTTCAGGAGGTTCCTTCGGATCCCTCTGATGTGTTTCAGGAGCCTAAAAAGCCCCTTACTTGCTTTCCACCTAACCCCACTCTTGACCGCCTTGTGTCTGAAATCTCCTGACAGGAAACCTTCTGTGTCCAAGAAATTTGCCAAGCTTTATCCCTTCTCTGAGACAGCGCTTGTTCAGTGGGTTCATCCTCCCACGGTGGGTGCTCCTATCTCCAGGCTCTCTAAGTCTACTGCCTTGCCAGTTTCTGATGTGTCCGCTCTGAAAGACTGGACTCACAAGAAACTTGAGGTCTCCCTCAAGTCCATTTTTGCCACTGCTGGCACTGCCATGCGCCTTGCATTCTCTGCAGCATGGGCGAAGCGGGCCATTGCGGTCTGGTCTGAACAGCTCACCCTGGCTTTCCGTCAGGGTACTCCTACTTCGGATATGTTGCTCCTTCTTGCCAGCATTTCTGAGGCACAGCACTATGTTTCTGCTGCCTTATTTGATGCCATCTGTTTGGTGGCCAGAGTTTCCACCATGTCTGTGGTTGCTAGCTCTTAAAGATATTATCAGTGAGGCCACTGGGGGTAAGATTACCCTTCTACCTTTGGTTCCCAGAAAGAAAACGTCACGTAAGCGTAATTTGTATTTTCGTTCCTTTCAGACTGAGACACGTCCGGTGAACCATACAGTTCCCTCAGCTCCGTGTGCCTCATCCAAGCTCAAACAGCAATGGAAGCCTAAGGTCTCCTCCAACGAGATTGCAGTGCCTTCTTTCTGCCCTGATCCCACCTCTGAAAAGGAGAGAGATCTCCACTTTTTGAATTTGGTGCGTTGTCTCAAGTTTTATGTACATAGCATTGAGTCTATCAGACAATCTGATGTGCTGTTCTTCATTCCTGAGGGTCCCAGGGCAAGAAGACCTGCATCCAAAGTGACTATTACTTCTTGGATCAAGTTCACTATTCATAAGGCTTACGAGCTGAGGAAGAAGCCTGTCCCCTTTCGGGTCACGGCTCATTCTACAAGATCTATTGGAGCTTCTTGGGCTTACAAGAATCAGGCCTCTGCTGATCAGCTGTTCAAGGAGGCCACTTATTCGTCTTTGCACACCTTTTCGAAGCACTAACATGTTGATGTGCTGGCATTGGCTGACGCCAGCTTTGAGAGGAAGATCCTGGAGGCAGTCTTGCCTGTCTAGGATTTCCTTCGGTTCTTGGTGCTTCCTTCACTTTTGAGCCCTGTTGGCTCTAGGTCAGTGTGCTGTGTAACAGTTTGGGGTGTTCTTACCCCTGTTCAGTGTCCATTGACACTTCATTGTTTTGTTGGGCTATCTCTGATCTTATGGTTCATATCTGCTCTGGTGATTTTGCGGGCCTTGCGCCTGGTCCTTGTCTTACTTCCTGCCTCTGGGAAACTCAATAGTTGGACATCCCAAAGTTACCAGTAACCTGTATTGGATGACAGAGAAAAGAGGATTTTAGTCTTACCTGTTAAATCCTTTTCTTTTAGTCCATTCAGGTTACTGGTCTCCCACCCTGTCAAGAGACCATGCTTGGCTCTCCTGTGGCAGACCGTGGGGGTCCTTTGGGGTCATGCTCACAGGAGTCTTCTTTCCCTTCCACTATCTAGTCAATAGTTAGTGTATCAAATCTTTCTGGAGCTGGTTGGCTAGATGCAGCCAAGGAGGGAAGGTAGGCTCCAACCCCTGCATACAATTCTAGAATTGTTCCTGCCTAAATTAAAGGGGTGGGTTGCCTACCCAAAGTTACCAGTGACCTGTATGAACTAAGCGAAAAGGATTTAACAGGTAAGACTAAAATCCTGTTTTTGTCGGATTTTCCTGTCACGTAAAACAAGCATACTCCTGCTGCTTGGAGATAATCCATTCAAAAGTTATAAAAACTTATTTTTTTTCTTTACATCTTTTTCCCCTAAATTATGTATCTGTTCATATCACAATCAGTTTTGAATGGTTTTCAAATATGCAGACTTGATTTCACGTTGACTGGTCAGCTTTCATCCCCACTAGGTGGTGCTGTTTCATTAGACTCTATGGAGAATTTTGTTGATTGACTATAAAGTTCTCCAATCACAGAAATATAGGGGCATTATCTTGAGCGGTTCTAACGTTTGATTTAAAAAAATATCCAGCAGTGATAGTACAATTTTTTATTAGATATATTGAGGGAGATTCACTAAGGCATGATAAAGAGGAGATAAAGCGGAGATGACTTCTCCAGTTTATCACTTCTCCAGTTCCTATGATATTCTATGGAGTCTATGCACTAAGATCTCCAAAGTTGAATAAATCTTAGTGCATAGGCTCATAGAATAACATAGAAACTGGAGAAGTCATCACCACTTTATCACCGCTTAGTGAATCTCCCCCACTTGCTTCATAAAAAAGCATTACTATTCCTTTAATATGCTGATTTATAAATGCTGAACATGACTGCATACTTTTGCTTCGAGACTCAGAATGCAAGTGGTGATCCCCTCCTCTCTGTATATACATAAAACATCTGTTTAAATTTCTCTGACCCCGTGTAAACAGCAGTAGAAAATCCCTCTTTGTGGTTAGTAGTAAAAATTCTTTCTGGGCTACATTAATGGCATTTTTCATTACAAGTTGTGTTGTGGCGATTCACAGAAAATTGTAAGGAGACGGCCAGCATCGTAGCAATAGGAACAGTGAGCTTGATGTACTGAGATGAACTGGGACCATTGTGGAGTATTCCAGCTTCTTCATAGGGGAGAAATAAAAATGAGCTTGTATTTAAATGACACTTTTAATCCCTTGAGTGCTAGAGAGGTCACGTTGGAGACCTTTCTAGCATTCGATGGGTTAAAATCCCCATTTGAAGCAATATGAATTTGAAAAATATTTGTTCCCTGTGGGGTCGTTGGTGTACTCCAGAATTGTTCTGCTTTACTTTTACACTTATGGGCCAATTACTTTACTACATTTGACTGTATTTCTTTATATATTTTTTAACTATTTAAAGGGATAGTAATACTTAATAATTACTAATCCCTATATAAAGTTGCCCTCTCGCTCCCCCTTCCCCATAATCAGCGTTCTAGCTGACTGCAGGGAAGCCTGTTGTACGACCGTCAGGCTGCTCTCCAGCACAGCCAAGATCACGTTAATAAAAAAAAAATCTTTCACTAAAACCAATCACATGTAGAAGACCATTTCAGTGAAAGATTTATTTTTTATTAACGCTATCTTGGCTCAGCTGCAGAGCCACCTGACGGTCGTATGACAGGCTTCCCTGCAGTCAGCTAGAACACTGATTTTGGGGAAGGGGGAGGGAGAGGGCAACTTTAGGAGCGATCGTCTCTCAAACACTGGGAGCAATACATTTCTTTTTAATATGACTTTAATATAGGGGTTAGTAATTATTAAGTATTACTATCCCTTTAAAGGTCAGAGGGGTGTGCAGTGCATTGCATCCCAATGGAGGAGATGCACTAAGGTGGGATAAAGAGGTGATAAAGTGGAGATAACTTCTCCAGTGATATCACTTCTCCAGTTCCTATATTATTTTATGGAGCCTATGCAACTTTGAGATCTTAGTGCAAAGAATAGCATAGGAACTGGGGATGTGATATCACTGGAGAAGACCTCTCCGCATTATCACCTCTTTATCACTCCTTAGTGCATCTCCCCATTCAAGTCCTATGTTATTCTATGGAGCCAATGCACTGAGGTATGTCTGACTTGCAAGATCTTAGTGCATAGGCTCCATAGAGTAACATAGGACTTGGAGAATTTCGAACACTGCAGAAGTGATCTCCAGTTTATCACCTCTTTATCATGCCTTATTGCACAACTCACCATGTGTTGCTCACTCTTTTGCTCCATATTATTAAAGGGTTAATTCAGATCTCATAGCTATAGTGTGAACAATGGCCTCTTCAGATTTCATGCAATCAACAAAACAACGAGTTTCACATAAATTGAATCTTTTCCATACTTTTGAAGACCTTTATCTCTTTCTGAGGAGGACGATTGTCTGCGCGATAACAAACATATCTATTACTTATTTGTAGTATGTATTCAAATTGTTTGTTTGAAGTCCCAGCTGTGTTTTCTAACATAGTATTTAGTCTGTAGTAATAAGGATGTATTCTTAGGTTAAAAGCCCCATTTAAACCAATGAGGATTGTGTAGTTAAAGGGACAGTAATGTCCCATAAAAAATGTTTAGAGTTCTGCAGAGATTTAAAAATAAGCTAAATGCCACAAATCCTATCTCTCAAACTATTATGGTTTGAGAGATATCCTCCATTAAAGTTCTCTTCTCCCTCCTCTTCTCCTGATGTCAGCTGTAAGCTGACAGCAGGAGTTCTGGTCTGGGGATTGACAAGCAGTTCTTCAGAAGAGCTACAATAGCGAGATTTAACGAGAAATACTTCTTTGGAAAGGTCTACAAATTGTGCCTGGTTTGCAAGCACATTTTTTAGACCGTTCCAAAGAAGTCAATCTTTTTAAATCTCGCTATTGCGGCTCTGCTGAAGAGCCCCCTCGTGTCGGCCGACACAGATCTCCTTCTGTCAGCTTTACAGCTGACATCAAGAGAAGGGGAACTTTAGAGGAGGATATCTCTCAAACCACAGCGGTTTGAGGGACAGGATTTGTGGCATTTAGCTTATTTTTTTAATCTCTACAAAACGCTAAACATTTTTTATGGGACATTACTGTCCCTTTAATGTGCTCTGCAATGGTTCTGCTTTGTACATCAACATCAGTGTTTATTTCTAGAGGATAATGAAAGGCTACTTTTCTTATATATCATATTTTTTTATTGCAAAATTACCGTTCATTTAAGCTCTGCTCGATAACTACTAACAATAAATTGAGTACTATTGTTACAATCTATTCAAATGTTATTTGCAATTGCTACAATATATTATTCACTGAATACATAATTAAAATGAGTGCAAACGATATACGCTAATAGTTGATAGAAAGTTTAAAGCGGAACTATCATGTATATATAATTGACACCCAATTAATTGTTAGTATCCTGGTAATTATGGAAATAGTGTTATAACTTTTATTAAAGGGATAGTCATGTCCAATAATAATTTTATGTTGTATTGTTAAAGGGGGTGTAACCTTGAGCGATCTCTGGCCAATGGGAGCACTCCAGATTACATGCAGAAATCCTCCGTCACTGGAGGAGGCTGGATAGAGGGAGGCGAGCAAAGGCAGGGTGACAGACTGCGGCACAGAGCTGGTAACTGCAGTCTGTCCGGAAATAGGGTGCAGGGTAATATTTACTCTTTTAATTTCGGCAAAATTAAAAAAAAAAAAATGAAAACGTTGTAACATCTGTTTGCTACATAAACTAACTTTTTAGACCAACATGATAGATCCCCTTTAATAGTAGGGTGGAGGGCCTTGTAGTTTATTAGACTGCATTTATATATTGCACATAGAGATTGGACATAATATTTAACCCCTTAATGACTGTCCAATCCAGCATGGGGTGGATGTTGGGGACCATGGAGCATTTTTTTTTCTTGTATAGTATTCTGTCATCACCGGTCTTTAAGTGCTGGACCAGCGTGACCGTTCTGGCATGACATGGGTCCTTAAGGGATTAATAAACATAAATAGTTCAGTTTATCTTTTTCTTAATTTAGTAATATTTATTCATTTATCAAACATGGCAGCTTTCTTTTTTCTTTATTTCTTTGTATTTACCTTGTGTCGTTTATTTAAATTCTTTTCTTCCTAACGCTTTTCTGTGTTGTGGCGCCCTCTACCTGCAGTGTGTCTGGAACTCCACTGTATTTGGAAGGATCATATTTCTGCCTGTGTGCGTCTCAATCTCTGTTCAGCTAAACAGCGGGTACATTTGAACAGGGAGTGAGACACAGACAGAGTTCTTAGGATTGTTTATAGATATAGTTAATTTACAGACTAGCTTTACAGACTCCAGGTAGAGGGCGCTCACATAACTGAAAATAAGAGAAGAGCTGAAATAACTTATACAAGGTAAGTACACAGAATTCAAGAAAAAGGAAACCAGTATGTAAAATGTATTTATAAGTACACTGGGGTAACAATAGGGGTCGCACCTGCGACCTGGCCAGTCACTCCAGGGGCCCGGCCGTCCCCTGTGCCCCCCTAGCGTAGCGCCTGCAGCAAGTAGGTCTGATCTCCCTCTCCAGCGCTATAGTAATGCAGAGCGCTGGGAGATTACATCATCTCCCAGCGCTTTTCATTACTGAGAACCGCGCAGGAGCTACATCTCTATAGAGGTCTGTGCAGAAGGGGGCACAGACCTCTCATGCCACGCCGCTAGACCACCAGGGAGGTAGGAGATGGACACGGGGTGGCGGGGGTCAGTAGGGGCAAGGTGGAGATTGGGGGCAATGTGAAGGCAAGGTGGAGATTGGGGGCAATGTGGAGATGTGGTGGCAATGTGGAGATTGGGGGCAATGTGGAGATGTGGTGGCAAGGTGGAGATTGGGGGCATTGAGGGTAAATTTATAGACTGGGGGCAATGGGGGGGATGTGGTCAGGGGGGCCCATGGCAGTTTCTGCACCAGGGCCCGGTGGCTTCTAGTTAGTCGCCACTGCATAAATACTATGGAAAGGATACAAAATAAAACAAAACATTGTGATTCCTTATAAAATATGTCATTTTTTGTATGCTGCAAGAGATCTCCACCGCAATGCATTGGAGACCTCCCTATCCTTAACCCTTTGAGCGCTTCAGTGCGTTGCATACCCCTCTGGTGCTCAAAGGGTTAAACCAATTATGAGTATTATTTTTGGAAACATTGCAATTATCTTATACTAGACTGTCTGGTGTGTCTAGTCTGGAGCATTGCTATTTGAAGTGTATGTCGGTGCAGTATAGGCTCCAAGAGGGTTGAATAGAGCAGCGGTGGATTTGGAATTATTTATGATCAGGGCATTGAGCACTACAATTCCACTTTTCACACCCTTGTGAAGTTTCACGTATTCGTCTAAATCCAGTTTGACCTCAAAGGGCTTTTTTTTTTTCTTTGAATGGAAAATCGCAAGCTGAACAAAGTATTCTTTTCCATCTCCATGAATGCAAAGAACTCCAATTTGTGCTTTAAAATGCTGTAACAAACATTTGTCTTATTTTTATTTTAAATAAAGCTTTACCCAAGGGTGGGCAAGCTGAGCCTCTTCAGCTGTTCAGGATTAGAATTTCCACGGCTGGCTGAGGATGAAGGGAATTGTAGTTCTGAACTGCTGGAGGGCCTCATGTTGTCCATCCCTGGCTTAATCCCTAGGATACTGGAGACATATCCAATACTTTGTTAAGCCTTTGAGCATCAGAGGGGTACGCAATGCATTGCGGACAATTCATGCACTCAAAGGATTAAGTACTGCGTTGAAGACTTCTCTAACATGCAAGTATTTATTAAAAAAAAAATAAAAAAAAAAAAATATATATATATATATATATAAATAAACATTACTCAGAAGTGCTGAGCAAAGAACAAGCACTGTAGTCATCCACTAAGACTAGAGGAAAAGCACATTTGATCAAAACAAAGGCAGGGATTTTTTACAATAAGGGCAGAAAAGTTATGGAATTCTTTGCCTCGTACTGCTGTGCTTGCAGATACTGTAACTGCTTTCAAAAAAGCAATGGATAGCTATTTAGAACAGAACAATATGAGCATTATAACAGTTGGCTTCAAAGCAGATAGGTTATTGATCCAAGGAAATATCTGACTGTCATTTGGAAGGATTTTTTTTACCACCTTGCGGCTTAATTGGAAATGGCTTCAGTGTTTCTTTTTGGGCTTTTTGCCTTCATCTGGAGCAGAGATGTCCAAATTCAGTCCTCAAGGGCCACCTACAGGCCAGGATGTAAGGATTTCCCTGATTAAGCACAGGTGATGTAATTAGTGGATCATTCATTGTGACTGTCTCACCTGTGCTTAAACAGGGAAATCCTTACATCCTGGCCTGTTGGTGACTCTTGAGGACTGAACTTGAACAGCCCTGATCTGGATCAACAGTGGTGATATGGCATGGGCTGGACTTGATGGATGCATGTTTTTTTCCCTTTGAGTACCTTAAAATGACAACAGACTCTTCTGTCTGCCTTATTGTATAGTCATTATTCAGTCCATTATGATGAATCAGTCCAAAAATATCTGGCTTGGTGTCCAGCAGGCTCCTCAAGACACACACTATTTCTTCTCTGAAAAATTGCAAATGTAGAGAAAAAGGTATTTTTTAGTACAATTGATGGATGGCCTGTGAGCTGTCTAAAACATGTACAGCACTTGGTTGTGAAGTCATCTTACGTTCTAACGGCAAGTGGTCATCAAAAGTTGGCTGCTGTTTTAACCCCATTGTATTCTGACCAGCAATACTTTGGAGCTTCTCTTGCATCCAATGGGTTAATTAATTTAAAGGGATAGTATGGTTTCACAATAAAAGCAGCTCCAAATAATTTTCGTAGTATTTGGGCCATGGAGAGTGTTATTTCAATACTGTCAGAGTTGTAGTTCAGGAGTAATTGAATGATAAAGTATCCCCCTCCCGCCCCTTTTACTGATGTAACACTGCTCAGCTCAGAGCAGCAATACTGTCTGGATGGATCACAGAGAGGGACAATCTTCAGTGATCATAAGGGAAAACCTGTCAAGGGTAGGTGGCTTACACTAGGTAAAGGGGCAGGAACAACGTTTTATTTTAACTTAAGCATATGTTAACTTTTGGAGCGCTAGATGGGGTGTCCAATACAGTGAGAAGCGTTAAAGGGGCCCTATCACCTAAAAAAAAACAGTTTTGGAGATTTTTAAACAGCTTTCAAAAATCATCTATAAGTTGTAAAAAATTTAAAAAAATGATATTTTGTATTATTTAAAAGGATAGCAATGTTTCACAATAAAAGCAGCTCCAATTAATCTTCATAGTATTTGGGCCATGGAGAGTGTTATTTCAATACTGTCAGAGTTGTAGTTCAAGAGTAATTGAATGATAAAGTATCCCCCTCCCGCCCCTTTTACTGATGCAACATGCTCACGCCCCCAGCAACACCCCCTAAAACACAAGTGTCCCTCTTTGTCAATTTGAAATGTTGGGAGGTATGTTTATCACCCTTTTATCACACTTTAGTGCATCTATTCCATTGAATGCTAGCACCACTTATTACTTCACAATGCATTACAGACTTCTCTAGCAGTCAAGGGGTTAAGGTTTGTGGGAAAAGCAGACACCGTTATGTGTTGTACACACAGGATAGCCTCTGTGTTTTCTGATCTGTGTGTGTGTTTATGTACGGTTGTACATAAATATGTGTGTGTGTGTTGTACATAAATATATGTGCTTGTGTGTGTATATGTAGGTATAGTTTTTTTTAAGTTGCAGTATCTGAATAATGTAAACAATCACGGTTACAATGAATTATTTTGCCTATTTCCGCAAAGTCATGTCTAATTCTTCACATTCACAGTACAAGTAACCTGCTCCTTGTGGGAGTGTACATCATTACTAGTAGACAGTGATTGGTCATCACTAAGCACTGACACACCTGCCCAGTCTACATAGCCAATACTAGCTATTGAAGATATAATCACACTTATCTGAGTCCAAATAGTAAAATCATGGCTCACGAAGCTGGTGTCCATGCAAGACCAAAGAGTCACAGCTCCCTGGTTGAGAACTACTGGTCTGTTGGCCCCAAAAAATGAAAGAAATTCTCCTTCAGTAGAAAGTCATGAAATTTAATGAAGAATTACACAACTGCTGATTTTCACCAATTTTGATTCTTCATATTAGCTGAATTTTAGGATTAACCTTGTAAGCGCCAGTGGGATGTCCAACGAGTTCCCTAAATTAGTAAAACATGCAAATCTTTGCAGTGATATTCTTATTATTTATATTTCTGACGTACATTGAGACGGGAAAATTAAAATATAAAAACAAAAACAAATCCCTTGACATATACATCTTGGAAGAGGCACGGGAGAAGCAGGATATGAGAATATTTTCCAGTTGCATCATGACTTTAACCAGATAGAGGAGAGTAGCATGTTCCCGAGAAAGAAGTGTTAGTTCAAAAGATCACGCTAAGGCTGGGAGTATGTTGTAATTGTCACATATTATGTTGCCATAATAGAGCAACCACCTGCATTTCAGGGGACATATAAGATTGTCCGAATGCCCCTTCAAAATGCCTCTCTGGCACTCATAAGGTTAAAATAGATCTTTCAACCCCTTGAATATTTGAGAGGTCTCCAACACAAGAAATTAGCTTTAAAGGTATAGTAATACTTTATTATTACTATCCCTCATATTGTAGGTATTTGCAAAATAAGTTAATAGCCCCAGGTTCACCTCTCAAACCTTTATGGTTTGAGAGATAACCGAAGGCAAAGTCACCCCCTCCCTCCCCCTTCCTGTTGTGCTGACTGCAGGGGAAGTCTGTCGTACGAAAGGCTTGCGGCTCTGCAGCTGAGCCGAGATCCCGTTAGTGAAGAAGAATCATTTCACTGAAATGGTCCTCTACATGTGCTTGGATTGCAAGCACTTATAAAAGACCGTTGTAGTGAAATAATTCTTTGTCACTAACACGATTGCGGCTCTGCTGCAGAGCCGCATGATGAAAGATAGACCGGATATCCATGCAGTCAGCACAACGCTGATTTCAGGGAAGGGGGAGGGTGGGGGAACTTTGCTTTCTGTTATCTCTCAATCCATAAAGGTTTGAGAGATGAACCTGGGGGCTATTAACTTATTTTGCAAATACCTACAATATGAGGGATAGTAATAATAAAGTAAAACATTATCTATTTTTTTATATATTAAGTATTACTGTCCCATTTAGAGGTGTTACTTCTCCTTTAACATGGGACTGGAAAGTCTCTCACCTCTTGCTCTTCAGTTTTTTTTTAAGTTTAACCCTCATTATCCTACAGTATCATCCTCAGTGATTAGGATGAGTGTTGTAGTCCAACAACAGCTGGAGATCTTCAGGTTGTCAATCACCTATTTGGAACATGCTGGATTATAGCACAGAATGTTGCACATCATTAGAACGGATCTATAAAGTGACCATTTTATTAACCTAGCTCTGCCCAACAAGTCTATGGTGCTGCATTAGGTATGATAGACATTGGAAGGACACCACTACCTACTGTATATGTATCTCTGTTTGTATAATGCCCAGTGACTATATTGCTTTGCAAGAAGAACAATTAAAACAGTATATTATGGAGAAAAGTGCATCAGTCTTCAGAACAACCATTACAACATACACAGGGTTCCTAAGTGTAGAAATTGGACTTTAGAACCTACATTATAATTTAACCCTTTGAGTGTTAAACAAGGGATGAACGCATCAATCTCTAGAACAGTGGTTCTCAACCAGTGCCCTCAGTGGCTACTAACAGGCCAGGATTTGAGAATTTCCTTTTAAGAGCACAGGTGAGTTAATCAATATGACTGAGCCTCTGATCAACACACGTGTTCTAGGAGGGAAATTCCTAAATCCTGGCCTGTTATTGGCCACTGAGGGCACGGGTTGAGAACCTCCGGTCTAGAACCAACATTACAGTATAATCTATGGATATGTTAATCACCTGTTAGAATAAGGCTGGGCAATTATTGTAGCCTGATGGCCACATCTATGTTCAGAATTTAAGTGGAAGGCTGCCCGCACATATATAAGAAGGGGATTTTCTAAAAAAGAAAGTTATACGGTTACCTTATTCTTGATGGAGAAAGTGCCACAAATGTACAGTGACTGATAAAAGGAACCAGGTGACCAACGAAAGATACCAGGTCGCTGACCTGTCTGAAAACAGCTTTGATTTTGCAGCTGCACACACAGTGTATCAATTTTGACTCTCTACACTGTTACATTGTATAAAACATGCTTTGTGGTACAATATACCATTCTAACATGAAAACATCTATACATGATATTGTTTTTAGTATAGAAGCATTGCTGTTTATATACAGCCAGCAAGAGCCAAGGGCAATAAATCAACCAGCAGGTCAGATCTGGCCTGTAGGCCGTACTTAGGCTATCACTGGTTTAGAACCAACATCCTATATAATAATTAGCTAAAACGTGTGTAATGGCACAGTCATGCGCAGTAGAGACTGCCCGCACCGCGGCTGATACAGAGTGGGACGCTCCGAAGCATCCAGCTCTGTATCAGCTGCGGCGTGGGCAGTCTCTGCTGCGCATGACTGCCCCGCGACCGGCTGGCAGTGGAACTGTGGCCCTTGTAACGGGCTCTTCATCTAGTATGAATATAAATTGGGGATAAATATATCAGATTTTAGGACAAACACTACAATATAAACTGGGCATAATTATATCAGCCCCGTTACAGTATTTACTGGGGATATGTACATCAGACTTTGGTGATAAGTGTATCAGAATGAAGCAGATATTTGTAAATTAGTTCCTGTCCAAAGAGCTTGCAGTCTAATTAAGGATAATGTCGAAATACAAAGGCAGAACCAGTAGACATTAAAAAAAAACAAAGGGAAAAAAACATTCAGTTGTTCCCTTTCTGATGGAAGAAACGAACTGTTTTGTAGACTTGGAGGAATTTTCCCTGAGAAGTACTAATTCAATTCTCAAGTCGCTCAGTATTTTATTTCTTTGTTGTGACTGTCAGGAGCTGGGCAGGGGGCCAAGCAGGAAATGACACATCGAGAGGCATTTTGTGTTGTGAAACCTTCCGAGGAACTGATGCAAGGATACACAGGCTGTTTACACATTCCTTTACTTGCATGGCAATTAACGTTTTCATATGTACATTACAGGCTATAGTGGTCTGTGGCCCCTCACTACTCTGATGGGATCATCTTTGTTATGAAGCCTGACTGTAGGAACTCAACAGGGAACCTGTATTTACCGGGAACCTTGTTGTCCCCAGGTTACAGGAAGTGCAGGGGAATAGGAGCGACCAAATGATATATATAATGTGGGCAGGGCTTAATCACAGTGGGCGGAGAGAAGGCAGGGTTTGTCCTGAAAATGTCTGGAATTGGAGGGCGGGTGGGCAGAATGGGGTGGAGCTATCATGGAACTCAATAACCCTGAGAATTAACCATTTCAGTGCCAGAGAGGTGCATTGCAATGTGTCGTATACCTCTCTGGCACTCAGATTATTAATATTTGTCCACAGAGACTGGGTAATTAACTCTATGAACTGGAGTCTATGGGACAGCTCTGGTGAGTTTCTATATACTATATCAAATATATATATGTATAAATCAAATTAACCTCTTGGATGCTGTAGTGGTCTCCAATGCATTGTGAAACAGGGGCCATTAGGATTTTCTGGCCATTTTAAGGTAAGTGGGTATTTGTTAATAGTAGGTGTTATAGCCTCTTTAATTAGATAGGGAAATCTATCTTAGGGTTTATCCACCTGAGTAAATCAAGGACACTCCCACTGCTGAGAGGTGTTTTAGGTGCAGTATCCCAATGACCTGAAATTGTACAGTGGCGCTGTTGCTACACCATCATATGAAGGTTTAGGTCAGCTGACCAGAGCTGTCCATAGGAAGGTGTAGCAACAGCGCCACTGTAACATTTCAGGCCATTGAGTTGTTGCACGTAAAGAAATTCACATTTGAGCTGCAATAGCTTTTGACTAAAGCACCTCTTTGCAGTGGGAGTGCCCTTGTTCTACAATATATATATTTTTACATCCTAAATGTTACTATCCCTTAAGATTGTGCGGTCACAACATAGAGAGTAAGTATTGTGCAATGTCGCAGGAGGGTCTGGCATTGGAACTGTAACAAATCACTTAAGGGTAATTTTGTAATTGAATGCCCTCATGATAGTGGCTAAGCCAACTTATTGGCCCCATCATATGCCAATCAGCCATTGGCACGTTGGAAATTATGGGAATTGTAGTTCACACATAACAGAATTATTTTATTCAGTAAAATGTGTAGAAGCCAAAGGTATCCCAAGGAAAGCACAGGGTGCAGGAACGAGCTGTGTGCATTGGCTGAGAGATTCCTGCTGTTGTGCACATGCAGTCTTGTCTAGGACATGATGAAACCCATGATGAGATAATGAGTCAACAAGGTGATAGTGTCAGTTCATTTCACAGTTCATGTCCAGGTCTGCGGGAACTGTTTGGTACTAACAGTAACAAGCGATGCATTATCTGACTACCCTAGTAAGCTATTATGTATCTTATGAAGCACAATATATAGACAATGTTTTGTACCTCCATTTTATGCCGTTTCTCCATTGCTAAAATCCACCCTAAATTAAAATAAGTATTAATCATCACAGTAATACAGAGATCTCCAATTTATTACATATCACAACTGCCTGTGCCATCCATGGGGTTAACTGAGAGCCATTGCTTTGCAATATGTTGGATGCCCATTTGGCTCTTAAAGGGTTAAAATGAAGACAGCATAAATACCTTTGATTTCCAAATTGTAGCAGAAAGAGAATTTTGGAAATGTATTCAGTTTACCAACCTTCTGAATTTTACACTGAGGTTAAAGCGGAACTACCACTTCACAAAATATTAAGCTTAACTATGTCCACTTCAAGCGACTAGCTGCTTAGTAGCACTAGTCGGCAGAATTATTCCCTGATTTAATAGATATATGCTTTATTCCCCAGCTGTCAGGAGCATGGAGCACGGACATAATTCCGTATAGAAGTTGTCTCCTGGGGGAGTTATGCTCTAAGGTCGATAAACAGGCATTAATGAGGAGAAAACCTCCCTAGTGATATCCTATGTTATTATATAGAGCCAATGCACTAAGATTTCTCCAACATCAGAGAACTTAGTGCATTGGCTCCATACAATAACACAGGACTTGTAAAGAAGGGATCTCCACTTGATCACACCTCATATCCCCTCTGGGGGATTATTCATTAAGTTGTGATGAAGAGATGATAAAGCAGCGATATCATTACTCCAATTTCTATGTTATTCTATGGAACCTATGTATTAATATGCCAGCCACTTGAGAAATCTTAGGTCATAGGCTCCAAAGAATAACATAGGAACTGAAGGACAGATAACACTGGGGAAGTTATCTTCATTATATTATGTATTTATCACACCTTAGTGTAGCTCTCTCAGGAAGTATCTTGCTGTCAGACCCCCCCCCCACTCACACACACATAGCACAAGACAGGAAGTGCCCTCTGACGGCTTTCTTCTGAATCTGCTTCCTTGCTAGCTCAGCTCTCTGCAGTTGCATGTCTGACATTTTTCCCAAACCACTACATTTTTTATATGTAACAGTCACTTTATTAATACACATTTGCTTTCGTGCTGTCCTCATTTGTAACTCTTCTGATAGGAGTGAATCAGGGACACAGTAAGTGGTGAGGCCAGGAAGCTTCTGCTGAGTGCGAGGATTCCTTCTCTTCTTTGGGTTGGGTGTACTGCATTGGTTCTCAGACCGGGCACTGTGGCACTTTGGTGGGCGAAGGACATTCCACATAGGATGCCCCTTTTTCTCACAAAGTGTTTGATAAAAATGCGAAAGCTGATTTTTTGGAAATTGTTACGTGCAATAAATTTTTGTTTTTATGATTGTGAGACCTAAGAATAATTGTATACCCTTCATTACGTCTTTGGTTAATTACCTAAATAATTTTATGGTTTCACTGAAAACTCCAGATTGCATGTTAGGTTACCTTGAGCCAAAAATAATTGAGAACCACTGGTTCCTGCTACAGATATGGGGTCTGCAGGAGGGGGCTCTTGATCCCCCTCTCCCATGCATCTGCCCACATCCTCCATGGCTGAATTAACATAGGTGCTGGCCAGGCAGGCATATTTTGGTTTTGCGCACCCCCCAAGAAACCCCCCCCCCCCCCAACCCAGAAAAAATTTCTGCATAGGCCCATGACTACAGACTGCATAATGCAAAGCTGCATCCAGGGGGTGACCTGTTATAGCAAGGGTTGGCATCAAGTTGCTCTTCTGCTTTTGTAGGTCTACAATACCCATAATCCTCAGCCAGCCAACATATATGCTGTAATATATATATATATATATATATATATATATATATATATATATATATATATATAGTATTTCTTTATTTCATTTTTTTCCATATTAAAGGAATAGTAATAAGTCATTTTTGCAGGCAATAATATTGTATGTATTAACCCTTTGAGTGCCAGAGGGGTAGGCAACGCATTGCAAAGCAATTCGTTGCCTACCTCTCTGGCACTCAAAGGATTAAAGAAATAAACCAAAGCATCTATGTATTTTCCCCATAACTTTCATAGTTTAGGAGCAAATGCATTTTTAAGTTTACCCCTCCCTCCCCTTTTACATACCTCACCGCTCAAGCTGTCAGACTTGTATTCTGGTCTGCGGACAGGTCAGATCGTCTGATGAGCCAAAATAGGAGTGGATACAAAGGAAATCTTCATGAGGACAGTCTACAAAGTGGTCATGGTTTGAGGCAGTGGACCATCGTCATGAAGATTTCCTTTGTATCCACTGCTGTTTTGGCTCTCCAGACGATCTATCTGGTCCGCAGACCAGAATCCAAGTCTGACAGCTTGAGCGGTGACGTAGATAAAAAGGAAGAGGTAAACTTTAGAACGCAATTGCTCTTAAACGATGAAGGTTATGGGAAAAATACATAGATGCTTTGGTTTATTTCTTTAATACATATAATATCATTGCCCTCAAAATGAAGTACTGCTATCCCTTTAAAGGGATAGTAATGTTTCAATATAAAAGCAGCTCCAATAAAACTTCATAGTGTTTGGGTCATAGAGAGTGTTATTTCAATACTGTCAGAGCTGTAGTTCAAGAGTTATTGAATGATAAAGTATCCACTCCCGCCCCTTTTACCTAGTGTAAGTCACCTCCCCTCAGATGTGGAATCTGGTCTTAAGACCAGACTGGTCACAGCAAGGGACAATCTTCTTACTGTGAGAACATGAAAACTCTGCCCCCCTTGACAGGTGTTTCAGGTTTTTCCCTTATGCTCACTGAATATTGTCCCTCTCTGTGATCCATCCGGACAGTCTTGCTGCTCTGAGGTGAGCAGTGTTACATCAGTAAAAGGGGCGGGAGGTGATACTTTATCATTCAATTACTCTTGAACTAAAACTCTGACAGTATTGAAATAACACTCTCCACGGCCCAAATACTATGACGATTAATAGGAGGTGCTTTTATTTTGAAACATTACTATCCCCCTGGCACTCAAAGGGTTAAACTATGAAGGTTATGGGAAAAATACATAGATGCTTTGTTTTATTTCTTTAATACATACAATATTATTGGCTGCTAAAATGAAGTATTATTATCCATTTAAAGGGACTGTAATGTCCCATAAAAACTTTTTATATTTTTGTAGAGCAGAAGAAAATAAGAAAGGTGCAAACCCTATCTCTCAAACAGCTAGGGTTTGAGAGATAGGGTTTGCACCATTCTTCTTATTTTCTTCTGCTCTATAAAAGGATAAAAAGTTTTTATGGGACATTACTGTCCCTTTAAGTTAGGCTGACCAGACCTCACCTTTAACCGGGGACGCATAGGAAAAATGCATACTGCAGGACTGCTTTGATTTCATTGCAGTCCTGAAATATGCCTATTTCCTATGGGTCCCCGGGTAAAGGTGAGGTCTGGTCAGCCTACTTTAAGTGATACTCTCCTTTTAGGATGTATCAAGGTATGGAAAAATTTTCCTGTGGATCTGGCAATGTTACAATGTGACCATACACACAAGAGCAACTTATGTAAAATGTAAAAATGTAAAATGTAAAATTATAGTTTGTTTAACCCAGTGTTTCTCAGACACACTAACAGGCCAGGATTTGATGATTTCCTTGTTAGAGCACAGGTGAGTTAATCAATGTGAATGAGCCTCTGATCACATGATTTCCTTGTTAGAGCACAGGTGAGTTAATCAATGTGAATGAGCCTCTGATCACATGATTTCCTTGTTAGAGCACAGGTGAGTTAATCAATGTGAATGAGCCTCTGATCACATGATTTCCTTGTTAGAGCACAGATGAGTTAATCAATGTGAAAGAGCCTCTGATCACATGATTTCCTTGTTAGAGCAGAGGTGAGATAATCAATGTGAATGAGCCTCTGATCACATGATTTCCTTGTTAGAGCACAGGTGAGTTAATCAATGTGAATGAGCCTCTGATCACATGATTTCCTTGTTAGAGCACAGGTGAGTTAATCAATGTGAATGAGCCTCTGATCACATGATTTCCTTGTTAGAGCACAGGTGAGTTAATCAATGTGAATGAGCCTCTGATCACATGATTTCCTTGTTAGAGCACAGATGAGTTAATCAATGTGAAAGAGCCTCTGATCACATGATTTCCTTGTTAGAGCAGAGGTGAGATAATCAATGTGAATGAGCCTCTGATCACATGATTTCCTTGTTAGAGCACAGGTGAGTTAATCAATGTGAATGAGCCTCTGATCACATGATTTCCTTGTTAGAGCACAGGTGAGTTAATCAATGTGAATGAGCCTCTGATCACATGATTTCCTTGTTAGAGCACAGATGAGTTAATCAATGTGAAAGAGCCTCTGATCACATGATTTCCTTGTTAGAGCAGAGGTGAGATAATCAATGTGAATGAGCCTCTGATCACATGATTTCCTTGTTAGAGCACAGGTGAGTTAATCAGTGTGAATGAGCCTCTGATCACATGATTTCCTTGTTAGAGCACAGGTGAGTTAATCAATGTGAATGAGCCTCTGATCACATGATTTCCTTGTTAGAGCACAGGTGAGTTAATCAATGTGAATGAGCCTCTGATCACATGATTTCCTTGTTAGAGCACAGATGAGTTAATCAATGTGAAAGAGCCTCTGATCACATGATTTCCTTGTTAGAGCAGAGGTGAGATAATCAATGTGAATGAGCCTCTGATCACATGATTTCCTTGTTAGAGTACAGGTGAGTTAATCAATGTGGATGAGCCTCTGATCACATGATTTCCTTGTTAGAGTACAGGTGAGTTAATCAATGTGAATGAGCCTCTGATCACATGATTTCCTTGTTAGAGCACAGGTGAGTTAATCAATGTGAATGAGCCTCTGATCACCACACCTGTGCTCTAGCAGAGAAATCCCTAAGTCCTGGCCTGTTAGTGGGTGCTGTGGACCGGAGTTGACAACCACTGGCTTAACCTCTTGGGTGCTAGAGAGGTCTCACATTGCAAAGGGTTAAAACCATTTAATAAGGCTCAATAAACCTGGTACAGATTTTCACTCTCCTTTTACAGCCAGGATACAGCTCCACGCACCCTCCCAGTGTGTTACTATAATATATTATGAGGTGCACTAGATCTACAGCAGTAAAATCACCAGCTGCACTCAGCGGGACTCCTTCCTTTTAAAAACCATGTTACTAGCGTACATGACGTTTGTCATATTCAGAGCAGTGTGTGCCTTAAAATCCGTTTTGGGACATTTTATACAAAAATCCATTGAACCCCTTTAACCCTTTGAGTGCCAGAGGGGTAGGCAATGCATTGAAAGGGATAAGGACCAGGAGGAAGTGCAACACATTAGTTCTCACTCCCCTCTTCTCCTTAAAGGGGAAGTAATACCTTCGTACCCTCCCCAACTACCTTGCCGTGGCCAGAAGATCCCAATGGCCCTAATGAATCCTGTAGACATGACAGTTGGCTAGCAAGACCTCAGGAACAAACTCATTCTACAGAAGTGATCATCTTAACCCTTTGAAAACTAGAGGTGTGTGACGCACTACAAAGGGTTAAAGGGACAGTAATGTCCTATAAAAACTTTTTATAGATTTGTAGAGGAGAGGAAAATAAGCTTAATGTCACAAACCCTATCTCTCAAACCACTATGGTTTGAGAGATATAGGGATTCAAAGTTCCCCCCCTCCCCTTCTCCTGATGTCAGCTGTAAAGCTGTCAGCAGGAGATTTGAGTCATATGACTCGAGGAGGCTCTTCAGCAGAGCTGAAATCGTGTTATTGCAAAAGAATTACTTCATTGGAAAGGTCTATAAAGTGTGCTTGCAAACCAGGCACATTTTGTAGACCTTTCCAATGAAGTAATTATTTTGCAATAATGCTATTAGGGCTCTGCTGCAGAGCCGCAGGATGGTCCCCGGCCAGGATCTCCTGCTGTCAGTTAGACGCTGACGTCTGGAGAAGGGGAGGTAGGGGGGAGCTTTCAATTCCAATATCTCTCAAACCATAGAGGTTTGAGGGATAGGGTTTATGCCATTAAGCTTATTTTCTTCTCCTCTACAAAACTATAAAAAGGTTTTATGGGACGTTACTGTACCTTTAAAGGGACACTAATGTCCCAAATAATTATTTCTATTTTTGTAGACCTGCAAATAATAAACTAAGTGCAACAAACCCTATCTCACAGCCCGCTATGGTTTGAGAGATAAAGATATTCAAAGCTCCCCCTCCCTCCACTTCTCCTTATGTCAGTGTCTAGCTGACAGCAGGAGATCCCAGTCTGGGGACCAGCAGGCAGCTCTGCAGCAGAGCCGAAATTGCGTTACTTAAAAATAATTACTTCTTTGGAAAGGTCTACAACGTGTACTTGCAAACCAGGCACACTTTGTAGACAGTTCCAGTGAATGAATTATTTATAGATAACGCTATTTCGCCTCTTCTGCAGAGCCTCGTCGAATCTCCTGATGTCACTTTTATAGCTGACATCAGGAGAAGGGGAGGGAGGGGGGAACTTTTAATGCTTATATCTCTCGAACCATAGCAGTTTGAGAGATAAGGTTTGTTGCAATTAGTTTATTATTTTCAGCTCTATAAAACTAGAAATCATTTTTTTGGGACATTACTGTCCCTTTAAGTAGGTACACACTTCTCCTTTAAAGGGTTAAAGGAAACGACATCAAGGTAGATATTCTAAGAAGGTCAGTTCATCATCAGTCTCCATAGGACGGTGTGGCAACAGCGCCACTGTAGAAGTTCAGGCCACTGTGACACCGCACCTAAAACATTCTAAGTTTGAGCTGTAATAACGTTTGAATAAAACACCTTTCAGCAGTGGATGTACCCTTGTTTTACTCAGGGAAATACGTCTGAACTGTTATAACGTTTGAATAAAATGACTCTCAGCATTGGGAGTGTCCTTTTGTACTCAAAAAGATACACCCTAAAATATATATTTTACATATATTAAGTGTTACTATCCCTTTAAGTGTCAGCAATACGCCATTCAAAGGCTTTAATACCCAAAACAGTAATTAGATATAAATGACTGCTGCATGAAGGACAGCTGCCTAGGTAAGTCCTTCTTTTAATTAACCCTTTGAGTGCCAGAGGGATACGCAATGCATTGCGATGCGTTGCGTAACCTTCTGGCACACAAAGGTTTAATTAAAAGACACTTATTCCAAGAGTATATTTCCCGTTTAACTGTTTCACTGGATGGCAGATGCTTGTAGTTAGGGCCCTGCTGAATACATAAAAGAGGAAGCATTGCCAGCGGTTTGTTAAATAACTGTTTGGATGTTTTAACATGTTTGTGAAGGTAATTTGCCAATATAATAAAGGTTAAAGCAGCATCTTAAGTTAATAGCTTTCAGAACCACTTATGTTCTTAATTACAGTCGGATGGTTGTCTGTTGCTGGATACACATGTGAGGGCGGATGAAAGGCTACGTTATTCCGCTTTGTGAGAATGTGTTTCATGAAGGCAGAGCCTGTGTCTACCTTGCCTGCCATTCTCACAGAACTTTATTGTTATTCCAATGGCTAGGAACGAGGGCAATCCTACAGCCAGACACACTAGAGCAGGGACGGGCAACAAGAGGCCCTCCAGCTGATGCAGGGGCATCATAAGGAAGAAATAAAATTTCCTATTAATTTTAAATCTTGAATGTATGAAGGTGAAAGTGGATTCATTCTGGGGGAGCCCACTGTATCACAGGCAAGAAATAATAATCCTGTCGATTTCAGTGGGGCTTTTATTTAGCCCTTTGCGTGCCAGAGGGGGGTACGTAACACATTGCTGCTTACCCCCTCTGGCACTCAAAGGGTTAACCCGTTCCTGAGAACTCTCCAGATCTGACCCAGAGACTCCAGTTTTTTTTATACTTAATTAACAGGTCTTCAGGGACACAGACTGATTCTCAGGACTCAGTGAGTTCCCTTGTAACTCCGCCCACTTCGCTGCCAGTTCTGATCACTCTCTGCCTCTTCCCTTGCCACTCACCTCCCATTTTAAAGGGGTAGTAATACCTAATTTCATGTTTATTTAGTATTGTAGGCATTAAAAAAACATTAAGAACTATTTAAGTCTTATCTCTCAAACCTTTATGGTTTGAGAGATATTAGCAACTAAAGTTCACCCCTCCGTGACATCAGCTCTCTAGCTGACAGACTTGGATTCTGGTCCGCAAACCAGGCACACTTTGTAGACCATTCCAATGAAGTAGTTCTTTTTAAAGATCACGATCTTGGCTCTGCTGAAGAGCCGCTGGCTGGTCTGTGGGCCAGAATCCAAGTCTGTCAGTTAGATGGCAGACTTGACAGAAACCACCAGGAAGAGGGAACTTTAGTTGTGAATATCTGTATCATAAATGCTTGAGAGATAAAACTTGCATAGTTCTTAATATTTTTTTTAATGCCTACAATACTAAATAAACATGAAATTACGTATTACTATCCCTTTAAGGGCAAACCCCACCTTCCAATCCTACCAGCCTCACTCAAGCCCTACCTACTTTATGACACAAATCACGTCACTTGGACACTCGACCCCCCAGAACTTAGCGGACCTCTTGAGGCTTGAGACAAGTAGGCTCACTGGTTGTTATAGTTTAACCCCTTGAATGCTAAGGAGGTCTTCAATGTATTGCAAAGCAACACAACCTCTCTGGCACACATGGGTTTAAAACAACATAAAAATGATGGTAGTCCTACCTCAGAAACGTTTGAACTTTGTATTTGCACTGTCTGTGTCTGACATTCTGTTCAAGTTCTGAGATGCTTTACACTGGTTCTGGTGCGCTGGTACCGGGAAGCACACTGTAGTTTATATACAATGTATTTTATTTGTATTCTGTCCACTGTGTTTTTCTGGACATTTCTTTCTTTGTTTGGTTTAGAAAAAATGTTCAATAAAAAGTACGTATTAAAAAAACCCATAAAAATAAATTAATGAAAACAATGAAAGTGATTTTTTTTAAGAAATAGTCTTAAAAGTGGCCGTGGTTAATTTTAACATCAAAACAAATTTTTTATATATATATATATATATATATATATATATATATATATATATATATATATACATATATATATATATATTTAAATTAGCTATTAACTCCAGTTTTGACTGTCAAAAGATAAATGGAGTCATTCTGGGGCAAACCAACTGCACCGTAGAGGGAAAATAAAAAATCCACAAATCAGCCCTGGTTTAATGATTGCTAAGGAAGCCTCCAACATTTAATATTGGTCCAAAAGACTTAAAGCAGAACTATCACTCCAATTAAAGTGCCCCATAAATAATTATTCATATAACGATATGCATAGAAATAACAGCATTATCCTGAATAATTCCAGAGTTACTGAGAAATCCAACTTGATCCAAGAAGAACAGGCAGGCATCATCGCAGACATCTTGCCTTAGAGACACCTGTGCTCCTGCACTGTCCATCCCAGTCTCCTCTAGGATTGGTGAGGAGGAGTTGCATTGTACCTTAAGGTACAGGAAGTGACTGATGGTGCAGGCACACAGATGCTGCTACAGCAAGAAGCCTGCCTGTCAGTCTCTGAACAAGATGGATTTCTCAATAATGCTGGTCTTATTCAGTATCATACTAGTATTTCTCTGTGTATCGCTGTATGAATAATTATTTGGGGCCACTTTAAGTTGAGTGATAGTTCCACTTTAATGCCTTTTAAAATTAAGAATAACTTCTTCTTGGGGTGTAGTGTCCTCCCTTGAACCCTTTTTAGATAGTACAGATACTTTACAATTGGAGACCTATATGGCATCTATTGGTTAAGGACATTGAAGTTTAGCGGAACTCTGCTTTAATCAAGTCATTTATTGCGGACACAATCAATGGAAACTCGGCATTCTACAAGCGCTTGAACTTACTGCCGTATTTTGCTATTTTTTGCTATTTTATTTGCAACAAATGATGAAGGAGTTAACTGTTCATGAAAAGAAGGTAAAAATAAAAGCTGATTCTGTAGTTGTGAGAATCAATCATGTTTTGGAGTACACCATGGCAATAAAATCGCATCACTCTTTTCTTAGTATTCAAAACCTCAAAACCGCTATGGAGAATTTACCCAAGATCTATCGCTGACGTTTCTACAGCACGGGCCAAAACGAAAGCTGAGAAAGGCCAGAATTAGGGAAACTGACCAGAGGTGCAGTGACTTAGCTAGGAATATAAATGTCTTTACTTACTTACGTACTTAACCTTTAACCCTTTGAGTGCCAGAGGGCTATGCAATGCATGGGTTAAGGACCAGAGTTGCCCGCCACTCTTGTCCTTAAGGGGTTAACCCTATTCCATTACTTTTTTGTCCCAAATACACTGTGTTGACAAAATGAAATGAGTTGAGCGAAATTGGATCCTGCACATTAAATTTTTATTGGTTCCCATTAATTACTTTTAAGGAAAGTTCTTGGGGTTCTTTAAATTCAAGCGGAAGTTAGATACTGACATTAATTGTGGCTATATGTTACAAATCAGTTTGTTCATCATTTATTAAAGAGGGAATTGCTTTATTATGAAAAAATATATGTACGTTATGATGGTCCTTTCCGTCGGATATAGAGAACTGTATTCGCTGGGCTAGGATCTGCCTGATTCAAAAATCATTCAGAGGAAACTCCTTGTTTGGGGTCATTTGGATGCAGTGTTTTTCAAGGACATTCCATTTCGTGGTGGTGTTGATGCCATTGTTGTCTATGGAGTACTTTGAACAACGAGATGACCGATTGTTCAACATGAACTGGGAGCAAGGTAGACAGAACCTTTGCATCTTACTCACCTATGGCGTCTAATGGATTAAAGGGGCAGTGTTTTCTACAGGACAAAATATATTTTCTTAATAAATACAGCATTAGGGAACGTATCCCTGACACTTCTAAACTGACCCACAAACTTTAATAATGCACAGTTAGTTTGATGTTTCACCCTTCTATGAATTTCCGTGGGTCTGATAAATTCAGCTGACCTCTGCCTCCTCCCAGCTTCTTCCATTAATCCTTCAAGGACCAGAAGAATGTGCAGTGCAAGGGATTGCAGGCATCTTCGGTAGGTAAAGGGTTAAACTTCTAAATGATGAGCAAAGGCAAGCCCATGAAAGGAAATTTGTAGGGGCGGAATGAGCTGAGACAGGATAATTGGGATAGACTGACATCACCAGAAGAAGGGAGATTGAGAGTACTTACCTGTTGCCATAGCAAAACGTAAAGCTTAGTGAACTTGTTTAGGATTTTTTGCTCATCATAGTGAATTATAGCCTGTCAGCAATTCAAAGACATGGCTATATTTATTTATTGACCTGCAATAACTTTTGAATGAAAAATCTCCTAGCATGGGAATACCCTATAACATACATGTTGTTTTTAATAAAAAAAAGTGAATTGCTCTTTTAACATCTTGAGAACCAGAGAGTTGTGCAGTGCATTGCTTGTCATTATGTTGTACACCTCGTTGGCATCAGCGGGTTACTTATTTTTAAGAAAGGCTTGGATTCCAGTAGCCCGAGGTTACATAGAAGGGGTCCTAGTTATGTTGTTTTATGACCCCATAGAAACTTCCTCTCTCTCACACAAGGCCCTGCAGCAAGCAGCGGAGCTCTGCAGCCATTCCCAGACTTATTACCTAGCGTAGCACAGCATGGAGACGTGGAGTGTTGCAGGCGATGGCATATTTAATGTGACAGGCGTTAATCTTACTGAGCATTCTGCCTCATCCCTCCCCGCGTATTAATACGTGCATAAGAATTGTTTTTTTGTCTTTCCCAGAGGTGTCAGCGAGCACATGTGGACCACACAGGTTAAACTGTGCTGAAAGCAATCAAGTTGGATTGTCTACACAATTATTTTAGTTGGACTGAAACTCCACAGTCGTTTTTGCTTTTGTGAAATTCCCGTTCCTGCGGTAGGAGAGTGGAACGGACCTCAGCGGCTTGTCACTGCTGGATCTTGAAAACATTACATTACTTTAAGATGAAGAATTAGTGCCAGTTAGCAAACAATGCAGAAAGCACTTTACTACTCAACACCTTCCACCGGTTGTGCTTTCAGCACTTTCAAAGTACCGTAACCTTTTTAGTGTTCACTCCTCTGGCACTCAAAAGGTTAACCTTTTGAGTGCCAGAGGGGTACGCAAAGCAGGAATGGGCAAGTGTAGTATTCGCTATATTATAAAAAGCCATACATTTATGTGGTATTTACGATTGCTCATGTTTTGATGCAAGAACCCTATTAACGCCTTAATACTGAATAGCACCTGCTCCGAGATTAAAGGGTTAGTAATGTCCACTAACAATGTGCCCTAGTTTGAATCAGTAAAGTTTTTAAAGGGATAGTAATACTTCGTTTTAACTTTATTTTATTTTGTAGGCATTAAAAAAACATGAAGAATGATATAAGTCTGATCTCTCAAACCTTTATGGTTTAAGAGATATTCACAAGCAAAGTTTCCCCTCCCGCCCCTTTTACCTAGTGTAAGCCATCTCTTCTCAGATGTGGAATGCAGTCCATAGACCAGACAGATAGCAGAAAGGGACAATCTTCTTCCTATGAGAACAATGAAAGCCCTGCCCCCCTTGACAAGTTTTTCAGGTTTTTCCCTTATCTTAATTGAAGATTGTCCCTCTCTGCAGTCTACCTGGGCACCTCCCTTCTGATCTGGCTGAACAGTGTTACATCAGTAAAAGGGGCAGGAGGGGGATACTTTGTCATTGAATTACTCTTGAACTACATCTCTGACAGAATTGAAATAACACTCTCCAAAGTCCAAATACTATGATGATTAATTAGAGCTGCTTTTATTATGAAACATTACTATCCCTTTAAGTAGGTATAGCACTGTTTGTAACGTCTGTACCTTTACCGTTCATCCATAAATCTGTTCTGAAGTCTTCCCCTCCCGCCCCTTTCCATCATAGTACCTGTAAGTCTGTTGGAGCCGACTTCGTGTCGGCCGACACGATGGCTCCTGTAGAGGCACAAACTTCAATGCATGATATATGAAAGCCTGCCCGCTCAGCAGTGACTTGTCACCAGCACGCAAGGAGCACTTCCCCCCCTCCCATCGGGTATTTCATGGGAGTGCGCGTCCAGGACAGCAATATAACAAGCACACGCTTGATCTTCAGATATTTAAAGATGGCGCCCGGGCTTCGCTTGCCAGTAAATTTTAAGAGGTAATATCTTATGAATGAATTAACGCTGAGCAAAACTATTAATAGCGATTGACTGTATTGAGCATTCACTATACTATATAGAGTTTTCAAAGTAGGACATAACTAACATTTTAACAGCAAAGTAAACGAATGCTCTTAAATTAACGTCAGTTAGCCATACGTATGAAATTATGCGCTAATTGCTTTGCTATCTTAGGCACAACTGCTGATCCTCTCACAAAACGTCCATTTTTTGAAAGTCATTCCCTAAAAATGAGCCAAACGTTCGCTAATTGAGAAAAACAAGCACAATTCAGTACGATTTTGATGCTAATCTTTTGCCATGAAAACTACATTGTAACTACCAATTGTACACGTTTCTTGCATGCCGCCTTATAACTCTTATCATCCCCAACCAGGAGTTGTAGTCCACATCAGCCGGAGAGCCAAAGGTTTCTGACCCCAGTGTTAACACTTTCAGTGCCAGAGGCACTGCAATGCAATGTGCTGTGTACCCCTCTGGCACTCAGAGGTTAAAGAAACACACATGCAAAAGTAAAGTTTCCCTTTTATGATGTAAAATGTACCGATATGGATGAAAATGATGCCGTGCCTTGACATGACCTAAGTATTTGAAATGGCCTGTGCTGTTTCCCAGCAGGCTGAGAGAACGTCTTTCCATGGCAGCCCTCACTTCCTGTTTTGTGTCTGGGACACAGCAGGGTGTAGTCTCCTGATGGGTAATGCTCAGCAGTTAGTCCTGTCCCTTGTGTCACCCTTCAGGTTCTTAATGAGTGACATTCGACACATTCCTTAACCCTCTGAGTGCAAAAGGGGTACGTAACGCATTGCAAAGCAATGCGTTCCGTAGCCCCTCTGGCACTCAAAGGGTTAAAGGGGATGTATCACCTCTACATAACTTACCCTAAATAGGTTATCAAATATGACTAAAAGTGTGTTATTTATTTTTTTAACCCTTTGAGTGCCAGAGGGGTACGGAATGCATTGCAAAGCCAATGACAGAGGATTTCTTCCTGTAAGATGGAGTGGTCTCTTTGGCTAGATATCGATCTCTGCCAGCGAGAGCGCTCCATAGGGGACAAAGGCAAATTCCCATTGTTTTAGGTGCTTAACCCCTTAACGACCACGGAGCATTTTTTTTTGTAAGAATCCGATTCTGGACTCCTCGAACGGCGTGCATCCGTGCGGGGAGCCCGGAATTCCGTGATGGTCATAGTACGTCATGGGTCGTTAAGTTCAGATTTACCCATGACCTACTATGACCGTCAAGGGTCGTTAAGGGGTTAAAGGGATAGTAATGTTTCACAATAAAAGCAGCTCCAATTAATCTTCATAGTATTTGGGCAACGGAGAGAGTTATTTCAGTACTGTCAGAGTTGTAGTTCAAGGGTAATTGAATGATAAAGTATCCCCCTCCCACCCCTTTTACTGATGTAACACTGCTCACCTCAGAGCAGCAAGACTGTCCAGATGGATCTCAGAGAGGGACAATCTTCAGTGAGCATAAGGAAAAACCTGTCAAGGGGGGCAGGTTTTTCCTTATGCTCACTGAAGATTGTCCCTCTCTGCTATCCATCTGGACAGTCTTGCTGCTCTGAGGTGAGCAGTGTTACATCAGTAAAAGGGGCGGGAGGGGGATTCTTTATCATTCAATTACTCTTGTATTTGTAACGGTACTGAAATAACACCCTCCATGGCCCAAAATCCCCAAATACTATGAAGATTCATTGGAGCTTCTTTTTTTTGTGAAACATTACTATCTCTTTAAGAGTTAGCACAAAGCAGAGGCTTCTTTAGCATTCAAGGGTTTAAAAGCCTCATTTAAATTAATGGGAATTTTTATTGTTCCGTTTGGTTTACTCCAAAATCGCTCCCTTTCTTAGTCCATCAGCCTCTCTGTGCTTTAATTGCTGTCGTTGTGACCTCCTTGATCTTTTAGTTTGTGCGTTTCCTGTCTCCAAACCCCAGGAGACTCCATTGTCTGTTTAAAGAATTTTCTCAGTCCGTGTTGTGATATTTGTGTCTTGTGTAAGGAGGCAATTTTATTTATTTGCCAGTTTTATTGAAGAAAAAAAGGTCCTATTTCACTTATTTTCATGTGAAAAAGAGAGAAATATCCAGACTTGCTGTTACCTGTGTCAGGGTGATCTGTTAGAGGTATTCGTACCTGAGAAGTTTCCGAAATGTGAAGACCCTGAGATCTTGGAAATATTAACCCTTAAAGTGGACCTGACACCTTTATTTATTTATTTTTTTTTACATATTTACATATTTGAAAACTTAATTGAAAACTGCCTTAGATCCATGCTAGCCAAAAGTCCAGCACAAGTATAGTTTAGGAAATATCTGTAAAAGTGAAAGTATCCTGGTGAAGGATAGTGCTTAATTAGCATATGAAATGCCACTGAAAAGCTTAAAGGGATAGTAATGTCAGAAAAAAAAGTATTAACTATATGGTAGATAGAATTAAAAGAGAGTACTTGCACTTATTTGTATCTCTCGCACCATTATGGTTTGAGAGATATAGGAAAATAAAGTTCTCTGGTCCCTCCCCTTTCTGCTTGACGAGCTGTAAAACTGTCAGAAGCAGATTCTGGTCGCTTGACCAGATGTGCCTCTTCAGCAGCACCGATATAACAATATCTAAAGATAAATACTTCATTTAGAATGGTCTACAAAGTGTTCCTGGTTTGCAAGCACATTTTGTAGACCGTTACAATGAAGTATTTATTTCTAAATAGCGTGATTTCAGCTCTGCTGAAGAGCCTCTGTCTGGTCAAATGACTGAAATCTGCAGCTGTCAGTTAGATGGCAGACTTAAGTGAAACAGCCAGGAAAAGGTAACTTTAGCAAGTTATCTCTCTCAAACCATAAAGATTTGAGAGATAAGATTTACATAGATGTTAACCTTTTTTAATGTCTACAATATTAAATCAACTTAAAATTAACCATTACTATCCCTTTAATTAGCATATGAAACTGCATGAATGCCATCATTAGTATACATTAACATGCAGTGCCGAGTATGAATATCTCCTTAAAGCGGAACTATCACCCTGAATAAAGTCCTCCACCAATAATTAGGCATATGGCGATTTGCTTAGAAACAGTGCTATTATCGCGCATAAGTACCGCATTATGAAGAAATTCTTCTTTAGGCTTTATGCTTTAGAGGCATCTTCACGCCTCTTCTGTCAGTCCCTTCCTGTTACCTTAAGGTACCGTGAAGGACAGCACAGGGGCGCAGGATTACTTCATAATGCGGTACTTGTGCACAATAATAGCATTGTTTCTAAGCACATCATCATAAGCCTAATTATTGGGGGATTATTACTTTATGTAAGGCGACAGTTCCGCTTTAACTTTACATTTGCTGTCTAGCATTCAAGCCCCATTTAAATCAATGAGGATGTATATTCCTCTAGAGCAGAAGTGTCCAAGTTCAGTGCTCAAGAACAACCAGCAGTCTAGGATGTCCAGAATTCCGCGACTGAGCACAGCTGGGCCAATCACAATGAATGAACCACTAACTAACCTGTGCTTAATCAGGGTTATGCGTAATCCTTAGAGAGTCAGGAAGGTATCCAACACATAGCAAGGCAATGATTTGGATATCTCTCTGGCATTTAAAGGGTTAAATCCTGGCCTGTAGGTGGCCCTAGAGGATTGAACTTGAACAGTCCAGCTCTAGAACTGATTTTGCATAAACCATTAGTCTACACTTATTGTGAAAAAAAAACACATATGTCCACAAACACAAAATGCAAATTTTTTTGAGAGTTCGAGATAAAGAGACATATGTGCAAGGGCAAAAGTGGAACAATTCTGGGACAAAACAATTGTACAGTAGATATATTTGGGAACCCTCCAGATATGCCTCAGTGATCAGCTATAACCCCAACCACTTTCCAGGCCACTCCCACCCCATTCCGCACACTTTTCCCACCCATTTCATGGCAAACTCCTCCTTGCAACCATCTGGCCACACCCATCAGTTAAAACCCCACCCACCCACACAATATGATGTCTCCGCAGCTCTACTGTGTGTCTCAAGCCGGTATGACCATAGAGGACAAATACAAATTCTCCTTGATTTAAATTGGGCTTTTAACTCGTTGGATGTTAGAGGTCTTCAATATCTTTAATCTGAGACTCCACTAGCAGCCAAGGGGATGAAGTCAAACTAACACTTTATAATGATGTGGGTGATTCTGAAAGAGCTTCTATATTTGTTAGCCATTCTTTATTTAAATCTATAATTGATGAGATATTGGCTTTATTTATTTGTCATTTTATGAAAATTAGGTTGTACTAGCTGGCAGAGACTGGTGCTTTAGAAACTAACATTGCACTCTCCCTTCCAACTGCCACTTATTACAAGAAGTACTGGTTAGTTTGCATAACTAAATAAAGGCAGTGCTGGCTGTCACAGACTGAAGCGTTAGAAACTAACATTGCACTCTCCTTTCCAACTGCCACGTCTTACAGGAAGTATTGGCTAATTTGCAGAAATAAATAAAGCTGAATATATATTAAACTAAAGATGTAAATAAAGAATGGATGCTCCTTCAAACCCACCCAAGACACTTTACACTTTAAAAACTCCATTGTGAAGATGCCTATTGTCTTCTTTTTACCTCCTTGTAGAATAGAACAGAGAGAGGCTGAGCCATTGCGTGACTCTTTGTTTGGGCTGAACTGCCTTTGGAATCTTTGAACATTTGTGCCAGCCATGTTTAGTTTTTTTTCTTCTCTGCCTGGCACATAAACACTAGTGCTTTTATACTCTTTTTATTAGTTTTAGAAAGGAATACAGGTTTAGTAAATGCCTAGAGCCTCAAGATATTTTCTAGGCTTTTTTCCCTATCCAAAACCGTTTGCACCCAGTGTAATGTGTGATTTATCGTGGTTAACAAAAACAATTTCTCACATTCCAGCCTTAGCACTCCTGTCTGTTTTTTTATGTGGAATGTATGATGGGCAGCCATCTTGCCGTAGCCCAGGAGTAGGCAACCTTTGGCTTTCCAGCTGGGATTTGTAATTCCCAACAGCTGGAGAGCCAAATGTTGCCTTCTCCTGCCTTTGTCAGTGGAAGTATGGCTTATTCATAATGCAGCAATTTTTGACAGTCATTGTCATCGTCACATACAGTTGAGTTATATCTTACTAATGTGTGAATGGATTCCTGCTGTTTAAGCAGGTTGGGACATTTTTTATTGACCGGCGTTCAGATCCGTGCATGTGCACTGTCAAACCAACCAAACTGAACCAGATCAAATCAGACCAAAGCACAACAATCGGTCTATGTGGCTGTGAGATTGGGTGGTTCCGACCCAATCTGCACAGTCCCACACGCAGACCAATAAACAGATGATATGACCATTGAACGATAAGATTGCCTGCCTATTGTACTGTGTTTATGTGTGTGGGGAGGAATCACCTGCAATCTGATTGCCCAGAGATCACATTGCTGTTTGGTTCCGACCAAGATCTCCCTGTGTATGGGTACCTTAATTCAGTCATAAATATAGAATAACTAGTTGAAGAGCCCGTTACACGGGCCACAGTGCCACTGCCAGCCGGTCGGGGGGCAGTCATGTGCAGTAGAGACTGCACGCGCAGCGGCTGATACAGAGCTGGACGCTCGTCCAGCTCTGTCTCAGCTACAGCACGGGCTGTCTCTACTGCGCATGACTGCAACACGCTCAGCAGTCTCTACTGCGCATGACTGCGTCGTTACACACGTTTTAGCAAATTATTATATAGGATGAGGGGATCCCTCACCTAGTGTGCATACCCTGATATTTTTTTTTTGCGTGGAAAGCTTCCAACAAATAATATAATAACAACTCTTTTTTTATGATTTGCTATTTCTAGGGCACAGACAGAAGCTTGATGACTCTAAACCTAGTTTATTCTCTGAACGTGATTTAGGGCGCATTCCTCATCCCAGTATGAGAATGGGTGTCCCACCTCAGAGTCCACGACCCTCCCTGAACTCGAGTCCTTTTAATCCACAAGGACAGAGTCAGATTGCAGGTAAGGGGCAGAACCATGTCTTTGGGTTCCAAAGCCATTGTCCGTCAGGATTTGGGAAAGTACTCTCAAGATTTATTTATCTAAAATGGGAAATACTCAAAAATTTCTTAATGGGTCAGTGAAGTTTTATTATGAAAAAGCAATGTAGGGCTTTTCCTGGTAAGACAAGGGTATTGCCTCTTCTGGAAAATGCTTTGTTCAAAAGTTATAACAGTTAAAGGGATTGTAATGTTTTAAAATAAGTATATCGCCAAGTCTTCTTTACTGTAAATAGAGCAGTTTGCTCTGTATGTATTACCTTACTTTTATGTAGTTCTCAAGTTATTAAATATAGAAAGATACCCCTCCTGCCCCTTCTGGCCACATTACTGCTGCAGCTCTGTCTGGTCCGAACGGACGCAGCGAGGGACAAACTTCAGTAAGTAAAGGGAAATCCTGCACTCGTTCGTCAAGGCGGGCAGGGTTTTCCTTATACTTAGTTACTAAGTTTGTCCCTCGCTGCGTCCGTCTGGTCCCCGGACCCGAATGAAGATTCAGTGCTAGGTAGGCTGACCATATTTCCTTGAGACAAAAATGGGATGGGGTGTGGGACAGATGGACAGTGGGACTTTGTGTAAGTTAGTAGTAAGCTGCAAGCAGCTAGAATGTGTTGGCAGCGTCTCTTACTATAGGTGTTCTCTCTCTCTGGCCAAAAAGCCTGCCCCTGAAGTAAATCAGAACTCCCTCTCTTCCTCACTCAGTAAGTGTTTACTGTACACATTGATTACCATAGAGTCTTATGACTCGTCATCATATTACTGTCTAAGAGACTCTATGGTAATTTACCATAGACTCAAGACAGTTATGAGTCACTTGAGTCATAAGACTCTATGGTAATCAGTGTGTACAGTAAAACCACTAGTGTGACCAAAGGAAGTTCTGATTTACTTTATCTTATGAAAAATAAACAAGCTGCATTCAGTTTTTTTACAAAAAATTAAAAACTATATGTAAGTTATATTAAAAACGGGACAAAATTGACATTTATATTAAAAAGACGGGACGGTCTGGAAATATGAAAAAAACGGTACTGTCCCCTTTAAAACGGTACATATGGTCAGCCTAGTGCTAGGTGGTCAGAAGGAGCGGGAGGGGGATCCTTCTATATTGAATAACTTGAGAACTACATAGAAGTAAGGTACTAAGTATAGCGCAAACTGTTCTATTTTCAGTCAGCAATATACTTAATTTAAAACATTACCATCCCTTTAAAACTGTCACAAAGTGATGGAGCTTGTACTATCACATCCTATGGAGAATACAGTAGGTGACTCATGCCTCCCATAGAATGCAACAGAATAACTATGAACAAAGAGTGAATTGTAGGAGAACTGTCTGGACACAAGGGGGCCCTGAACCCTTTAAGGATCCATGCCGTGCCAGGGCTGCTGCACCTGTTCCGGCACTTAAGGACCAGTGAATGTCCTGGCAGTTCATGGAATTCTGGGATGGCAGTACGGCTTATTCAAAAATTATTACAGCTCAAATTAGAATTTTTTAGGTGCAATATCACAGTGGCATAAAATGTTACAGTAGTGCTGTTGTTATACCATCCTATGGAGAGTTATGGTCCCGGGACCAGAGCTGTCCATAGGATGGTGTAGCAACAGCGCCACTGTACAATTTCAGGCCACTGTGATATTGCACCTAAAAATTTCAACCCTGAGCTGTAATAACTTTTGAATAAAACACCTTTCAGCAGTGGGAGTACCCTTGTTTTACTTAGGGGGGTAAACCCTACAACATATTTAAGTTGCTATGCAGATGAACATCTATATTAGTCCAATTTGTTGATGGTAGTTTAAACCCCTTAAGGACCAGCGGTCCCGGGAAGTTACCTTCTCTTAAGGACCGCTTTGAAGTATACCAGCATGTCAGTACATGTGACCTATTACGTGTACCGCCGTGCTGAGGGAGGTCTGAGAGAGACCACTTCAGTCTTGGAGTGTTCAATTTCAGACCCCGTTTTTACTAACAGCGCTCCCGCAGGAGCTGTAAGTAAAAAGTATGTGACGTGCCACGACCTTCACTGGTCCTTAAGGGAAAAAAAACGGTAATGTCCTGGCATGTTACCGGTCATTTAGGGGTTAAGAATAACAATCATTTGCTGCTCACAGTGACAAGATTTTTAAAATCTACAATTACGGAATAATTTTTCATATCCACACTGCCGTCACAAAACTGTGAGTTAACCCTCTGAGTGCCAGGTGCAATGTATCGGATATGTTTCTGGCACACAAAGGGTTAAAGGTCGTACGTTAAAGGGAATCTATCATGGATTGTTGTACGTCTATGTGCAGCATTATCCTATAGCTCAGTATTAAAGGAGAAGTAACGCTTCCTAATAATAGCCCCCACTAACTTAATATGGCCAAAAAAATCCTGATGGCCCTTATGAATGTTCCCCTTGTAACTTTGTTCAAGAGAAAACACGTTCAATTGGTCATGTATGAGATGTACGTGGAGGCGGACATGACAGTTGCTAGTAGGACCACAGGATGTAATCTGCATCAGCTGCACATGATTAATCTTAAGCCTTTAACCCCTTAACAACTGCCCGATCCAACGAGCAAGTGGCCTTTACGGGCCACTGAGCTTTTTTATTTTTTTTTAGATTTCAATTCTGTGACGTGCCAGGGCCGTCACCGGTTATTAACCCTTTGAGTGCCAGAGTGGTACTCAAAGGTGCTTTGCAAAGTGTTGCATACCACTCTGGCACTCAAAGGGTTAAGTGCCGGGACCGATGTAAGGGTCCTGGCACGTCAAGTGTTGTTAAGGACTAGAGCAGTGGTTCTCAACCCTTTTTTACTGAAGGCACCCACAACACACAATCTGGAACTTTCAGGGCACCCCTAGCATGTTTAATGTAATTTATCATGAGTATAATAAAGGGTACAATTCATAAATATACAGATATTATTAAGTCTCACAATGATACTAATACAAATAAACATATTGTGCTTAACAATTTCGTATTTCTATATTTAAAAGACAAATATTCACATTTTTTGTTAGTCTTTGTAGAAAACATGGGCACCCTAATTTGATGTCCATGGCACACTAAAGTGCCACGGCACCCTGGTTGAGAATCACTGGACTAGAGGGATGTACAGTTCTTTTCATAACTTCGAGGGTTAAGAAAGCTCACGCACTCTGTTTGCTTCAGTGTGGGGAAAAAATATTGCCAGCAACTGTCATGTCCGCCTCAATGAACATAACATGTAGCACTGAATGAATATATTAACTCTGGAACACAGACACAAAGGCAAAATTGGTAGGGCTCATTAGAATTTTCTGGCCAGAGTAAGGTAATCTGTAAGTTTTTATTAGGAGATTTTACTTTTCCTTTAAATCAAGAATACGATTATATGATTTTTTTAAACCCTTTACGTGCCAGAAGGGTACTCAACACATTGCTTTGCATTGCGTTGCACCCCCCCTTAGGCAATTGGAGGGTTAAACCTTTTACCAAACTTGAATCCATGCTTGAAGGGATACATTTTGTCTTTGAAAAAGGTATGTTTCTGCCCCTCCCTTGAAAACGCCACATCACGGTTTTGTATTATGACATCATACTGAGCCATATTTGTCCAGCTGTGAGGCTGATTTACTAAGAGGATCTGGAACAATTTGATGGTAAACCAGCTACATTATAGGGTTAAGATGAAACCTCTTATTGAATTAAATGGGGTGCTTAACCCCTTGAATGCTCTATTTCGTTCTGAAATTCAACAGGTTGAAAATACAATTTAAATCAGAGGACATTTACATATTTTGATTTGTCCGCTATGGTGCACCTGGTTTGCTCCTGAATTGCTATTCTTAATACATCTGCCTCAGTGACTCGTATTGCTCCGTGGTCACAAGTTTTCTGCCACGTCCTTAGACCAGACCAAACACAGTCTCCTACACTGCGGATAACAAAACACCTGTTGGGAATTTAAACCCTTAATGACCAAGGACATACATGTACGTAGTAACGAGAACGTGCGTAAAGGACCCATGATGTACATGTATGTCCTGGAATTCAGGTGTCCCCGTGCAACTGCATGGCATTCAGGGACCTCTGATTCCAGTAACAGAATAGAAAAAAAATAGCTCCTTGGTCCTTAAAGGGGAACTATCACCTCTATACAAATTTACCTCATTGTCATCCTCATATAGCGATGACCTTTAATCGATGTTTCTTTTTAAATACAGGCTATAGGAAATTTGACATTATTAAAATGAGCTGTGGCCTTACTTCCCGACAGACTGCCATTACAGCTGTGCACCGCAGCCTGTCAATCTTCTTCTGTAGTATTGTCACTTTCCAGCCATCTTACATGGGGAAATCATCAGTGATTGGAGGAGTTTAAAACGCAACAATACTTGGGGAGGTAACAGAAGAAGATTGACAGGCTGCGGTGCAGGGCTGTAACCGCAGTGTATCCGGAAGTAAGGCCACGGCTCATTTTTAATAATGTAAATTTCTCCATAACATGCATTTTATAACAAAAAAACAATGATTAAAGGTTATCACTATTTGAGGATGACAATGAGGTAAACTTGTATAGGGGTGATAGTTCCCCTTTAAGTGTCAGCTGCTCGGCTGGTCGTTAATTGGTTAACCACCCAGTATTGTTTATAATAATTGAGTATGTGAAACTACAATGGATTTATATAGGATACTGAGGGAGGTAAGGACAGCAAAAGCCACTGAATGTGAAATTTGAAGTATACGCACAAAGATACCATAAATTAACAGAAAAGTTCACAACTCTACCTAAAAGATAACTACCGTGAACAAAAAAGTGCATGTTAAATCTTGTCCTTTTAGTAGTTAATTGTCCATCTTTCCGAGCAGCAGCAATATAAACTCTAAGCTCCAATTTTACAGGTTTGCCCAAACTTCTTGTCCCACTTCCTGCAAGAGCTGAAGCTGCCAGTGGCAGCACCATTCCTATTGGCTCTGCAGGTGGGCACAACATCACAGCAGCCAATAGAAATCAGGAGTTGTCACTCTGGAGCTCACAGCACCTATCTAAGGGGAGGAGAAACCAAGGGGTACTTGTGCGTTAATGGCTGTTAGTTTATAATGCCGCTTCTTCCAGAGGTGATTAACTAGTAAAAGACTGGACTGTAACATACATATTTTAGTTGCCCTTTAAAAGGAAAAAAGATTTATGATTTTTTCAATGATAGATTCCCTTTAAGAAACACAAATAGAACTTGTTACGTCTGGGTAAAAACGAGAGACTGTTCCAGCTGTATTTTAGAGCGAACTGCATGTTTTTTCCTTATACAGTAAATAATTATTGGCATGTGGATATCCAGCACTTCAATTAGTAGCCATTAGGAAAGTATTAAGAGAAATGCATGGCATTCCTGTGTATTGGCTGGAAAATCGGTGACAGTAAATTCAACAATAAGTATTAATCACAGCTCTGGATGTGATCTGCTTAAAGCGGAACTACCACCCAATAATAAGATAGCATTACATCATTGCCCATTTGGTGACTAGCTGCTCAGTAGCGCTAGTTGCCAGAATTCTTAGCGGATTAAAGAGAAATCTCTATTTTTCATGGACTGACAACAAGACGGAGCCCGGACATCTTGCCCTAGTGACGTTGACGTGCCTGCGCTGTCAGTCCCAGTCGGAGCCAAATGGCTCCTAGCAACGCCTCCTAGACCCGGTTGGGACTGACAGCGCAGACGAGTGGACGTCACTAGGGCAATATATCCGCACTCTGTCTTGCTGTCAGTCCATGAAGAATAGAGATTTCTCTTTAATCCGGTAAGAATTCTGGCGACTAGCGCTACTGAGCGACTAGTTGCCAGATGGGCAATGATGTGATGCTATCTTATTATTGGGTGGTAGTTCCGCTTTAAAGGGGAACTCTCACCTCCTATAAAGTAATATTTTTTTCATGTATTGTCACCAATACAGGTTGAATCATTTTTTGTTTTTTTTTTATCACTAATTTTATGGAGAAATAAGTTTCTAAAGTTTTACCACATGACGTCACTGCAGATCTCACTGAGGTACAACTCTATCTGCCACAGGCTGTCGATCTTCTCCTCCCTGTTGTGCCTCATTCCCTCCTCATTATCTGACATTCAAATCCTCCGTGTGACCTGGAGCGCTCTCATTGGCAGGAGACCACACCAGGTCACATGGGGGATTTGAGCATCAGACAAGGAGGAGGGAAAGACTGACAGCCAGCGGCACAGAGCTGTACCGCAGCGAGGCCTGCAGTGACCTCATGCGGTAACACTGTAGAAGATTATTTTTCCATAAAATAAGAGATAAAAAAAAAACCAATTCAACCTGTATTGGGGACAAATAGTGAAATAAGTATTACTTCCTAGGAGGAAATTCTTTAAGGCTGATTTAATCCTTTGAGTCCCAGAGAGACTTATCCAACTCATTGCAACACAATGCACTGGATACCTCTGTGGCACTCAGAAGGTTAATAAGAAAAACTGGAATAATTCTGGAGCAGCATAACGGCAAGAAGTGAATAATCCCAATATTCCCCTTAAAGGGATAGTAATACTTTGTTTCAAGAAGGTTTAATATTATACTTATTAAAAAAATAAAGCAAAGGATCTATGTCTTGTTGATATAACTGTTATATGTTTCCTGTAATATCCTTCTAAAGTTTCCCCTCCCGCCCCTTTTAGTCCTATCAGTGTTCTAGCTGACAGACCTAGATTCTAGTCCCAGGACTGGACGGCTCGTCTCCAGAGCTGCAATAATTGGATACAAAGAAAATCTTCATGAGAACGGTCTACTACCTCAACCCAGGGATTCACGTTTGATAGGTTGCACGCGAAAGAGCGTTCGACCTTTTAAGTCATTCACCATGACATGACAGTCACGCATTGCATGACAGCACGAGATTGTCATGTTGCCTACTTAATGGACGCATACACGGCCATGATAACTTGGAGGCGAGGACAATAATACTTGCTTTGGCAGGTCGAAATTAAGAATATACATATAACTTAACCACTTAAGGACCCATGACGGTCCTGGACCATCATGGGTTGTTATACCCTTAAGAACCCATGATGGTCCTGGACCGTCATGGGTTGTTATACCCTTAAGGACCCATGACGGTCCTGGACCGTTATGGAATTCCAGGCTCCCTGCGCAGCTGCATGCAGTTCGGGGAGTCCTGAATCGGATTCACTAAAAAAAAATGGTCCCTGGTCCTTAAGTGATGGCTGGTCCTTAAGGGGTTAAATATCACAAGTTATGAAACAAAAGATAGCAAAGTCTAAAAATGCTCTGGGGATGCTGAAGAGAGGCAGCTGGAACACCTCAGTGTACTACATACAAAAGGATGCGCTCTAACTGCCTCTCTTCAGCATCCCCAGAGCATTTTTGCCATCTATTGTTTCATAACGTATGATATTTAAGTTATATGTGTATGCTTAATTTTTTCGAATCTGGCCAAAGCAAGTATTAATGTCCTCGCCTCCTACTCACCTCCAAGTTATCATGACCATGTATGAGACCATTAAGTAGGCGACATGACAATCTCGCGTTGTCATGCAGTGTGAGATTGTCATGTCGCCATTGTGAGCATGACGATATGGTGAATAACTTAAAAGGTCACACGCTCTTTCTCATGCGACCTTTCAAAAGGACACCAAACCAGGCACGCTTTGTAGACCGTTCTCATGAAGATTCTCTTTGTATAAAATGCTATTTCAGCTCTCCAGACAAGCCGTCCGGTCGGGGACCAGAATCTAAGTCTCTCATCTAGAGCTCTGATGTGGATAAAAGGGGCGGGAGGGTGGAAACTTTAGAACAATATTACATGAAAACTATAAAAGGTATATCAACAAGATGTAGATCCTTTGCTTTATTTTTTTAATACTTAAGTATAATAAGCGAATGCTTTGTAATGCATTGAAGAACTCGCTAGCATTCAAAGGGTTAAAATACCCACTTAAAGGGATAATAATATTTTGCTTCCAAGAAGGTTTAAACCTTCTAGAAACAAAGTATAACTATCCCTTTAAGTGGGTATTTTAACCCTTTGAATGCTAGAAAGGTCTTCAATGCATTACAAAGCATTAGCTTAATCTCAGACCCTGAATTTAAGGCCATATGACCAAAAAGAAAAGAGGAGGAGTTCTGGGGCAAACCATTTGCACTATAAGGGAAGAACTAAAAAATCCCATTGATTTAAATTGGGATTTTAACCTCTTGAATGCTACAGAGGTCTCCGCTGCATCTCACAGCTGAGAGCTTTAGTATTCAATTTCCTATATAATAATTCGCTAGGATGTTTGTCAGAAGCCATCATACGCAGTAGAGACTGCCTGAACGCACAGAATGCTGGGAGTTCTGTTCTGGGAGCACGGTATGCTAGGAGTTCTGTGCTGCTTTTGGGCAGTCTCTACAGCGTCAGCGGCAGGATGCGGAGCAGGACCGGCCTCTTAACCCTTTGGGTGCCAGAGGGGTATGCAACTCATTGCTTTGCAATGCATTGCGTACCCCTCTGGCACTCAAAGGGTTAACATCACCTGGACCTTGGCTACTTAATTATAATTATGCAAATACACTAGCACCCAGGCCATTGTATCTAGATAACATGTGAGTAATTCCCACAAACCTTTTTTAAAGGGATAGTAATGTTACTAAATAAAAGCAGCAATTAATCTTCATAGTATTTGGGCCATGGAGAGTGTTATTTCAATACTGTCAGAGTTGTAGTTCAAGAGTAATTCAATGATAAAGTATCCCCCTCCCACCCCTTTTACCTAGTGTAACACTGCTCACCTCAGATGTGGAATCTGGTCCTGGGACCAGACAGCTCACAGCAAGGGACAATCTTCTTTCTGTGATCATAATTAAAACCCTGCCCCCCTTGACAGGTTTATAAGGTTTTTCCCTTATGCTCACTGAAGATTGTCCCTCTCTGTGATCCATCCAGACAGTCTTGTTGCTCTGAGCTGAGCAATGTTACATCAGTAAAAGGGGAGGGAGGGGGATACTTTATCATTCAATTACTCTTGAACTACAACTCTGACAGTATTGAAATAACACTCTGAATGGCACAAATACTGTGATGATTAATTGGAGCTGCTTTTATTTTGAAACATTACTATCCCTTTAACTGTTTTATTTGTGTGTCTATATATATATGAGTGTGTGTGTGGTTTCGCCCTGCCCTGGAGTGCCAGGCGAGGCAGAGATCAGCCTCATGCAGCAAATCAGGGGCAATAATTTTCCTAGAAGTGAGCTGGGGCTAAATCCCCTCCTAAACACTCCTGTGAAAATTGATGCAGCGAGACTTGGGTCCCAGACGTGCACGGCATGCCCAAATGAACAGGCAACACCATGTGCCATTCGCTAGTGTGTGTGTGTGTATATATATATATATATATATATATATATATATATATATATATATATATTTTTACATATGTAAACACATAATTCCACAGTCGTGAAAGTGATCTGTGTGCCTGCACTGTCGGTCCCTGTTTCGTCACTGATAGGTTATTTACACCTCCCAGCATTCTGTGCATTCGTGCAGTCTCTACTGCACATGGCTGCATCTGGCCTGTATTCGGGTAGTCTCTACTGCGCATGACTGCATCTGGCCTGCGTTCGGGCAGTCTCTACTGCGCATGACTGCATCTGGCCTGCGTTCGGGCAGTCTCTACTGCGCATAACTGCATCTGGCCTGCGTTCGGGCAGTCTCTACTGCGCATAACTGCATCTGGCCTGCATTCGGGCAGTCTCTACTGCGCATAACTGCATCTGGCCTGCATTCGGGCAGTCTCTACTGAGCATGACTGCATCGGACAAACATACATCTGGCCTTTCATATTATAGGATAAATATTTTTCTTAGATGATGCCAGATTATAGTGTTTAATGATGGAGAAATTGAATAGAGAATAGAATTGGGTATGAAACGTTTCAGTCTTACACATTCACTGGTAGAAGTTACAGAAATGTGCACACGCTGCTTGACACCCCAGCTGTGTTCCACTGTCCACTGACAGTTTTAGAAATGCACATACACTGTCTGACACCCCAGCTGTGTTCCACTGTCCACTGGTAGTTTCAGAAACGCACATACACTGTCTGACACCCCAGCTGTGTTCCACTGTCCACTGGTAGTTTCAGAAATGCATGTACACTGTCTGACACCCCAGCTGTGTTCCACTGTCCACTGGTAGTTTCAGAAACGCACATACACTGTCTGACACCCCAGCTGTGTTCCACTGTCCACTGGTAGTTTCAGAAATGCATGTACACTGTCTGACACCCCAGCTGTGTTCCACTGTCCACTGGTAGTTTCAGAAATGCATGTACACTGTCTGACACCCCAGCTGTGTTCCACTGTCCACTGGTAGTTTCAGAAACGCACATACACTGTCTGACACCCCAGCCATGTTCCATTGCCCACTGGTAGACACAGAACCACGCAGGCTGCCTGACACCCCAGCCTTTTCCCACTTTCCCTCTGGCAGTCACAGAACCACATATACACTGTCTGACACCCTAGTCTTGTTTCACAGTCCTCGGGTAGTCACAGAACCACACATTCCTAATCTGCCCCACAGTCTTGTTCCACTGTCACAGAACCAAACGAAGACTGACATCATAGCTTTGTTCTACTGTCCGCTTTAGGGAGCCTTGGGGTTCCACAGAACCCAGTTTTAGTTTTTAGCTTTTATGTATTTTAGTTTGTGTATAGATGCGTGGGACTATGTAATCTTCCCACACATATTGCGTATGAAACAGACTGACAGATTTCTGTGTACTCTGTAGCAATGAGGACTTCCCTGTATCAACCCACCTCTTAAACAAGCATTTCCTGGGAATCAAACATCTTTCTGTGCTTGCTTTGCGGGTGTGGTATTGTTATGAGACAGCATGCACTGTATCAATTATAACTAATAATCTGGGTATCCAGTTTATTTTAGCAGTGAGTTATTATTTGCCATCAGCTATAGTTGTGCCAACAAACAGTGCCATATTTGCCTTCAAGAAACACCAATGCTAAAAAATAAAGAGGCTGTTGTACTAAGAATAACAGGAGGGTTTTGCACTAAGATGTGATAAAGAGGAGATAACTTCTCCAGTGAGATAAACTCTCCAGTTCCCATGTTATTCTATGGGAGAGATTTAGTTATAGACTACAGGGGGAGATGTACTAAGGTGTGATAAAGAAGAGATAACTTCTCCAGTGAGATAAACTCTCCAGTTCCTGTGTTATTCTATGGGAGAACTATAGTTATTGACTACAGGGGGAGATGTACTAAGGTGTGATAAAGAGGCGATCACTTCTCCAGTGTGATAAACTCTCTGGTTCCTATGTTATTCTATGGGAGAGATTTAGTTATAGACTACAGGGGAGATGTACTAAGGTGTGATAAAGAGGAGATAACTTCTCCAGTGAGATAAACTCTCCGGTTCCTATGTTATTCTATGGGAGAGATTTAGTTATAGACTACAGGGGAGATGTACTAAGGTGTGATAAAGAGGAGATAACTTCTCCAGTGATATAAACTCTCTAGTTCCTATGTTATTCTATGGGAGAGATTTAGTTATAGACTACAGGGGGAGATGTACTAAGGTGTGATAAAGAGGAGATAACTTCTCCAGTTTGATAAACTCTCCAGTTCCTATGTTATTTTATGGGAGAGATTTAGTTATAGACTACAGGGGAGATGTACTAAGGTGTGATAAAGAGGAGATGACTTCTCCAGTTTGATAAACTCTCTAGTTCCTATGTTATTCTATGGGAGAGATTTAGTTATAGACTACAGGGGGAGATGTACTAAGGTGTGATAAAGAGGAGATGACTTCTCCAGTTTGATAAACTCTCTAGTTCCTATGTTATTCTATGGGAGAGATTTAGTTATAGACTACAGGGGGAGATGTACTAAGGTGTGATAAAGAGGAGATAACTTCTCCAGTTTGATAAACTCTCCAGTTCCTATGTTATTTTATGGGAGAGTTTTAGACTACAGGGGAGATGTACTAAGGTGTCATAAAGAGAAGATAACATATATAGCTTGGAGGAGAGAAGAGAGAGAGAGAGAGAGGGGATATGATAGACACATTCAAATACATGAAGGGATTCAACAAAGTGCAGGAGGGAAGTATATTTCAAAGGAGTAAAATGTTAGGACAAGAGGCCATAGTCTAAAACTAGAGGGGCAGCGGCTTAGATGTAATATAAGAAAGTTTTACTTCACTGAGAGGGTAGTAGATAAGTGGAATAACCTACCAGCAGAAGTGGTAGAAGTTAATACAGTGATAGAATGTAATCATGCATGAGATAGGCATAAGGTTTTCCTTAACATAAGAAAAGACCAAGGACCAAATAAGGTTTGAGGTATTTACAGTAGGAAAATGGGCAGATTAGATGGGCAGAATGGTTCTTATCTGCCGTCAAATTCTAACTTCTCCAATGACATAAACTCTCCAGTACGATGTTATTCAATGGGAAAGGTTTAGTTATAGACTATAGGGGAGGTGTACTAAGGTGTAATAAAGAGGAGATAAATTATCCATTGAGATAAACTTTCCAGTTCCTATGTTATTCTCTGGGATAGGTTTAGTTAGACTGCACACTAATGTGTGATAAAGAGGAGATAACTTCTTTACTGAGATACATTCTCCAGTTCTTATATTATTATATGGGAGATCTTTATCTATACTCTACAGGGGGAGATAAACTAAGGTGTGATATAGAGGAGATAGCTTATCCAGTAAGACAGACTCTTAATGCAGGGTTTGACAACCTAAGGCCCTCCAGCTGTTGAGATCTTCAATTCCCATAATCCTCTGAAAGCCATTTTTAAAGACCGGTAAAATTGTTATACTCATTTCTCAACTTGTGTCATAGTATATATGTGTATATATATATATATATATATATATATATATATATATATATATATATATGTAATGTATTCCTGAATAAGAAGTATCAACTAATTTCAATTTTTTACTACTTTATAATAAATGATCAATTAAAATCAGTTGATGATGATGGACCCAGACTTTTGGACCCTACTGAATGTATATAAAATTAAGCCTTAGTGCATAGGATCCATAGAATAACATAGGAACTGGAGAAGTGATATTACTGGAGAAGTTATCTCCACTTTATCACACCTTAGTGCATAACCCCCTTGAATGCTAGAATGGTCACTAGATGTGGTTAACAGCCCCATTTAAAATAAAGAGAGGTTTCATGTGCCCTGTGCTGCAGTTGGTTTGCTATAGACTGGGTTCACTTCCTTTGTGTATACAGACCAGAGCTTTTTACTTTAACCCATGAGTGTTACATTGACGTACAATTCACTGATCAGTGTTAGCAATTGGCTTTTTGTTTATTTTCTGTGTTTGAGTTACACAATGTCACTACCTGAGGGTGATCTGTTGTTACACAATAGGGGATTTAAGCATAGGATTGCCTGTGTGATTATTACTTTATTACTTGCTGCCAGTGCCATGTTTTGTTTTATGGCATTTTAATCTGACTGCTTGGTGCTAACCTTGGCAGTGATACAGTCTGTATTTACTGTACAGAGCCGCCTCACAATTGTTGTCTTGTAGTTTTTGATTTAAAGGGATAGTAACCCCCCAGAAAAACGGAGGCTCTTCAGGAGCGCTGTCATCTAGATATCTCTGTATTATTACTTCATCGGAATGGTCTACAAAGTATGCTTGTAAGCCAAGCACATGTTGTAGACCACTCCGATTAAGTAATTATACCGAGATATCTAGATGACAGCGCTCCTGAAGAGCCGCCGTCTGGTCCCGGAAGCAGGATCTCATGACGTCCACTATACATCAGACGCATGAGAAGGGGGAGGGAGCGGAGGTCTTTATTTTCTTACATCTCTCAAACCATAACAGTTTGAGAGATGGGAATGAGGGCATTAAGTATGCTTTTATTATTCCTATCATTTGGTTTACGTAAACCGTAAAATCTCAGGTATAAAACAAATCTGTGTATAATACACAGGTGTAAATTATACCCAATATTTTAGGGGAAAACAAAAATGCCTATGTGTAATACGCACCTTTGTTTTCCCTCCCTTTACCCAGCAAAAAAAAAATATATATATATTTTATTGTCCGCTTCTCTCCCCAGACCTACCTCAATATGCTCCAACTTTCCTCTCGCTTTACTTCACCCCTTCCTAGGACATCTGGGATATCTGCGCACCTGTGAGGATCTTAATTCCAGATAATGGTAGTTCCCTTTGAGGACCTGAATATCCAAGTAGGGCACTACAGTAGATCCAATACATAGACCTATGAGCACCAGGGGCGGATTGTAGTGGAATACCAGCCCGGGGGATATTTTTTTAACTGGCCCACTAGCCGGTGTGTGTATGCGCATGTATATATAAATATATATGTATATATATATAGATATATATATATGTATATATATATATATATATATATATGTATATATGATATATAATATATCCTTTTTAGTGCCAGAGAGATGTCCAATGCACTGCAATGTGATGGATACCTTTCTTGTACTCAAAGGATGAAATACAACCCTGGCAACTCCCACCCCTTTTTGTCCAAGCTAAGTGAATTAAAAAAAAATATTTCACCTAATAAATATAAATAAATATAAATAATATTTCATGTCCCCTGCTCTGGCATTCATGGGGTTAATTAGGCTCATGTTAAAAAATAAAAATGCAATGTAATAATAATATAGACAATGTTCAGGTATCCTATATTCACTTCTTCGGTACCTAGGGGGTTAACCCTTTGAGTACCAGAGGTGTATGCAACGCATTGCTTTGCAGTGCGTTGCGTACCCCTCTGGCACTCAAAGGGTTAATTAAGTTTATGCAATTTACAAAAATGGGATTCCCTCCTCGTTGGCATTCACAAGGTTGAATAAGTGCAAGCTGAAAAAAATCATGCTGTATTAATGTATTTTGTACACAGCGAGGACTGTCACGGAGAGATCCTGCGCCGGTAGCAGCACAGACATCTCCTCCAAAATATTGTGGGCCGACCAAGTGAGATCCTCTGATCTCCCCAACCGGCCCATGAACTAGTGGCCCACCGGGGGATGCCCAATTCCCTGATAGGACAATCCGCCCATGCTGAGCACTGTAAGTAGTGCCCTGCTAGGACCTTCAGGTACCATTATCTTTAATTAACACAGATCCTCACAGGGGGATGTGGGAAATGGAAAGCAAATGCATCATGGTACCCGCTGCGCAGATGTCGCACATGCCTCTGGAGGGGGTGAGTAGAGGGCGGGGAAGGTAGGGGCATATTGATGTGGGTGGAGGGAAAAGGGGAGCAGATTTAAGGATATAAATGCTTCACATATATTGTGAGATTTTACAGTACATATATAAACACGAGAGAGATAATCTTATTTGCATTTGGAGAAATGTTATTCTAAAATATTTAAAAAGTTGTGAGTGTAAATTTGACATTTTAACCCTTCAAGTTCCACATCTCTGGCACTCACAACCCCCCCCCCCACACACACACACACACACACACACACACACCAGTTTCATAGAATTAACTGTTTAAGGACCAGAGAGGTATGCAATAAATTGTGAAGACATGCACTGCATACCTCTCTGATCCTTAAAACGTTAATATAATACATGTCTTAATTATCTGGGTTAACCCTTTGAGTGTCAGAGCGGTATCGCGTTGCAATGCGTTGGATACCTCTCTGAAACTCAAAGGGTTAAACTCTACATATCCAGGAGTGAGTGTCCATCTCGAGTGAACCTTTCAGCGGCGAGTGTAGTCTTGTGAACAGAGTTTTTTTTTTAACCCTTTGAGTACCAGAGGGGTACGCAACGCATTGCAAAGCTATGCGTTGCGTACCCCTCTGGCACTCAAACGGTTCACATATAGGAGTCGTGACAACTTTGGCAGCTGATGAGTTAAGTTTTATTTTCTTTTTCGTCTCGCTCCAAATATCAACAAGATGATTAAAGAGACCTCAGATCCCTCAGCATGTGCAGAGCACTAGCACAGGGGTTAATCTTCAAAGATACAAGAGAAGGTTTTGGAAGGAGATAACCTGCAGAATGTGGTTGATTGCAGCTGATGACACTCTGAGCTCTGCAGCACACACACAGGAAGGAGCTGTTTGCATGTTAGCTCAGACCTCTTCCAGCTGAAGGAGCTTTGATTGGTGTGTACAGGAAGCTCAGATGTACATTTGAGAGATAGCTACTGTAAGCGGATGAAAGCTGTATATATATCTCTTTGTTCACAACCACATCGCTGCATGAGTAGTAGGCACCTTTCTCACAGGAGACACTGCCGCAGCTATGGTGTGTTGGTGGTGTTACTTGTGGTGAAATGTAAACTGCTGGGATAATCTGGTGACTTTTTTGGATAAGCTGGTGACTTTTGCCTCTCAAGAACAAACTAATGTCAAACCAGCTACATTTTTATTGAGAGGCCAACAAAGCAGCAGGTTAGATGTAAAAGGGACAGAAATGCTGCTACATTTCCATATCTTATTTCTTTCCACTCACCTACCTCTGTGTTCCCCCAGGGATCCCGTTGGAGGGGGTGAGTGGAAGACAGCGGTTTGTGATCGCCAGTGAATATTATTGGCTGATGCCCATGTTGGACAGCCATTCATTGGAGGTTTTGAACAGCATTGCCACCTCCAGTATAGCTCGTGTGAAAGGTCTGATGAGGGCCACATAGGCCACCCCTGCTGCAACTTTTCTGTGTTCCTGCATGAGTAGTGAAGTTGCAGCATGTGAATTTGCATTCACATGAGGCGACAGGCGAGTGTAAAAGGCAGCAGCTTATCTTTCACTAAGGATGACATAATCAAAGCAGCATCGCTGCATTTGTGTCTGTTTTGTGAAAAGGACCTTCAAATTTGCAGCAGTCACTGTCAGCCATCTAACCTTCATATTGGCCCGCACTAATTTCCACTAATCCTGTTATTTCAATGCTCCAAGGGTGGTTCTGTACTGCTGATTTGGCAGAAGCATTTGCTGTGTAGTTTCCATAAGTCATATTGTTTGCTTTATTACATTTTTATTTCCTACAACAAAAAAAAATTCTAACCAAAAAGGAAATCTAAACTGCATGGTTTGCTGCGCAGCCAATTCATGCAAGAGGTTATACATGGGGAAAACCAGTCCAGCGCTTTATAGGTCAGACTAATGAGGTCTGGTTTAGTAATTGAGAAGGCATCCGATCCTCAAGCCTTTGCCCAAGAAACTACCGGACGCACGTGGAAATCAGGGAGGTCGTAGCAGGCTCCTGTCCAACCAGTGACTTTTCTTGGACAGTTGTTAATAGGATTAAAGATACTTTTCCTCTTGGAATGACTTTGCTCAGCTGAAAGCACTGCTGGTTAATGTTGAAATTGGATAATGAGCGTTTCTGGCAAACAACACAGGCATAAGAACCAATATTGTTTTTTTTAATAATATTTCTGTCCATTTTGTCTTTGATTTTGTTTTTATTATTTGTAACGGGAAATCAGACAGATTCCTTTTTTTTGTGATTAAAGGGAAACTTAACTATGAGTAAATGGCTCTTAATTTGTTTGTCAGAAGCACCTAGTAAGTAGGTGTCCTTCAAATAGCATTAAGGTATGTCTGTTTAATGTTTTCATTCACATTTGATCTCAGTTATAGTCTGCTGCTGGTTGTTGTTTCAGTTTACAATCTAATAAAGAGTAGTGACCTTTGCGATACATCCAGGTCTTAAAGGGATAGTAATATCTGTATTAAACGATATCATTTTTATAACATCTATTGCTATGTTTAATTACTTACATGTTTTTTGTTCAAAAGATATTAAAGCAGAAAGGATTCCTCCTTCTGCCCCTTTTTGTTGCCTCCCATCAGATCTGTGATCCGGTCATGGGTCCGGACGGATGCAGCGAGGGACAATCGTCAGTTAGTACAAGGAAAACCCTGCCGCCCCCCCCTACTTACTGAAGATTGTCCCTCGCTGCAACCGTTCGGACAAGACAGAGAGTGCAGTGGCCAGAAGGGGCGGAGGTAAAGTTTAATATAGACATTACTATGCCTTTAAGAAGCCAGTTTGTTGTGACGAGGTGTGATCTAGAGGCAGACTTAAATACAAATCACTATATTCAGGAAACTGCAGATATAATTAAAAAATATATAGGTGGATATACCTGACTACTGTATGAAGGACACCTACCTGGATATGCTAATGCGTAAACCCCCTGAGAAGAAGAGACTCGTGCAATGTGTTTCACACATCTCTGTTCCTCAAGGTTTTAAGCAAATTAAAAGCCATGCCTTAAATAGATAGCAATACTTGCAAATTACTAATCCCCATAATGTAGCTTTGTTAAAAAGAATTACTCTTGAACTACAATTCTGACAGAATTGAAATAACACTTTCCAAAGTCCAAATACTATGATGATTAATTAGAGCTGCTTTTATTATGAAACATTACTATCCCTTTAACTTAATCTAGGCAGAAAATCCCAAGTCCCTTTTCACATGGGCAACAGAAATGCAGAACTTGAATTATGTGTTAATCTGCATAAAATGTAATGCCTTGTGCAATATTCTGCAGCTTTGGTGCATTCAAAATAGAATCATCCAAGTTGCAGAATATCTGATCTGTGGGACGGCTTTGTACATCATTCCCACTGGAGATTCCAATGCCCTTCACAACCTTCCATGACTGACTGATGCGCATGGAAGAAAAAGGAAATGAACGCACTCCAGCAGGGGTAAAGTCCCAAATCACCAATGGCTTGGATACTGTGATTTGTACTTACAATCATTATGATTGGATAATTTATGGAGGAGTTGCTGCTGTGATCTTTAAGTTACCTGGGTAATGGGTTTTTGAACTGTGTCTATGATTAAGCATTACCCTTGCGAAACGCGTAAGACTGTTCACCATGTGTGGCATTCGTGTGATTTCCTTTGAATAAAGGTGTTTTTATGTACCCTGAATCCCTACGTAAGTATGATGCGTGCGGAAGTCAGCCATTACTATATGACTGATGCCATTGTGAGCCAGCCCCTGTCACAGTCCTAGCATGCCCCCCACCATTCCATAGAACTGTAGTGAGAATGCAAGAGATGGGAGGTAACACATATACAGGAAGCTTGTAAGGTGTTGGAGCGCTGTGGGAACAGGGACTAATGACCACTATAGATCATTGCTTCAAAGACTGAATCTGCAACGTTAATCTTGACCGCTTTAAGGAACACATTGGTGTGCAAGTCATTACTTCCCAATGTATTCTGCACCCCTCTAAGGAGCAAAGGGGTGCTGAGTACATTGTATCTCAATATAGTCCTCCCCCCATCTGGTCCATGGAAGGTGAATGTGTTCAGGTTTATCTTATTTATGGAGTCAGACATGATTCATTGTTGCGGGACTCTAGGACTCTATATGCCTCTCTCAGAAGGCTCCAAGCATATTATCCATTACTAATGAAGGATTAATTGTGTGTGAGGGGGCAGTCCATCCAGAATTCATTCATAGTAGACATTAGGGTTTTCTTGCCAGATTTATTAATGGGAGATGTTAGAATTCCTTTAACATTTTGAATGCCAGAGGGTGTGTGTGTGTACACAGTATGGCTCAGCAGTGTGTTGCGCATATCATCTGGCACACTATTGGTTTAAAGGTATCTTATTAACCCTTTGAGTGCCAGAGTGGCACTCCAAGGGTTAAGATCTGCTGATGATGAGAAGCCCATTAACTTTTTGAGTGAAATAAGGATGTCCAACTAATTACCTTGAAACGCGTTGTATTCCCCTCATGTACTCAGAGGGTTCATTCTTGTTAATGACGTCAGTGTTATTTAGTGGTTGGAGATTAGGTGGTGGTTGTATTTAAAGCCCAGACTGAAGTGTTTAGTGTTGTCACACGGGGCAGTTTGAATTCCGTGTATTCGACCATTAAATCGACGATATGACAATCTCGCGCTGTCATGCAGTGCGAGATTGTCATGTCGCCATTTTGATCATGGAGACGTAGTGAATTACCTAAAATGTTGCGACATTTCAAAAGGATACTTTGTCACACTGAAGATAAAGATGGCATCAGTCGTAAATGTTCTTTTTTTTCTGATTTTTAGACCCCAGGCAGACGCAGTCATCCCCTCCATGGTCCTATGACCAGTCATATCCATCCTACCTGAGCCAGATGACCTCTCCATCCATCCATTCCACGACTCCATTGTCTTCTACTCGAGGCACAGGCCTTCCAGCTATCACTGACGTGCCCAGGCGCCTCTCAGGTAATGATCGCTCCTCCAGAAACAGAAGCCATGAGATGTCTTTATGATTGGGAGGGAGGCATACAACCCCCTGTACTCTATTTTAACCCCTAGAATGCTGGAAATATCTCAAATGCATTGCTTTGCAAGGGGTTCAAGAACTGCAGTGCCATACTTTGGTCCCCAGGTGGCACTGTTCCAATAACTCAAGCTCTACTGGACCTCAGTTGACGGTGTCCATTACAAAAAAAAATATATATATGTTTAAGCTGTGATTATTTTTTAATAAAAAAATCCCCCAGCGGCTGTTGGGGATGCTGGGAGTTGTATTCCCCAGCAACAGGAAGGCCAAAGATAGCTTACCCCTGTATTATGAGGTGTTATTGTTTCTTTAACACTTTAAGGACCAGTTACGTGTCAGGACTGTCACCACTGTCCTTTCTTAAAGGACCGGTGACTGTTCTAGCACATCACGTAATTTTTACTCACAGTGCTCCCGCAGTAGTAGCGGGGTCTAAAATTGACCGCTCCAAGATGGGAGCTGTCACTGTCATACCCCCGTTCAGTGTGCCGGTACACATTATCAGACATGTGTGTCAGCGTGCCGAACTTCCCTATCTGGTCCTTAAAGGGAAGCCAACCCCAGGACTACTGGTCCCTAAGGGTTTAATGATAACTATTCTTTGACTAAAATTGTCTTTCCAAGTACGCTTCCTAGTAATATAATAGTCCTGATGAATCAGTAATTGATGTAAGGTTCCACTACTCCCCTCCAGCTACACACCTTTCAGTCCTTGCCCTAAGAACCAACAATTGATAATTACTGAGCAGACTAAACAGACACTGTTCAGTTATGTCTATATTGTTTTACACCCTGTTAATTGGCACTAATTATATACGGAATGTGGGTGCAATAACGAAGGCAGTCACACCCAGAGCTACCCAAGACATTGTATTATATTCCTTGATGCCAAGGTTTTGCTGGCACCAACCATGGTTAGTATCAGGCACTTAAAGGAATAATAACACTTTATTTGTAAAAAATATATATATTGTAGAGTTTATCCTCCGGAGTAAAACAAGGGTACTCTTACTGCTGAAAAGTGTTTAGTTCAAATGTTATTGCAGCTCAAATGTGAATTTTTAGGTGCAATATCTCAGTGGCCTGAAATTGTACAGATGGTGTAGCAACAGCGTTTTGTTACACCATCCTATGAACAGCTTTGGGCGGTTGACCATAAACCTCCATAGGATGGTGTAGCAACAGCATCACTGTACAGTTTCAGGCCATTGAAATATTGCACCTAGAAAATTCAAGTGTGAGCCACAATACCTTTTGAATTAAACACCCCCTCAGCAGTAGGGGTGTCCTTGTTTTACTTAGAAGATAACCCATACAATATATATTCTTCTTACATAGTAAGTATTACTATTCCTTTAACTACAAGCAAGCTATTGATTAAAGTGATTGTAATGCCCCAAAATAAGTATGCACAAAATTGTAGACACTATATAAAAATACTTAATGACCTTACTCATATCTCTCAAACCTTTAAGGTTTGAGAGATATAAAACAAATAAAGTTCCCCGCTCCCTCCCCCTTCTCATACATCAGCTGTATAGCTGACAGCATGAGATACTGGTTCCGGGATCACACCGCGGCTCTTCAGGAGCGCTGACATCGAGATATCTAAATATAAATACTTAAAGGGATAGTAATACTTAAAATGTAAAAAAAAATATGTTGTAGGGTTTATCCCCCTGAGTAAAACAAGAGTACTCCCACTGCTGAAAGGTGTTTCATTCAAAAGTTATTAATTTTCAAAGTTGAATTTTTTAGGTGCAATATCACAGTGGCCTAAAATTGTACCGTGGCGCTGTTGCTACACCATCCTATGGAGATTTATGGTCCCGGGACCAGAGCTGTCCATAGGATCGTGTAGCAACAGCGCCACTGTACAATTTCAGGCCACTGTGATATTGCACCTAAAAAATTCAACTTTCAAAATTAATAACTTTTGAATGAAGCACCTTTCAGCAGTGGGAGTACTTTTGTTTTATTCAGGGAGATAAACCCTACAACATATATTTTTTTTACATTTTAAGTATTACTATCCCTTTAATCTGAATGGTCTACAATGTGTGCCTGGTTTGCAAGCACACGTTGTAGACCATTCAGATGAATTATTTATAGGTAGAAATCTCTAATTCAGTGCTTCTGAAGAGCCTGTCTGGTCGCGAGACCAGATTCTGCCTCTGACCACTTTACAGCTCTTTAGGCAGAAAGGGGAGGGAACGGAGACCTTTATTTTATTATATCTCTCAAACCATAAAGGTTTGAGAGATATGAGTAAGGGCATTAAGTATTTTTATTGCGTCTACGAGTTTGGGCATACTTTTGTTGGGACATTACTATCCCTTTAAACTGGCCCTGTTATATACACAGCTTTTAGTCTCTATACACTGTGCTTTTTGTTTTGTAACCAGGTTAATAGTTTTAGAGATTTTTGGTTTAGTAGTTGGGGAATCTGATCTCAGCAGAACTTTGTTGCCTGACTTAGTGTCATAAAGCCTGGATTAATTACTTACTTGTCCAGAATATCACTTCTCTCCAAATTGTTAGGCTGCTAAAACCTATCGTTTTCCACCAGAGGGGTGGAATAAACTGGTAAGGAGGAATAATAATGCATATCCTTTCTTGATGGAAGCACCCACTGAGGGGGTATGCAGTGCATCAGATTGCATTGCGGTCCATTGGATAGCTCTCTGGCAGTCAAGCTGTTGACTCTCATTGTTCTAGTTGATTGCGAACTGTGAGATTACTGAATTGTATCCTGGTAATACAGACATTCTCAGTAGTCATTTAGTACACATCATGGTCATTCTTTATTTGATGTTATGACTGCCGTGTCTTGATTGCCAAAAAAAGGTAGGGTAATGTCAAAACAACTGTGAATATTACGGTATGCCGTTTATGTGCAGTCCTTTACCATTTTTCTAATGGATTAGTTTGTTTTTTGTATCGCACCAAGGTCAACCAAAGACTCCCGTGTCCTAAAATGACCCCCCCCCCCAAAAAAATAAATCCAACAAAACAAATTCAATGTTTTATGATTTTCGAAATCATGTTGCTTATCCCCTGTGTTTAACCCCTTATGGAATGGGGGGAGGACCTGAATGGTGATGAGTCCTTTTTTAACCCCTTAATGACCAATGATGTTCCAGAACCGTTCAGGTGGTCCCAGCGTTAAGGAATTTCGTGATCACAGAGTGCCTTGTAGGCAGGCTGAAGGAAAAAAAAAATGTGCGTTTGTCCTCCGGCGCACCCCACCCCTGGACAGCTTGGTTCTTAAGGGGTTAAAAAGAATAACAAAAACTGTGCGTCTTATAAAAAGAAACAAAAACACAATGTGAAGCAAGCTTTTCATTAACCCTTTGAGCACCAGAGGTGGTACACAATGCATTGCACTGCAATGCGTTGTGTACCCCTCTGGCACTCAAAGGGTTAATAACCAAGCTGTGTTTAAAGTGATAGGGCCACTTTAAGTAAATAGGGAAATGGACACACTGGGACAGTGGTTGTGATCTGCTATCTATGTCACTCTACGGGGTATATGTATGAAGGGAAAAAAAAGTGGAACAATTCAGCGGGAAACAGGCTGTACCGTTGAAGAAGAATAAACAATTCCATTGATATAAATGGATATTTTAACTTCCTGAATGCTAAAGAGGTCTCGAAAGCAATGCGTTGCAGACCTCTCTAGCATTCAAGGGGTTAAAGGCCCCATTTAAATCAGAGGGGTAGGGGGTTGTATTTAATGTAATCACCTGTGTTACAGTCATTTGCCCCAACAATTCCGGAGAAAAAACATCTGCACCGTAGGTGACTAATAAATATTGGGCTTCTAACCCCTTGAATTCAAGAGATCTCTCTCCTTTAACCCCTTAATGACCAGTTGCAGCAGCGCGCATTGCACAGTTAAGGATCATGGGTCTCTTTTTTTTTTTTTTTTTTTTTTTTTTTGTGCATGGATTACGGGTCCCCGAACGGCGTACAGCCTCACAGGGACCCCAGAATTCCATGACGTGCCATCACAGGGCCTTATTGCCAAATCTGAGTGATGGTCCTGGCACATCATGGGTCTTTAAAGGGACAGTAGTACTTAAAATGTAAAAAAAAAAAATGTTTTAGGGTGTACCCCCCCCTGATTAAAACAAGGGTACTCCCACATCTGAAAGGTGTTTTATTCAAAAGTTGTTACAGCTCAAACATGAATTTTTTAGGTGCATTATCGTAGTGGCCTGAAATTATACAGTGGCGCTGTTACTACACCATCCTAACGGAAATTTATGATCAAATGACCAGAGCTGTTCATAGGATGGTGTAGCAACAGCGCCATTGTGCAATTTCAGGCCACTGTGATACTGCACCTAAAAAAAATCAAGTGTGATCTGTAATAACTTTTGAATAAAACACTTCAGCAGTGGGAATACCCTTGTTTTACTCAGGGAGATAAAACTTAAAATGTAACAAAAATATGATGTAAGTATTATTATCCGTTTAAGGGGTTAAAATTGTCAGAGAGCTCTCTATTAATAAGTAAAACATTGAAATCAATGGGAATTGTCTAAATTTGCTGCTTTACACTTGCACTGCTCTACTTTTACTGTTATAAATATATTATATATAAACTAGTTGTGACATCTAGTCTGCCCCTTTCCTTGTTTACTTAAGTCCTTGTGTTCTAGAGCAGAGGTTCTCAACCCGTGCCCTCAGTGGCCTCTAACAGCCCAGGACTTAGGAATTTCCCTGCTAGAATACAAGTGTGTTGATCAGAGGCTCAATCGTATTGATTAACTCACCTGTGCTCTTAAAAGGAAATTCTAAAATCCTGGCCTGTTAATAACCACTGAGAGCACAGGTTGAGAACCACTGTTCTCTAGCATATAGGCGGTAAAAGTGATAGTATTGTCTATTTAAAATTAGTTGTCCTAGTCCTCTGTATAGTAAAAGAAACATTTTTACTATACAGAAGACTCGGGCAACTAATTTTAAAGAGACATTAGTATCACTTTAAAAGCCCCGTTTAAAGCAATAGAATTTTTTGTTACTTGTACACTATGGTGCAGTTGGTTTTCCCCAGAATTACTCAAGTTTGTTATTACACATATGTTCCAATGGCCTAGATTACACTTCAGTATGTAAGTGGTTTTAGGTAACAGATCCCCAATGAAATCTACGTAGAAATATGGAAAATGAAAAACTAGATAAAACAATCAACTGGAATAGAATCCGGGCAAATGTATCTTGAGTGTTTTTTGTAGCCATAAATCATTAGCTTTTTCCTTCAATTTTTTTTTTTTTTTTTTAATATAAACTGAAACAAACGCTGGGGCGGGTTTGTTGTCTGCATTCGTTTGGGGTCTTATCTCAGGCTCATAACCACATCTAAAGCCATCGGGCTCGTTATGAATTTCATGGAAACGGATTCTCTGAAAGTGTTTCCATATGTTACTTCCCAATATATCTCGTCCTCTCGCAGCAGAATCCCAGCTCACGCACAGGCTGGAAATGACTTCAGGATGTGACAGGCGAGTCACATGTTTGCAGTGACTCCGTGTGTGGCCTCTTAGATGAGGCAGCTGCCTTGAGGGCGAGTGGCTTTTGTTCTACAGTAGATTTAGTTTCAAAGCAAATCCCTTTTTTTCTTTTTACAGTTTTGTACAGTTCCTAATCAATCTGTCAAGGAACCCTGCTGATTTCCGCTAACTGTCCTGTTTAAAGAAGACTTTATCATGAGGCATTATTAGAAAAAAAGCAAAGCTTCATTTCATATGCCAGTTGTAATCTGTGTTGAGATATTCAGGTTGGTTAATAAATCTTACTTATTAGGACTATTGCTCATTATGACAAGAAGTCCTGCCAGTATGAGTTGGGGTGGGATTATCATCCTTTTAACCCTTCAAGAACCATAGAGATGTGAAGGAATATATTGCACGCCCATCTGTTTCTTAACCTTTTTGAGTGCCAGATGGGTACGCAACGCATTGCTTCACAATAATCCTATATAATAATTCTCTGTGCTGGGAGCATTCTGTGCGGAATGCTGGGAGTTGTGTGATGGGAGCATTCTGTGCGGAATACTGGGAGTTCTGTGCTGGGAGCATTCTGTGTGGAATCCTGGGAGTTCTGTGCTTGAAGCATTCTGTGCGGAATGCTGGGAGTTCTGTGCTAGGAGCATTCTGTGCGGAATGCTGGGAGTTCTGTGCTGAGAGCATTCTGTGCGGAATTCTGGGAGTTCTGTGCTGAGAGCATTCTGTGCGGAATGCTGGGAGTTCTGTGCCGGGGGCATTCTGTGCGGAATGGTGGGAGTTCTGTGCTGGGAGCATTCTGTGCGTTCGGGCAGTCTCTACAGTGCATCGCATGAGTGACGGCAGACACAGAGCAGGACCGTCCTTTTAACCCTTTGAGTGCCAGAGGGGTATGCAACGCATTGCAAAGCACTCAAAGGGTTAACATCTCCCACACCTTTGGCTGTTTACATGGGCTTTTACACTAGTAATTTTATAAAATATAAAAGGGTATTGTAACATTTCTGGAGCACGCTAACAGTACCACAGAGAAGGAATAAAAAATAAGTAACTTGCCATTGTTTTAACACTTTGAGTTCAATGCGTTGGATACCTGGGGTCTTTATCCCTTGAATTCTTTGCATTGCGTTTGAAGACTTCTCTAGCGTTCACTGGATTTACCATTGAAATCAGTGGGGATTTTTATTGATTTCCTATGGTCTCCCCTCTTGGAACAAGTGGTGTGATAAGGAGAATTTCTCAGGGCTGTAGAGCTGTTAGTAAGTAGATGTTAGACAAGTGCAACACAGAAAAACGGTTCCAGCTCCACAGTTAGCACAGAGTCATATTACTGTGTCCCCTCCTCCCATGGAGTTTTAATTTTTTCAACTTTCTGACCTAAATGCACAATAGTAAAATGATTGGTAGGAAAAAATTGTATATTTTATTTATTTTTATAAATATATACTAGTTGAAAAGCTCGTTTATACAGTCCACAGTGGCACCCAGCAACCACCCGGATCCTGTGTTGTCACTGGCCGTGCTGCAGAACGGTCCCAGGAAGGTGCGCCGAGAGGACTACGGTTGAATTTGGAGCGCCTGCTCTGTATCAGCCGCGGCGTGGGCAGTCTGTACTGCGCATGACTGCAGCTCGCGCAGCCGTCTCTACTGCGCATGATGGCTTCTGACAAACATCCTTACTGAATTATTACATAGGGTATATGTATATATATATATGTGTGTGTGTGTGTGTATATCCTATATAATAATTGGCTAAATCATGTGTAACGCCGCGACATGTGCAGTAGACACGGCTGCGCGTGCAGCAGTCATGGGCAGTAGAGACTGCCCACGCCGCGGCTGAGACAAAAAACAGGCAGTGGCGCTCAAAATATAAATATACCAGAAATCTGGTGCTCGTCCCATATAGAATGTACAAATGCAATCAGCCTGGGCGTACCAAGAGGAGACAACACACAGTAAGAAGTATTTTCAAAGTTTTAATAAAATTGCTTCACAGAACCAAACGTTTTCGGTCCGTCTTATTAAAATTTATCTTGCTGTGTGCTGTCTCGTCTTGTTAAGCCCAGGCTGATTGCATATATATATATATATATATATATATATATATATATATATATATATATATATATATATTAGCTAAGATGTGATTATTGCTGTTTTCTTTTTCTTTGTTCTTTATTTGGTTGTGCAGTAGAACAGGAACAAAAGGGGGAGACAAAGCAGGGGCAGAGACTGCTGTGTGTGCTGCAGTCATGCGCAGTAGAGACTACCTGTGTGTGCTGCAGTCATGCGCAGTAGAGACTACCTGTGTGTGCTGCAGTCATGCGAAGTACAGACTGTTGTGTGTGCTGCAGTCATGCGCAGTAGAGACTGCCCGTGATGCAGAAGGTGCGCAGAGAGGACCACGGTCGGAATTTGGAGCGCCCTGCTCCGTATCAGTCTTATCTCTCAAACCTTTATGGTTTGAGAGATATTCACAAGCAAAGTTTCCCCTCCTGCCTCTTTTACCTAATGTAAGCCATCTCTTCTCAGATGTGGAATCTGGTTGTAAGACCAGACAGATAACAGCAGGGGACAATCTTCTTCCTATGAGAACAATGAAGGCACTGCCCCCCTTGACACGTTTTTCAGGTTTTTCCCTTATCTTAATTGAAGATTGTACCTCTCTGCAGTCTACCTGGGCACCTCCCTTCTGATCTGGCTGAACAGTGTTACATCAGTAAAAGGGGCGGGAGGGGGATACTTTGTCATTGAATTACTCTTGAACTACAACTCTGACAGAATTGAAATAACACTCTCCAAAGTCCAAATACTATGATGATTAATTAGAGATGCTTTTATATAAGCTATATAGATGCAATTCAGGAGTAAACCAACTGCTGTATAAGAGGCAATTAATAATTCCCCAAATTCACATTGATTTAATAATTTTTTTTTATATATATAATTTTGTATTGGGTTTTCAAAAGAAGAAAAACACAAATGCAAAGCTCTGATATGAAGGTCAGCAATAAATCCAATGAGAATTATAAAATGCACATTGAAATAAGCACAGTGCAGTTGTAATTACACTGATAATGACCATATCTGGGAATTCTCCGGATCTGCCCCAGTGACCACGTTTTTTACAGTGCATTACTGGGTCTCCTGGGAACAAATACCAGTTCTCCTATGGTGGGGAGTTTCATAAGAAACTCTGCCCACTTCTGCTTCTTCCTGCCCTGCTCCTCCCATTTCCCACCCACTTCTCCTTCCCCACCTAGTTCCTCCCACTTCCTGCCCAATTTTGTGATATGTATGTTAAGCCACACCCCACTCACAAGTAAGTCCCTCCCCTTTTTTATGCAACTCACATCATTTCTATCCCCCAGTGCCACCACATGTGTCCCCATCAGGGACTCCAGAAGACAAAGTTCCCAGGTATGATTATGACAGAGGATATATCTTTAAAGGGGAGCTATCACCTTAAAAGTTTGCCTCTGTGTAATCTTCTTATAGCGTTAACATGTAATCCTATGGTTTTTTTATTTAATGCAGGCTATGGCAAAATTTACTGGTTTAAAAAGTGATGTCACTTCAGGACAGACTGCTTGTCAACTCTGTCCCACAGCCTGTCAATCTTCGTCTCTTCCCCTCCCCAACTAGCGCCTTGTTTCTTCAGTGATTACAGAGGCTTATTCCGTGTGAACTAGATTGGTCTCATTGGCAAGAGACTGATCCAGCTCATATCCGCCGTCATCGCTGGAGGTTGGAACGAGGTGCTACTTGGGGAGGGGAAGAGACGAAGATTGACAGGTTGCGGGACAGAGTTGACCAGCAGCCTGTCCTGAAGTGACATCACTGGATCATTCTTAAAATGGTAAATTTCGCCATAGCCTGTGTTAAAAAAAACCACACAGATTACATGTTTAAAGGGTTAGTAATGGCATATATAAATAAAAAGTAATATTGTAGATATTAATAAATCCATCGATGGCAGTCCGATCTCTCAGACATTTATGGTTTGAGAGACATACCGTTTTAAAGTTCCCCCCTCCCTCCCCTTTCCCTGATATCAGCTGTAAACCTGACAGCAGGAGATGTGTCATCCAACTCGATGCAGCTCTTCAGCAGAGCCGAAATACCGCAATGTAAAAAAGAAATACTTCATTGGAACAGTCTACAAAGTGTGCCTGGTTTGCAAGCACACTTTGTAGATCGTTCCAATGAAGTATTTATTTTTTTACTAGCGATATTTCGTCTCTGCTGCGTGCCGGTCCCGGGACCAGGATCTCCTTCTGTCAGCTGGACGATGACGTCAGGGAAAGGAGAGGGAGAGGAGAACTTTATCACCATATATCTCTCAAACCATAAAGGATTGAGAGGTCGGACTGCCATAGATGGATTTATTTTTTCAATATCTCCAATTTTACTTTTTATTTATCTATCTCATTATTAACATTTGAATGCTATAGGAAGATTACATAGAGGCAAACTTTTATAGAGGTGATAGAAGGAAGTAAAAAATATAGGTTAGTACAAAAAGGGGGAGAGAGAGATGAAGAAAGGAGGATGTTTAAATATGGTATCAATTCACTTTTTGAGTGCCAGGGAGGTGTCGTTGGACACCTCCCTGGCACTCAATGGGTTAATATTATCTTAGGAAGAAAGAAATGATTCATTTCATGATCATTCAACCCCTTAAATGCAAGTGTAGTGCCCAACACGTTTCAAATCAGTGGGAATTTTATTTGTCCTCCATGCCCGTAGTCATATTGCTCTAGAATTGCTCCTCTTTGGTTTAACTCCTTGTGTGCCAGAGAGGGAGCCAGCACATTGCAAAACAATGCTTCGGGATCCCTCTCTCTGGAAGCCAAAGGATACAGCTGATAAGCGTTTGTATTTTTCCCAGTGAAATCTTGCCCATGTAACACTCCTCCGCTAGCTTATAACGCATATACGTCTTTCTTATTTTCTCCACGGGTTGGAAATTCAGCTGATCTGTGAGAACTGGCTGTATCTTGTGACTACGTGCAATTGAAGTCATTATGTTAAACAAATATTTGATCTGCACATGTCTGCAATCATTTTCTATCAACAGTCTGAGGCTCTCATCCCTCCGTGGGCTGAATTTATCAATGCATCGAACGCTGTAAACAAACACAGCTCTCTCACTCCTGGGCAGAACGATAAATATTATTGTATGCATGACTGGACAATAGAGACATTACCTTATGGGCTTTTATTTTATCTTTTTATGTTATTTCCAGTGATCTTTGGTGTTGCTCTGATTTCGATAAGCCTGCAAAAAATGTATCTGAACAATAGTTTAGAAAATCAATGTTTACTGCTTACAGATATATATGTATCACAAAAAAACAATAAACAATGAACAGGCTAAGCCAACTCATCTTTCCCAATCAGCCGTTTACTGGTAGGGGAGGATGGGAATTCCAGTTCTCAGCAGCTGGAGAGCCAAAGGTTGCCTACCTGTGAGATATGTTTTAAGGATATGCAGACTTACATTAGATGGAGATAAGAGACACACATAATCTGAATAAGTATTTTCCTTTTAAGTTAATTCGTAACCCTTTATATCTATCTATCTATCTATCTATCTATCTATCTATTTGTCTGTCTGTCTGTCTATCTATATCACGTTAATATGCTAAACAATCAGAAGAAGGCATTTTTTTTAACACCTTAAGGCCCAGCAGTCCCAGGAAGTTACCTTCCTTTAAGGACCACTTTGATGTATTCTGACGCGCCAGCACAAGTGACTCTTACATGTACCGGCGTGCCGAGTTGGCGTCTGAGAGAGGCCGCTCCTGTCTTGGAGTAGTCAATTTCAGACCCTGTTTTTACATTCAGCGCTCCCGCAGGAGCTCTGTAAGTAAAAAGTAGGTGATGTACCAGTACCGTCACTGGACCCTAAGGGAAAAAAACTGTGACAGTCCTGGGATGTCACATGGTCATGTCAATCAAGCCCAGCCCATTCCAAGTCACCCCTATTGAACCAGAGGAAATTAAAAAAAAAACAAAAAAAACATTGAAACCATTTCCAATTAAGCACCTTGATGCTAAAAAAGTTCTGACTCTGTATTTCAAACAAAGTAATCTCGAGACAAAGAATTCCATAACTTTACTGCCCTTACTGCAAAAACTCCCTGCCTTTATTTTAGTCAAATTTGCCTTTCCTCGAGCCTTAATGAATGAACTGTTATTTTTTGCTCAGCTATTTGGGTAAATAGTTCCTTAGAGAGTTATTTGTGTTGTCCTTGAATATATGTGTAAATGGTAATCATATCACCCCTTAGACATCTCTTCTCTAATTGACAATAATTATTTGTCTCGTGATGCAGTTGGTTTGCCTCAGAATGACTCTAATTTCTTTGTGCACATGACACATAGGCTTAAACCTTCAGGCCTGTAGTGTAGAATAGCTTTACACTGCGCTGGCTTTATAGTCGAGCACATAGACAATAATTTAACAAGTTACCCTGCCCCTAGAATAAAATGGAGTTTAGGAATATGTTAATTTAACAGAAATTAATGCAATTTGACTGCAGTAAATGGGAAAATGGTTGTGTGTTGTTATCAAATTAATATCACTATTATTTTTTATTAGTCTGCCATGATCATGGAGAGTTAGAAAGATCCAAATGCTTTGTAATCGGGAATGAAAGACTAAAGTGATGCGATTCTAAGAGAAATTTGCTGTTTATTATTCCCAGCAAACCACATTGTTGGGCTAGTAATTGTTAAATGAATGGCAACTGACATTACCTGGCACCCATAGACATGCATGCAGATTGGTTGTGATACATGTGCTGGGATTGAGCAGAAGAAAAGGCAATTGAGAGCCTGTGCTGCTGGATCTTAGCCAAACAGTCGGCTCTTAATGAGACTTTTGTAACAGAATAAAAGGAAAAATGTGGAAATTTAATTGCTCTTATTTTCTGACCAAAGCATACAAGAGCAGAATCATCTGAAAAAAAAAAAAAGGCATATTTTAGATAAGGTGTGATTATTGCTATTTTAACCCTTTGAGTATGGAAGGAATACACAACACATTGCGAAGCAATGCGTTGTGTACCCCTCTGGCACTCAAAGGGTTAACTCTTTGCCATGCATTTGAAACTTTTGTGTCACTCAAAGATTTAAAGGGAAAGTACATAACAATATACTGTATATTGAAGTTCGTCCTGCTTTGAAAAACAAGTGCACTCTCACTACTCGATGGTGCTCAACCCTTTGAGTGCCAGAGAGGTATCGAACGCATTACTCTTGCAATGCGTTGGTCACCTCTCTGGTGGTCAAAGGGTTAATGCGAACATTATTACAGTTCCCGATAACGCCTCTCGTTCAGAGATTGTATTGCTTTACAGTTAATGGCCACTTTTATATAATTTATTTTTTATTAACCGATAAAAAAGAGAGACACAAGTAATAAAACCAATTGGAGCTGTTTTAACTTTTGAATTATTCATCTCCCAGCTTCTCGAGTACATGTGTTTTACTCCACAGGAAATGGCCTGAAAAAAAAAATATATATATATATATCCTATATAATAATTTGCTAAAACGTGTGTAATGACAAAGTCATGCGCAGTAGAGACTGCTGCAAGTGCTGCATTTATGCGGAGGTCCAGCTCTGTATCAGCCGCGGCGCGGGCAGTCTCTACTACTAGCTACTAGCCAGACCTGAAAAGTTACTCACCACTGCAAGCCATAACGTACCCACCAGGGCTGAATTTCTACTCGCCAGGGCTAAATTTTCACTCACCATTGGCTAGCGGTGAGTGGAAATTTTGAGCCCTGTATATATATATGTATATATATATATATATATATATATACACATAATATAAAGATTATTACCTATAAGTGTATTGGATATCTTATTGGACCTTAGATGTCAATCTATTGTCCCATCCAAGTTGGAAGTATGAGCTGCTGATATGTATTTTGTTCCTGTGTGTGGTTATATCCCTTCTCTATGTATTTGAATTATCCACACCCGGTGTGATTGATATCTGAACTTGTCAATGTTCCTTTACATTTATAAAAATAACACATTATTTTTGTTTACTGTTTTTAGGTGCCTCGGAACTAGGTCCATTTTCAGATCCAAGGCAGTTTACAAGTATCTCCTCTTTAACAGAGAGTCGCTTTTCGAACCCTCGAATGCACTACCCTGCAACATTCACTTACACTCCTCCAGTCACCTCAGGGATGTCTTTGGGTATGTCTGCAACCACTCACTATCATACTTACTTGCCACCCCCTTATCCAGGTTCCACCCAGAACCAAAGCGGACCATTCCAAACCAGCAGCACTCCCTATCTTTACTATGGTACATCTTCTGGATCTTACCAGTTCCCCATGGTTCCAGGGGGTGACCGATCCCCTTCTAGGATGCTTCCAGCCTGCACCACCTCCAACGGTGGTACGTTGCTAAACCCCAACTTGGGCAATCAGAACGACGTTGTGGATGCAGATGGAAGCCACAGCAGTTCTCCTACAGTATTGAATTCCAGCGGTCGGATGGATGAATCTGTATGGAGGCCTTATTGATTGCTCATTGTTTCCTGTGGCTGAATAGTCTAAGAGAAAGCATTATTCCCACACCGAGGAAGTGCCTTTTAGAAACATTTTATACACAATGTCTTTTTTTTAGTGCAACTCATAAAGACTCTTATAATATGATGCAATAGAGGTTACATGGCTGTAATTATGCCATTATGTTACAAATACAATGGTTACAAGCACACATTGCCTTAAAACTCTCTTTTTTCATTTATATTTATATCAGACTTAACCATTCCAAAGAAATTTTCCGCATTGAAATGGTTGTCAAATATTTAAGTGACTTTTGTCAACCAGGGAAAGTAGGAAAACAAGGGAATCAACCATTCCAGATTCGAGCGACAGCTTCTAGGTTGCAAACCTGCCTAATTTACAGTAAAAGGGAAATCCTGGAGCTTGACTGCTATCCAACGCAAATGAACTGCACAGAATGTGTTCTTTATGTTACCAAATCCTTGCCTTAATATAGAGCCTTAACGCTACATTATTGTGGTACGAAATCCAAACTCTGCGAGGTACACTTGTCTACAGAACATGGGTTATCTTTTTTTTTTTTTTTTTTTTTTTTTGCTTCAATGTCAAAAAAACTCAATAGTAACCAAGAATTTGCCTATGCAAAAAGAAGTAGCAATATTAGCTCTTACGGTATGAATTGTATGTCGTTTTGTTTCGCTATTTTTATTTTTAAATTATCGTTATGTATAAAATTTGAACTTTTTTTTTTTTTTTGCTAAGGTGAAGCATCTTTTTAAGTCTTAATTTATAATTATTTAATGATATTTGGACCCTTGTTTCTTTGTGTTATGTGCTGACAGGTCCCTAAACGTATATTATTTGACGTTCTGTTTTGTTATGTCACATCGACTTAAACTCTTACTCTGATAAGTCCAGATTTAAGGACCTTGGATTTAAATGAAAACTGAAGTCATTCTGGATCAAACCGTCTGCTCAGTAAGGGAGAAAGGGTAATGTTCATTGATTAAAGGGGAACTATCACCCCAAATAAAGTCCCCCCAATAATTAGCCATCTAGCGATTAGCTTATCAATAGTCCTATCATCCAGCCTAATTACCACGTTAGTCAGAAATTCTACTTCTGCCAAGACTGACGGCCAGGCAACAGCACAGACATATTTGCTTACCGACATCTGCGCGCCTTGCTCCGTCAGTCCCTGTCTGTAGAAGGCGCTGCATGGTACATAAAGATACCAGAAGTGACTGATAACAAAGGGACACAGATGCCTCTAAAGCGCTGTTGCCGGGCATCAGTCTCTGAAGAAGCAGGATTTCTGACTAACGTGGTAATTAGACTGGCTAATATTACGACTGGTAAGCTAATCGCTAGATGCCTAATAATTGGGGGGAGGGGTGATAGTTCCCCTTTAAATTAGCTTTTTAACCTTTTATTTCTCACTTTTGGTGCAGTTAGCTTGCCCCAGATTGACTCTATTTTTATTTTGATCAAAAGGTAATATGTTTCCTCCTAAGGAAATATGTTAGTTACAAAGGAAATTGCTTTTAGCGTTGTTTTGCCTATTCATTTCTTGAGAGCCTATAGTTCCTTGATATGCCAAGCATTGTGGCTAAAGACTGTTATGCAGACCTATAACTCTTTCACTATCAAAAAGATAAATCTCCAGCAGTGGACGTTTTCAGGATCTCCTGAAATAATCATTCTTTGACCAATCAGTGGCCGAGCAATTCAGAAAAATCCAATTGGGCTAATGACAGTCACCAATGCTTACAACAGGATATCCTGAAAACCTGTAGTGTTGGGGAAGGGAGGATTTATGAACCACTGCTCTAAGGCTTTGCAATGAAATGCATTGGCAAGCTTTCTGGTGCCCAAGAGTTGGGCAGTTGAAAAAAAACCCAAAATCGTTTGTATGGAATGTTGGTGAGTAGAAATGTGCAGAATGGATCAGTAGGGTACTTTGCCAAACTGGGTAGAACCAGATGAAAATGAATACAGAAATGTCATAATTAACTAAGATTCGCTCAAATTCTGTTTTCCTTTCCTTTGGCTATAGATAACTTTTTGTTAAACATTTTAAAGCTAAAAAAAATGAGTTTAACATGGGGTGACCCCATGCCCCATAGGTCTTCCAGTCTAGTTTTGGTGCCTGAGGTACCAGGAAGCTAGTTAACCCTTTGAGCACCAGAGAGGTGCAGAACGCCTTGTGAAGGCCTCTCTGGCTCTCAATAAATTAAATTCTCAAGGATATGACATGGGAATCGAGCCAACCTTCCCTCCTGTAGAGTCTGTGCCTTAACCTTGAGCTGTGCCCTTTAACGTTCCTCTGATATGGCAAATGGGCCCAATGAATTAGTGTTCCATTGCACATTTCTCCCTGTGAGCATTGAACCATATGTTACAAAATCACAAAGAATTGCACTGCTCTCAAGCAACCAGGCAAATATCAGTCTGTTTGATGTTTCTTTACAATACCTTCTTAAAGGGAAACTGTCATTTGAAAAATGTTTGCTTAGAAAGCACGAATTAAAATAGTGTAGTGTTGTTAAAAAAATGTTTTCTAAGATACAGTCTGCTTGATTAAAGGACCTTATTTGATTTAATCATATGTTTTCTATCTCTTTGCTGGAGATATATAGCAAAGCTTTCCCTGCAGAGCCCCAGTGACCCCTACTATCAATGAATGCATATGGGGAAGACCAGAGCTGGATTTACATCTCAGTTGTCCTTAATCCCACCCATGACTCCTACCTTGTCTCCTTACCCGACTCCGTCCCCAGTCCTATCCACTTCTGCCTGGCATAGAAAATAACCTCAGCAACAAAAAACTCTTACCCTTGTGGAAATGTGTTGAAGTCTATCTAGATTTCATCCCATGGGTATGAGAACTGGCAAAGAGATTTTCCACTATAAGCCAAGAGGATGTGCTTGCAGTTGGGGATTAGGACTGCCCTGGCCACACCTACAGTTTAAATGTGGGTGTTACCAGCAGCAGCACAAAAACATGGCACTCTAGGCTGCTGCCTACCCTTCCTAATGTGAAATCCAGCCCTGGGAAAAACCTAGCCTGGGGTAATCAATTGCTGGACCCTAGCTGTTAGGGACTACAGCTCTCATCAGCCATTGGTTGGTTGCTTGACAATAATGGGAGTTGTAGCAAAGTAAGAGGGCCACCAATTTACTACCACTGACCTTGGCATTCTGTTGATGCCATCTATATAGTCAAATACAGAGATTTGATCTAAAAAAAAAGTGCAAACAAAATCAAAGCAAACAAGAATACAGTATTCAAAAATAAAATGGTAATTGGCTTATTTATTAAATAGAACTAAAATGCATTTAAAGGTAGGGTTGCCACCCAGCCGGTATTTTACCGGCAGGCCGGTAAAAAATTGGCTTCTGTCCAATGTTAATTCTATGGAGAGAATGTCATGGCCGGTATTTTTTTGAAGAAAAGGTGGCAACCTTATTTAAAGGTAAATAGGATTATTCATTCATTGGATTGGAGACTTTTCTGGCCTCCAAGGATATGAAATTTAAAAATGTAATGACAGTTTCCCTTTAAATATGATATGATGTCATATACTACAGGGTACATCTGGTGTAGCTAGGAGTGTTCAACATGGACGGCCCTTGGTTCAAAAGAATATTCAGTGTTAAAATGTCCATATTAGTGTCATTATATTTTACTGTCAATTTTCAAAGAGGAGATGTCACTTTTTATTCTAATTAAAGTAATTTTTTTAAGTTAACCCTTTGAGTGCCAATGGGTATGCAACGCATTGCTCTGCATTGCGTTGCGTACCCCTCTGGCACTCAAAGGGTTAACGAAAAGCCTGTGTTATAGGACTTTCCTGCTGAGTTATACAGGATATCTCCATTACTGGGAGATTTTGAATTCAAATTGTTATTGACTTTTTTATTTAAAAAATTGTTTTTTCTTTTTACACAAGCTGTTGGACTTAACTAAAAATTGCATTTTGAATGAACAATTTTTCTGCAGTGAAAGTACCCTTGTTTCACTCAGCTGGAAAAAAAAGTTATAACATATGTTTTAATATTAAAAATCTACTTCTCCTTTAAGATCATCAAGGATTGTTTTAAAGAGAGATTCTTAAAAGTGGGAGTGGTTAAACATATCAGCAAATCATGTTTGTTTTTTTTTAAATTGAGATGTTTACCCTTGTTTTAACTCCGTACATTAGAGTCGTAACATTCCAGTGTAAAAATGTGTTTATTAATGCAATAGTTACATCTATATACAGTATGAATTTCCAAAGAATGTTTCTTTATATGTCAAAAAATTGCTAATACAGTCAGTTTTCAAAAGTGACATCACATTTTTGAACATTCTGGTCTGCAAATAAAGTGATGCTAAATTTAGTGCAGAACATCCAAAATATATTCATTTTAAATCAGAATTGTCATCAAAATATCATTGCCCCCAAATCACTTATTAGTGTAGTGATAGGCAAAGGCATATTGTCATTAAAGTGTTAGTAATGTCTAAAAAAAACTTTTTTGCATTTAGAAAAGCTTAAAAAGCTGATCTAAATGCAAAAAACCGTATCTCTCAAACCGCTATGGTTTAAGAGATACAGGCGTTTAAAGTTTGATTTCTCCTACTGACAGCTGTAAAGCTGTCAGCAGGAGATCCGTTTCGGTCGACACGGTGGCGTTTGAGAAGTGCCGAGATCTCGTTATTTACACAGAATCCCTTCATTGGAATGGTCTAAAACGTGTGCCTGAACACTAGGCCTGAACACAAGGCACACATTTTAGACCATTCCAATGAAGGGATTCCGTGTAAGTATCGAGATCTCGGCACTTCTCAAGCGCCAGCGTGTCGACCGACACGGATCTCCTGCTGACAGCTTTACAGCTGTCAGTAGGAGACAGCAAACTTTAAACGCCCGTATCTCTTAAACCATAGCGGTTTGAGAGATACATTTTTTTTGCATATACATCAGCTTTTTAAGCTCTTCAAAATGCAAAAATGTTTTTTTTAGACATTACTAACACTTTAACCTGAATAAGTCCCGCATTATTGTTGAAAAACAACTTCTTCGGCAGCCACCGTCGGGCAAGAGCGCAGACATCTTAGAGGAAAGGTACCTCTGAGTGGGCGCTGTCTGTCCTATTCACTACCAAGATTGGTGAGTGGCATTCCTTGGTACCTGAAGGTACCGGAAGTTACTGATGGCGCAGGTGCACAGAGCTTCTCTTGTAAGATCTGTGCAGCCTGATGTGAGCCAAAGCCAAATGCGGGACTTATTCAGCCTAATGATAGAGTGCCTTTGCCTAGCACTATGTTAGTAAGTGTTTTGGGGGCAATGATATTTTGATGATAGTTCCGTTTTAACCTAGGGCCCCTAGTGTTTGTACTATAACTTCATCAAAGACAATACACATTTTGCATACAACAGTGAAGCTACAGGCACTATTATGGTCATATTAACCCTTAACATCTGAGTGCCAGAGGGGGTATGGATACCACTCTAGCACTCAAAGGGTTAAGGGCTGTGCAGTGCGTTGTTTTGCACTTCCCTCTGATTATTGATGTTACAATGCAATGTCGTCCTTTGTTCGTAACTTCGTCTTGCACTTAGCTAATTCCAGCCTCTGTCTGATTGCTGCATTAATGCCACCGCAGAGATCTGCTCTTTTTTATATTTTTTATTTTGGGTTGATAAAAATGTTTCAGATTTGAGCAACATGCCTGCATACTGTTATATGTATAAGCACTGATGTCTTAAGACCTCGGAGAAAATTCTTCTTTTGTTTGTTCGTTACACCTGTAGCTATACGTATCGAGATGACTGTGATCTATACCAAATCACTGCATGCTAGAGGGATCTCTAACACATTGCAAAGATATGTGATTGAAACCTCTCTAGCACCCAAAATTTTAGTTTAGTGCATTTTTCTGCAAAACTAGAATATTTAATTTCAGAAGCCATAAGACTTATTATAATTAACCCTTTAAGGACCAGATAGGTTTTCAATGCATTGCTTAGCAATGTGTTACACTCCCCTCTGGTCCTTAAAGAACATTAAAAGGGAAGTAATACCTCCTAATAACACCACTTTTACCGTATTATAGCCATAAAATCCTATGACCACTTTGTTCTAGAGGTAACATCTTCATTGAAGGTGATATCTCTTGAATAAAGGAGGAAAGGAAAGAAAAATCAGAGGGGCCATTTGAAATTTCTGGCCATATGAAGGTAAGTGGGATTATTATATGGAGGTGTTGCTTACGTATTAACCCCTTGCGTGCCAGAGTGATACGCAAAGCATAGTGTTGCCTACCCTTCTGGCACTAAAAGGGTTAAGTCATGCACTTGCCTCAACAGTCATAGGAGAGTAGACATTACTGACATTTCATTATGATTTTCTGCCCTGCCCTTTTGTAGAGACCATTGTAAATAGGGATGGACAGTTAATTTTGTAATGTTTTTGGCAATTTTCTTTCAATCAGTCTACTTCTTGTTTTTGTTTTTTCCCTTCCACAGAACAGTTTTTGTGTTCTGACTAAAACCAATGTATTTCAGAAGGATGGTAATAGCATGGCACTAATATATGTTGAAGTCTTCTCTGGTTCCAATGGGGTTGGCCTACCTTTAAAGTAAAGTAAAAAAAGAATTTGTAGTGGCCAGTCTACTGATGAGGACTTACTAAAAAACACAAAACAATTAGCACAGCTTAGGTGGATATTGATAAACAATAACTCCTTAATGACCAGCGGTCCTGGGAAGTTACCCTCTCTTAAGGACCGCTTTGATAGTTGTCGGCGTGCCAGCACACATGACCGATTTAGTGTGCCGGCACACCGAACGGGGGTCTGAGAGAGCCCTCTCTGGTCTTGGTGAGGTCAATTTCAGACCCTGTTTTGACTTACAGTGCTCCCGAAGGAATGCTGTAAGTAAAAAGTATGTGACGTGCCAGGACTGTCACCGATCCTTCAGGCACGTCACCGGTCATTAAGAGGTTAAAATCAGTTTTACAATCTGCTGTCCTTAACCCCTTAGGGACCCTTGACGTACCAGGACCGTCACGGTCCTTGAACTACTCAAGGACCGATGACGGTCATGGTACGTCACATACTTTTTACTTACAGCGCTCTACCGGGAGCGCTGTAAGTAAAAATAGGGCATGAAATAGACCGCTCCAAGATCGGAGCGATCTCTTTCAAACCCCATAGTGACGCGCCGATACACGTGACAGGTCACGTGTACCGGCGCGTCAAAGTGCCCCTATGCGGTTGTTATGGGACGGAAATGTCCCATAACCTCCGGTCCTTAAGGGGTTAATATATCTAGTCTGGAACACAAGTTTCTTGATACACTGACCAATCCATGCAAACAAGTCAAATTACAGTCTTTTATGAAACAAAACTTTAGTCTTCCACACAATGATGTAGCTACCTGTATCTCTCCTTGTGGTTGTCTTATAAAATAGTATGTTAGCTAAGGGGGTGGTTGGGAGTCACAAACAGGTCAGTCTTGGGAGATGCTTATTTATCATATAGACAACTTACCTGAGTTAGTACATACCTAAAATCTGGCCTGTATTTGGTTCTCTAGAACTGTACTTGGCTAAACTCATGTTAGCTCTTTTCCCACAACGCTTTGCACTTGCAGGCATGTTGACCAGAGAGATGTTCAGAACTTTGTTTCTCATGCCCCTGAACTAAAAGCTTTGTTATAATAACCCTTAGAATGCCAGAGCAAGCGTTGCATACCCCTCTGGCACTGAAATGGTTAGATTTGTTCCATTTCATATTATCTTTTGATGATGATGTCACTTCCCTTCTCTGCCTGGAACTGTAGGCAAAGTAGATTATTTACATATCATGCACATATCATCAGAGAACAGATGTGACAAAACAACAATGGGTGTGGAAACATTTACTAGCATTTCAGAGTATAGACAGCTTTTAAAGGGACAGTAATGTCCCCCAAAAAAGTTCCAGTTTTGTAGAGGTTAAAATATTAATCAACTAGTTTTAAAGCCCAGGCAAACACTGGCGGCGCTGCAGTCATGTGCAGTGCAGACTGCCCGTGCCAAGCAGTCCCAGGAAGGTGCGCAGAGAGGACTCCGGTCTGAATTCGGAGCGCCCCTCTCCTTATCAGCTGTTGCGCGAGCAGTCTGTACTGCGCATGACTGCAGCGCACGCAGCCGTCTCTACTGCTCATAACGGCTTCTGACAGACATCCTTAGCGAATTATAATATAGGATGTGCTCCAAACCCTATCTCTTAAACCGCTATGGTTTGAGAGATAGAGGGATTCAAAGTTCCTCCCTCCCCTTCTCCTGATGTCAGCTGTAAAGCTGACAGCAGGAGGATCGAGTTGTACGACGCGAGGAGGCTCTGCAGCAGAGCCGAAATTGCGTTATTGCTAAAGAATTCATTCATTGGAAAGGACTAAAAGGTATGCCTGGTTTGCAAGCACACTTTGTAGACCTTTCCAAAGAAGTAATTCTTTAGCAATAACGTGATCTCGGCTCTGCTGCAGAGCCACCTGCTGGTCCCCAGACCGGAATCTCCTGTTGTCAGCTAGACGCTGATGTCAGGAGAAGGGGAGGGAGGGGGAACTTTTAATCCCTATATCTCTCAAACCATAGCGGTTTGAGAGATAGGGTTTGGAGCATATTGATTAATATTTTAACCTCTACAAAACTGGAAATTTTTTTGGGGAGGACATTGCTGTCCCTTTAATGCAGTTTTGAAATGTGCATATTTAATTCAGGGTGTCATAATTCAATTAAAGTTTCATTAGCACAAAACATACATTTCAATAATGTTTCTATAACAGTACTAGGCAATGTATGGAGATCTGTAGGCCTCTATTAACCTTTCGAGTGCCAGAGGGGTAAGCAATGCATTGCATACCCCTCTGGCACTCAAAGGGTTAAATCCCAACCCAATTCTGCTGTAAGCGGAAGTAAAACTATATCCTAATAAATAGTGATTAAATTCTTAAATTCCGGCAACTCCATCTGACACTCCTATGGAACCAAATTAATCCTTTGAGCACCAGAGGGGAAGGCAACTTGTTGCTTTGCAATGTGTTACATACCCCTCTGGCACGCAAAGGGTTAACTTTACTCTTCAGGCAACTGCGAGCGTTCAGAGGGTTTTGAAGCGAAATGACAGATTAACCAATGTGCACTCTCCATGAACAAGTGCCTTCACCCTATGATTGCCTAGGGAGGGGGAGGGGTGCATCGCATTGCAGTGCAATATATTGTGCACCCCTCTGGCACTCAATGGGCTCACTTATTTTCTATATATATATTGATAGAGAGTGTGATAAAATGAAATCTGTTGATAATATTTATTGAAATCTTTTAGTGGTAGCTTGAAGTGTGCCACTGTCCGATAGTCATTTTTGTGTATGCTACTTTTGATAGCACTTACAGAACCGGTGTCTGGGTACACACCTGATTTTTTTTCTTGTAATACGGTAGATACATTTTTACGGACAGAGCCCAGACCTTTTGCATATTTAAAATGAGGTACTTCCTAGCTGTACATTTTTTACGTCAGTATTATTTTAAATCAAATTCATCCATTGTAAACGATTATTATTACTGTTTTTTTTTTTTTTTAATATTTTCCTTAACTCCTGTGTGCCAGAGAGGTATCCAGTGCATTGTGCTGCAATGCATTGGATACCTCGCTGGCGCAGTCAACAAACCAAAGAAGGTTTTAGCATGCCAACCGCATTATCGTGGCCAAATACAAATTCCCATTCATTTAAGTGAGGCCTTTAAACACTTAAATGCTAGTGGTCTCCAATGAATTGCGACATGATGTAATTGGACATCTGTAGCAATTAAGAGGTTAAACCCCATCTAAATCAGTGTCAAATTTTTACGCCCCCCTACGTTGCGGTTGGTTTGTTTCTGGAATTACACTTCTTTAACCCTTTGAGTGCCAAAGAAATGCATTGTGTACCCTCTGGCACTCAAAGAGTTAACTTAATGAATAAGACCTTTCATATTAGTTAATGAATAGAGGGTATTTCTCCCTATATCAGTGACTGGAGTAGTCAGTCTTTGGTCTTGTAATTGTTGGATCACCCCATCATCCATGACTAGCTGACTGCCTGGGGATAATGGGAGGTGTAGTCTACATTGTCTTAGAATTACGGTACATCCACACACTTGTGTCTTTTTTAGAAACACCCTGTCTCTTATCCATAAACATGAGCATTAATTGAAACCTATGCAGTGATCTCTGCTTTTGTCATATTACTTGCCTTATTGCAACTTAGTCTTCCAAATTCAAAGAGATGGTCAATCTTGTTTTTAATTTTACATACTCTGCAGACGCATAGTATGAAAAGTCAAATTTCCTATACGTTTTAATTTTTTATTTATGTTCACCTATTTTTTTTAGTTCCTGACACTGAGCTTCTGGTATATGTGTTTCTAGAGAGCTTTCAGTCAGGAACTGTGAAAGCAGAGCTGTTTAAACAAGGGTTTAGTCTTTCTGCACCTCTGAATGACTTTTCTATATTGTTTTTTTTTTACATTGTATTTTTTTTATATTGGTGAACTGTCTGTGCTTTCACAATGCCACACAGAAAACTCTATCTGAATACAGATTCACATGGCTCCCTGTCTGGGATATAAAAGTGCAAAAAACAAAAAAAAAAAAAAAAGAAAGAAAATAGGTAAAGATGAATTAAAAAAAAAGCAAAGGCAATTGCACTTGACAGTTTCTTTAATTAGTGAATTTTACAGTAGCATCTTAAAGGACCATAGATGATCAAGCATAGCTTGCATTTATTTGTCATAATTTATTTTAAGTTATACAGATTTGTATTTAAACAGTTCCATAATTTCATAAATTTAAAGATATATGAACCTGCATATGCTGTATTTTTTCAGGCTGGTGGAAGACATTTTAGCTTTGCACTCCTTACTTCCTGTTATGGCTTACACAGTGGAATCCAGTCTCCTGATAAGGATGGGAGAAGTTCAAAAGAAAATACTTCCACTCTCCTGCAAAAAAACAGAAAAGCACATAAATCGTAGGGCTTTTCTTGCTGATTACAACAAGGTTACTCCCACTGCTGGCAGATGCGTTATGCAAAAGTTAATACAGGCCAAACTATCGTGGAGAACTGTAGCCAGTGGCTCACTACTTCCATAGAACGCAATAGAATAACAGGACGCCAGGTAATCTGTCAGGATACTAGGATGGATTGTTGCTAACCATTTAATATATATAAAAAAATAATGGTTAGCAACAATTCAATCTAGTATTTTAAGAATTTTACATTAACAGTATGATTGTGTTGTGTTACACACCAAATGGATAAAGTGACATGTATATACTGAGCTATTTTACCTATTGAAAAATGATTCAGATCATTAAAAACATCTAATGATGCATGCTAGGTCAATTAAATGACAACAGAGGATGATTGGAATTGTAGTTTCTAAAAGAGTCAATGGTTGCTTATTCCAAGTCTAATGAACGGTCCTTGAGAGTATTTTAGTACAGTCAAATCATATATTTGAAATATTATAAGTATATGTAGCTTCTACAGAAGCAGAGGGAACTTTTGAATCTCTACATTGTTAGGTCATCATAGGTCATCTGTGAGAGATGATAACGGTAACAATTTTGGAATGAATCACCTCTAAGATATTGATCTAGCTATGTAGAGATTCAGTGTTCCCGATGCTTATGTACATATACTTATAATTTTTCAAATACATGATTTGACTGTACTAAAACAGTCACAGGAACTTTCATTAGACTTTGGGTAGGCAACCATTGACTCTGTTAGATGCTCCAGTCAGTTCCCATCATCCTCTGGAGCATAAAATGTTGTCATATAATTGACCTAGCATGCATCATTAGATGTTTAATGATCGGAATCATTTTTCATTAGCTAAAATAACTCAGTATATACATGTCACTTTGCCCATTTGGTGTTTAACACAACATTATCATATTGTTAATGTAAAATGTCTTAAAATAGCATGAGTTAAACACATGTGTATAAATGTTTTCTCAAAGCTGTTTTATCATTTAACATCAGAACAGCTGTTTTTTTTGTGCAAACAAAACTTTTGGAGAGGTCTGCATAAACTCAATGGTCATTGGTGAGTGTGCCTACAGGAACACTTTAATCCAGGGTTAGTCCATTGGAGGTCCAGCAGTTGACTACCACTGCCCTAGACATTTTCTATTCAAATATTGGGCTCTTGTACTGTCTAGTTTCATATATTGATTTCTGGGGAAAAATAAACCAGTATATTAATAAATACAGGTAAAAGGCGGTGTATTCAGCATTAAGTTTTATTATGTCTGAAGAAAGGGACCCAGGGGGAGATGCACTAAACAGTGATAAAGAGGTGATAAAGCAGAGATTAATTCTCCAGTGATATCACTTTTCCAGTTCCTATGTTATTCTATGGAGCCTATTCACTATCATTTCTTAAGTGTGACAGATCTTAGTGCATGAGAAGTCATCTCCACTGTATCATGCCTTACTGCATAACCTCACTAATGAATTGAAAGCTTGCACAATCAGTTAGCCAATAAAGGTATCATTTTTTACTCTACCTAAATAAATATATAACCCATTGGTTGATTTGCGAGATAATTTATCCACTTTTCACTTTATATATATGGCCTGCTTATTCTTAAAAGTACAGTTGTAGTTCAGTTTTTTACCATTAAGCAATGATGGCCCATCATGGACATTACCAACTGCATTCTTTGGGGACAAATAATGATTTCAGTGTGGATTTAAACCCATTGAATACAACGGAGGCAAAGTGTGGAGACTTTACGGGCCCTGTTTAAATCATGATAATTTGTATTAACCCCTAATGGGGCAGTATGCGTGTTCCAGGATTGCTCATCATCTGCTCTCTGCATAAGACTGATTTTCTTGCTGTCCAAGGAGCCATTATAGTCAAATTATATTTTAACTTTCATTGTTGGCATGATGACATCACCATACCCTGTCTTTAAAGAGAAGACCTGGTCCCTGACGAAGGTGACCACTTCCCACTTTAAAGCAGGAAAGCTTATTAAAAAAAACATGCACAGCAGGGTTCCACTGATTCATTGCAGTCTTGCAGAATGTTGTCCTCTTATCCCTGACTGTAGAAACATGGGTTGCTAGGGAAAATATGGTAGTTTAAGGAGTTCTCTCTCTCTCTCTCAGCATACAGAGCACTCTGTATACTAGGTCTGTCCCTGCTGGGTTCCCAGAGATGTAATTACTGTCATCTACTGTTTCTCAACTAGTCCTCGGAGCATACTGACAATTCAGCCTTTTCAGATATCTCTGCACAGATGAGTAATCTTTAGCTCAGTCACTGCAATTGAGCTGCATTTGATTAATTAGGGATTTCCCAAAAACCTGAACTGTTGGTTCCCCGCTGACTGGAGATGAGAATCACTGATCTAGGGCACTCCCCGTTGCTACTCAATATGGTGAGGTCTTTCCTGAACCAACCGACACACCTCTGCAAACTTTACTGCTCACAGACTACTGAGCTGCCAAGCCATGTGTGTCTCTATTTGTCAATGGAGATGTGTTCCTCAGAGTTTTGTGTGTGTGTGGAGGTCTGGTGGGGTCAGGAAAGACCTCACCTATTAGTAATGCTCTGGATATCAGGAATATGTACTAAGGAGTGATAAAGAGGTGATAAAGAGGAGATGACTTCTGCAATGATATCCCTTCTCCAATTCCTATGTTATTCTATGGAGCCAATGCACTAAGATTTCACCAGCTCTGGAGATTTGCCTTTAATTGTGCTGAATGGCTGCCATTTTGTCTAGCCAGAACTGCATGGCTGCCATTTTGTCTAGCCAGAACTGAATAGCTGCCATTTTGTCTAGCCAGAACTGCATAGCTGCCATTTTGTTTAGTGAAATGGAGTGTAGTTTGAATATTTTTTAATACGCCTGTTGTTGTCCCCCAACCTCAAAAATGTCTCCCTAAACTCCCCAGCTGAGAAGTTTTCAAATATCTTGTATACACTATTTTTACCAGCTCTCAGGAAGCCATTTATAATTAACCCCTTCAATACTAGTGATGACTCCAATGAATTGCACCGGGGGTGTCGCTAGTATGCCCAAGTGGTTAACCTTTTAAAAACCAAAGAGGTTCGCAATGCTTTACAAAGTAACACTTTCTGGCCCTTAAATGGTTTGAAATGCAGTAAACTTTTTTTTAAAATATATATTATTCAGTGTAAGACAAGTGTATTTCCACTACTGGGAGAGTTTTCATCCAAATGTTATTATATCTGAAACGTTTGTGCAACTGCAACAGCTTTTGTCCAAACAGCATTTTTTTATGGGAGAACTTGAGTCTTGATTACAGCTCTCCATAATAAATCATAGGAACAGCGGCACCTACTGACCAGAATAGAAATATGTAGTTTCATGTAGGAAAAAAAAAGATTTGAGTTTAATAACTTTTGAATAAAAAATATCCCTGCAGTGGGTTTACCTTTGTTTTAGTGAGCTGAAAAAAATAACTATAAACATGCATTTTTTTCATAAATAAAGTCTATTAGTCGTTTAAGTCTTCAGCACTCTTTCAGAATTACATTCCAACAATGATGTTGATAGAAAGCAATATTTATTCACTAAGGACAAGACAATTGTCAACGTGCCCCCTTTTTTTCACGGATACCTACATCTGCTATTGTTTTAATTTACTACGCGGTACAATCTCACATGCTGTCTATTCAACAGTTTGGAATATGTAGATATTTCATGTTTACAAAGAACTGTTTCATTTTTGGTTTGCCGTACTTTGAAATACAGTATGTCAACCAAAAAAAAAACAACAACAAGATTTTTACCGTATGTGTATTTTCTAGGTACTTAAGTGACATTCCATTTTTTTTTTAAATAAAAATTACTTTCTGTTTGTAAATTGAGCCTTATGTATAACAGCAAATTGGAGCAATTCCTGGGCAGACTAGCTGTATGGATTAATACTATTTTAACCCTTTGAATACCTGCGTTGGAGACCTGTCTGGCATTCAAGGATTAACCCTCTGAGTGCCAGAGGCAATGCGTTGCATACCCCTCTGGCCTCAAAGGGTTAAGAGCTCCATTTAAATCAGTGGGAATTATGGGAATTTTTTATTTGATAGTTTGCACTAGAATCGGTCCACTTAATACATAAGGCTAATTTTTTTTTAAGGTTTTGTGTAAATATATGCTTTTGTTTCAGTCGCCAATTTCCAATATCTGCTTTTTATGCACATACTGTTAAAACAAAAAATTTTGCTTTATTCCGCAGTAAGACTGTGGAAGCGTTTACTTATCTGAAAGGGACTTTTTTTTATTATTTTATTCTGTGTCTGTAAATGTAATTATGTTGCTCTATACATGATTATTATTATTATAAATGGATGTTTGAATTTTATTTCCAATAAAATTGCTTTTTGATAAATATTTTGAGCTGTGTTCGTTAATATGTTTTTGTTCGTATAAGTGTCTGTCTCTGTGCTTGTCAGCTCAAAGCAACATGCTGCAATCAATGCAAATGCAGACTTGGAAGTTGAATCGTTGCTGTGCTGCTTATCTCAACAATCCAATCACTGACATCCCATGTAGTTATCCACCAATCATGTAACGCTGATGTCAGTGTATGCCTTCCCACTGTTTCTTGGTTTTACATCTCCTTCTGCATTCAGCTTTCAGGGGCAATAGATTGCAATATGCAGCAGCAACACATCTTCTATGGAATAACCCATGTGAACTAAATATTATAAGTTCAGTTCCTGATTAGAAAAACAAGAGTACGCCTTCTGCTGTGACATACTTAAAGGGAAAGTAATGTTTCAATATAAAAGCAGCTCCAATTAATCTTCATAGTATTTGGGCCATGGAGAGTGTTATTTTAATACTGTCAGGATTGTAGTTCAAGAGTTATTGAATGATAAATTATCCCCCTCCCGCCCCTTTTACCTAGTGTAAGCTCCTCCCCTCAGATGTGAAATCTGGTCTCTTGACCAGACAGCCCACAGCAAGGGACAATCTTCTTACTGTGATCATAAGGAAAACTCTGCCCCCCTTGACATGTTTTTCAGGTTTTCCCTTATTCTCACTGAAGGTTGTCCCTCTCTATGATCCATCAGGACAGTCTTGCTACTCTGAGGTGAGCAGTGTTACATCAGTAAAAGGGACAGGAGGGGGATAATTTATCATTCAATTACTCTTGAACTACAACTCTGACAGTATTGAACTAACACTCTCCATGGCCCAAATATTATGAAGGTTAATTGGAGGTGCTTTTATATTGAAACATTGCTATCCCTTTAATTCAAAATGTATTACAGAGAAAAACGTTTTATCTACTTAAACTGTCAGTAGCATTGCCACCTGCTGTTCTGAGGATATATTTTTATTTCTTTCTACAGCTCTTTGTAGTCTTAGGCCAAAGCTCTCCACAGAGACAGTTAGCAACACCACCACCTGGTGACCATAACAGAAAGTTACAGTTTAATAAAGAAAAACACACAACATTGTCTTAATTAAACTTCTCCCAGAAGTGAGAGAATGCTTGTTTTACTCAGCAAGAAAAACCCTGTATAATATATATTTATATATTTTTTCATTAAGAATCATAACTGTGATTTTGTGTGCCAGAGGGGTATACAATGCACTACAAAGCAATGCTTTGCATTCCCCTCTGGCATGCAAGGAGTTAAAAGGAAAAGACCAAAAGAAGCAGAGAAGAGGGGGATGAGGAATAAATGGAGGGGTACAGGCAAGGATAGAAGATAAAGAGAGACATTGAACTTGTTGTCAAAAATGGCACCAGGGGCTACATATTCCACTATGATTCGATCAAAGGGGATGTATTACCTTATAACATTTTTTTTACCATAGCTTTTGTTAATAAAGTAGTTTTTTATGTAAGAACTTTCAAAGACATTATATTTTCTGTGCTGTGCACTTCTGCATAATGTGCCCAGCACAGCTTGTCTTCTCCTCCCACCTCCCTCCCAGCTGCCCCAGGGAGCATGTTCATGCTTCCCTTCTGTGTGCTGTGAAAGGCTCCTATCGTTATAGCATGCTCCAGTTAGCATTATACTGAGGTTGCAACCTCAGTAAAATGCTAACCGGAGTTTGCTATTTCCATCTATCATTTAACCAGTTCTCAATCCATGTACAGAACTCCCAAACCAAAGCCTTTTAAATTATGCAGTAACCTGTTATGAGACACTGTATCAGAGGCTTTTGTAAAATTCATGTATGCTACATCAGCAGAAATTCCCTTGTCCAAATAGAAACATAGAATTTGATGGCAGATAAGAACCATTCAACCCATCTAGTCTGCCCATTTTCCTAAAAAAAAACAAAAAAAAACAAACAACCTCAAACCTTTTTTGGTCCTTGGTCTTTTCTTATGTTAAGGACCGCCTTGTGCCTATCCCATGCATGCTTAAATTCTGTCACTGTATTAATTTCTACAACTTCTGCTGGTAGGCTATTCCACTTATCTACTACCCTCTCAGTGAAGTAAAATTTTCTTACATTACATCTAAACCTGTGTCCCTCTAGTTTTAGACTATGGCCTCTTGTCCTAACATTTTTACTTCTTTGAAATATACTTCCATCCTGTACTTTGTTGAATGTGTCTGTCATATCCCCTCTCTCTCTTCTCTCCTCCAAGCTATACATATTCAGATAATTTAGTCTATCCTGATATTTCTTTTCCTGTGAACCAGTCACCATTTTAGTCGCCCTTCTTTGAATGTTCTCTAGAGTATCTATATCCTTCTGGAGATGGGGTCTCCAGTACTGTACACAATACTCTAGGTGAGGTCTAACTAAAGATGTGTAGACTGGCATGACCACTCCCCTTTTTCTGCTATTATACAACCCAGTGCCCTGCTTGCATTCCCCACCGCTTTATTACATTGCCTGCTTACCTTTAAGTCATTAGAAATAATTACTCCCAAATCCCTTTCCTCTGTTGTCTCTGACAACACAGTACCCTTAATAGTATATTTTTCCTTGTGATTTTTGTGTCCCAAGTGCATTATTTTACATTTATCAGTGTTAAACTGCATCTGCCACACTTTCGTCCATCCCTCCAACCTACCCAAATCATTCGCCATTTGGCTTTTTCCCCCTGGAATGTCTACCCTATTGCAGATCTTTGTATCATCTGCAAAAAGGCATACCTTTCCTTGAAGACCTTTTGCAATATCACTAATAAAAAAAAAATAACCTCTTACCTCCAGAAACACAGCATGATTATCTACCGGGGGGATTCCACCAACGTACCGCCAATAGCTGTGGGACTAGAAATTAATAGTAAAGGTTATGGAGGGCCAAACCACCCAGAATAGTGGGGCACAGCAGAGTGGAGAGAGAAAAATTGGATCCCCAAATTATAATTGAGGTAATGTAATGAATATGTTTGATAATCGACCTCGAGATCCAAACTGGGGAAATGTGAACAAGTTTAATCTTGTCTACTACAGAGAGTATGTGAGACAACTAAAGCATATACCTGCTGGAAAAAAGGAAATGAGAGGAGATTTGTGATTATGAATGAAATCATAAATCACAGCAGAAACAAGGACACTCTCCCAGATCCACTTGCACAACCAGAGGAAAGAGGATCAATTCAATCAATAGGAAAAATAATAGAAAAATAATAATAATTCACTCCTCCAATCTATCAATTTTAAGGCCCTCAGTTTGGTCAGATTCTCTGAGCAAGACACCTAGAGGCTCAATTACCAAAAAGAAAAGGAGAGATCAGCATCCCCCCTTACCTAGTCCCCCTGGACAATGGAAAAGAGTTAGAGATGACACTACCTGATTTAACTCTAGCCCTATCGGTATGATAAAGCAAACACAGCCACAAAACAAATCTAGGACAAAAGCCAAACTTCTTCATGAATGTAAACAAGTAGGACCATTCAATACAGTCATCACCCTCTTCCCCGAATTAGAGTGCAAGCCTAAATGTTGGTAAATATGCATATGAGATTAAGATTAGTTACCTTCCGGGGCATGAAACTGGTGTAGTCCAGATGAATGACACAAGAAAATACATTTACCAAATGTAAAGCTAACATTTTGGACAGGATTTTCAGGTCAAAGTTCAACAGTGATATTAGGTGGTAAGATTCACATTCACTGACATCTTTATCAGTTTTAGGAATGAGAACAATAATGACTTCATAAGTAGAATCAAGCAGGGAACCGGGGTCCAAAGCTGTAAGATGAAGAGGTTGTAATTTAGGGGAAAGACCATCTATGTTATGCTTATACCATTTGGCCTACAGGCCGCCTGGAGTTTTGCCAATAGGAGTGCCAGCAATTTCAAATTTAATTTCTTCTAGACTAAAATAAACTTCCAAAGGTCTTCTGTCAGCACTGGATAAAGTAGGACATTCTGTGTGGGTAAGGTATTGAGTGAGCCCATCTTGGATATTGTAACATACTAACATAGTAAATTAGGTTAAAAAAGTCACAGGTCCATCAAGTTCATCCCTTGCCTCATAAACCAGAAAAAAATATATCCTACTGTAGATTAATAAAGAGATATAAGAAAGTCCACAAAGGCATAATTAATCTTAAAGTGGTGGAGTTGCAGGTGGGGAAGGTGATGTAGCAGTGAAGGGGATGCTCACACTCCACTGCTAATCAACAAAACGCTGTACTAGTAATCTCCCATTCCCATCCCTTGTTCAACTTTTTCCCAAGCCCTTTGATAAAGGAACAAGGAATATTCCCACTGCATATGCGTCAAAGATCGGAGATTAGACTTCAAGGGAGTGGCAGTATAGGCATCTTTAGCCTCCTTCAGATAATCCTCCAAGAGGGCCTGTGCAGAGCCAACATGGTGGTTGTTTGCCCAACAGGAAAATTAAGTTACTTCTAACACCTGCCTTACCTGCATCCCAAATCACACATGGAGATGCTGAGTCTCCACAAGGGTCACACCCACAAATATTTAGGGGCTCCAGCAGTGAAATGATTAACCATTCAACTTCCAAGCTTTACACGCTTCTAGCTATATTTTTCAAAGCAATGGTACAAGTGTCACTTCTTATGTGTGACAGCCCAGAGTTTCTCTACTACTCCATATAATACATACAACTGTACTTAAACATAACCTTCAGACACAATGTATCCAGATAAAAACTACTGTTTATTTATTGTATTCATAGTACATATAGCAACGAGTTCAAAAATATACAAAAGTTTACAAGACCATGAGACATCTTCATGAGCAGGTGTGAGCTAACAGATCAATGCGTTTCAAGTATTGTAGCACTTAGTTGTGACCTGTCACAGCTAAGCGTTACAATACACAAAATGCGTTGATCTGAAGGTTATGTTTTATTGCAGGCACACCAGTTGTATGTCTCCTCTAGGTTCCCAATATTCCTTTAGAAGGGCAGATGAATCAGTGGCAATAGATGGAGCAGATAACCAAAGAGGGCTTAGCCACCACAAAGGACAAGGGGATGGACATCATAATCAGCATTGATTAAAAGAGGTGAATGATCAGAAGGAGATATTTTGCTAAAAAAAATGAAGAAGAAGGTCAGTTGAGACCGAGGTCAAGTCTATGTAAAACAAGGACCCATGTAACGTAGTAAAACAGGGAAAGGCTCTCTCAGAAGGATGCTACCAGTGCCAAATATCAGTAAGCAAGGGTGTCAGCCCATAACATTAGTGTTCTGGAGTTACTCTAAAGAGATTGGAGTCTATTCACCTCTGGATTCATGATATGTTAAAACCACCCACATATATAACCTGGGAAGATGGTAAATCAGTAAGTTTTGGGTGAGCAGATAATGTGAGGTAACTTGGTGGAGGACAATACACACTGGCCAATAAAAATGTCTCTGACATTAATCTTGCAATGTAGGATAAATAATGACCGTAGAGATGAAAGATAACACGTTTAAAGCTATTGCCCTAATTCAGAGAGCTGTGCGTGAGAAAATACTATCTATACTGCTTGTGCTGGATGCAGAGAAGGCATTTGATAGGGTTAAATGGTTGTATCTCAGAGCAGTCCTGATTAATGTGGGCATTGGCCCATATCTGCTTAATGTAATTTTTAGCTTATACTCTTCTCCCTCGGCTAGGGTGTGGGAGAATGGTTTCTTGTTGCAACCCTTTCACATCACTAACGAGACTAGGCAGGGGTGTCCCCTCTCGCCTCTGCTCTTTGTGTTAGCAATAGAACTTCTTCTTATCCTTACAAGGTTGTCTCCGGTCATCAAGGCGTCCCGCCTACCCTCCAGCAGAATAAGTTGAGTGCTTTGCTGATGATGTCTTGGCTATCCTTAGTTCGCCGGAGCATTCACTCCCTGCCCTGATGAGCATACTGGACCATTTTAGTAAGATTTCCCTATTTAAGATAAATTACTCAAATTTGCGTTTTTGAATATAGGTCTTTCTGATACCAGGGTATCTCTTTTGAAGAAACACTTTCCCTTCCCATGGCAGCCCTCCTCACTTAAATATTTAGGGGTTCATCTTACGGCAGATGTTTGTTCTCGCGCAACTACTTGCCTCTCCTGAACTCCCTCTCTGAGGACCTGCAGAAGTGGTCCCATCTGTATGTTTCTTGGATCGGTAGGGTCAATTTACTCAAAATGATCATGATCTCCAGGTTGCTCTACCTTTTTAGGACCCTGCCAATCTTGCTGCCCACTTCGTATCTCTCCAATGTACAATCAGTTTTCAACTCTTTTGTATGAGGCCCAGGATCAGGTGTTCAATTCTATATAGGGACCCCTCGGAAGGTGGCATGGGTCTTACGGATATCCACAGGTACTGGACAACTTTGATACTAGCCTGTTGTAGGGATCTGAATCCAGTCTGGGGTAAGGAATGGGTGGATTCATGTGCTTGTTTGGCCCCACAATTAGATATTTCTCAAATTATGTTTCACAAGGCTTCTTGCATTCCAATGGTGCTTGGTTCCCAGGTAATCCTTTGCATGATTCTTTCAGTCTAGAAATCTTAGAACCTGAAATGTAACTTAGCTCCTTACCCATCTCCATGCCTCTCGATCTGTGGTAATCTGGACTTCCGGGGGTGGGTCCCTCCAGGTTTGGCCCTTGGATGGAGGCCAAGGTGCATACTTTGGACCATTTGATCCCAGACACGGGTATTGTCTCTTTGGATTCCGTCAGCAGAAACTATGATCTGTTGGAGGCGTCATCATGGGACTACTGGCAGGTATGGCACTACTTGACGAAGCTTATGATGCGGGGTTATGCTCGTAGGGATCTTACACCCAATGAGTCACTGTTATTATCTCCGATCTCCTCTTGGTTTTCCTTGTCTAGGATCTACAGGCTGTTGTCTTCTCCATCTAAGCCTTTGTTTGTGCGATACTGGGAAAGAGATCTTCAGGTTAGCTGGACTGCTGTGGACTGGCGGACAATATTTAGATTGAATCTTGTCTCTCCTAGAGATGTCGCGTCTCGTGAAACCAATTATACAATTATAACAAAGTGGTACAGGACTCAGAAATTGCTGCATGCAGGTTTAGAATCAATATTGGAGATGCTCAGCTTGTATTGGTTCCTTCCTGCATTTATGGTGGGATTGCCCGAAAGTGCAGCAATTTTGGAAAGCAGTTCAGGACGAGATTGGCCGGTTGTTGTCAGTTTCACTGCTGTTTGCCCCGGACGTTTATCTTCTTTCGGTTCTAAAGGCGGATTCGGGGGCTGACCTGGTAGCACCCAAAGCTACTCAGACTCTTCTCTTGTTTTTCTTATACTGCGGCAAGGGCTGTGATCCCATTAAGGTGGAAGACGCGAGATGCCCCGACATTGGAGCAGTGGAGGAATAGGGTGCACCATTACATGGAAATGGAGCAGTTGCATGCTGTGGCTACCTGTTCTAGGGATAGGTTCTTCTCCTTATGGGCCCCTATACTTTCTGAGCAACATTGATAACAACGGTGGTGAGCTTGGTTTGGAGTAACAGGTGTGTGGCTTGGTTGGTAAGCCACTTATGGGTCATTCCTGCTTGTCCTTGCCTCTCGGCTCTGAAGCTTTGTATAACCCTCTGGTACACCTCCCTCCTGCATTCTGATACCTCCTAATTACCACCTCCCTACATGGACGTCACTCAGGGAGTGCTTGGGAGGGTGTCTAGTTATTGCTTGTCAACCCCCCTGTCTGGATAGTTGATAACTATAAGCTGGGTAAGGCTGTGTAGTGCACCCTTAACACCCACCTCCCCCCTTTTTTCTTTGCTCATTCCTTTGTCGTTCCTTTACTTTTCATTATCTCCCTTTCTGTTACTCCTGCTCTTTCCTTCTCTCATTGTTCTCCTTTCTTTCACTTCTCTGCTTTCCATTCTTCAATATTCTCTTTCTCATATATGCCAGATCTCTTCCAGTTCCATGTTTATTGGAATGTACTCACAGATTTAGACGAGGATGCTGGTCGTCCTTAGATTATAGCGTCTTTTTTTTTTCCTTTTCTTTATTCATGAGCAATTGATGGACCTATACATAATGCAAGTTTGTATATTACCATATACATTGTTTCTCTGGTCCTATACGGTTTAGATATGGGTGTCTTCACCTGTGACATGTTTGTATTTTTTCTCTCTTTGCTGATGCTCATGTGTTGACATAGATTGTGATGTATTAAGCTAAGTATCAACATGAGAACATTATGTACTTCACTTTGTACATGTTTGTTTATCAATAAAGTCTTTGGAAAAAAACAAAAACAAAAAAAAAACATAATGACCATATAAATTAGGGTGAACTGAGTACAAAAGTAAAATCAGTACCTTCACGTATCATAATGAAAACGCCACTGGAATAAGAAGAGAAAAGAGAATGATAATCATAATCAACCCAACAATTTTTGGTTAGAAAGATTGGTTTCCTGGGAAAGGTAAAGGGGGGAAGAGGGGAAAGAGGATGTTGGACGCAAAAATTAGAAAAAAAATCCCCAATATAGGAGGATCGCCTTATACTGGGGATTTAGTCTAATTTTTCACGCCTAACACTCTCTTTCCCTATACCTTTAACCCGCAACGCATTGTGACCACCCTTTGCCTTCAAAACATCATCAATTCTTCTAGGTACACTTGTACAAAGTCAGGGATTTTGTAGGCATAAAGGGCTAGATTCAAATGCAGGTGCTGATTTTATCTCTGCTTTTATCTCCAGGTTTCCCCATAGACTTCAGTAGGAAAATTTTTTATAAAACGGGAGGTAACATTTATCTCCTGCATTTGAGTCCAGCCCATAGTCAGGTGTATAATTAAACAATGAAAAGAACCAAGTGCTATGGTGCTAGGACTAATTGAAATTAGTTCATACAATAATTGAATATAAAAACAATACCAGGAAATACCACTTCAAGATGAATAAGAGTTCTCAATTTCAAAAACCGAAGAGTCCCCTTGTGAGATGTGCCATCCCCTTAAAATCAGTTCTGGTTAGATTTAAATTTTCTGGGGGTGCAAGTATTCAAATTCTTTCTTTTTTCTCTTTCTTTTATTTTTCTTGTGCTCAAGGTAAGTCGCTGCCCATCCAAAAACACCGGTGGAAGGTGAAATAGTACTACAAAGACAGAAAGGGAAAAGGCCGCAGACCTTCTAAGAGCACATCTGTTTAAACAACAAACAGGTAATCCCCCTACATAAAAATGCTCACCAGAACCTAAAGGGTAAAATGCACATCTGGAGTCAATGATCGTCACTTTGGGATCTCCTCAACTCCTGGATCTATGATGAAGCCAGATTTTTTGCTTAGCCAGTCACACTTCAGAGACCGTGAAAGACGTAAGGCAGACAACAAATCACGGAACACATGGAACCCGGAAACAATGATACCAAACAGGTGCAAATGATCATCAATTTAATATGTAGGTTGAAACACAATCATTAACTGAAACAGAAACAGCTGTGTAGGAGGAATAAACTGGGTGAGGATCAGCCAAACACGGCTAACAAAGTGAGGTTGCTGAAGACAGTTTAATGTCAAGAGTCATACACCATGGGAAGACTGAGCACAGCAACAAGACACAAGGTAGTTACACTATATCAACAAGGTCTTTCCCAGGCAGTAATTTCAAAGCAGACAGGGGTTTCCAGATGTGCTGTCCAAGCTCTTTTGAAGAAGCACAGAAAAACGGACAATGTTGAGGACTGTAGACACAGTGGTCAGCTACGGAAACTTAGTGCAGCACATGAAAGACACATCATGCTTACGTCCCTTCACAATCGGAAGATGTCCAGCCATGCCATCAGCTCAGAACTGGCAGAAAATGGGACCCTGGTACACCCATCTACTGTCCGGAGAAGACTGGTCAGAAGCGGTCTTCATGGAAGACTTGTGGCCAAAAAGCCTTATCTCCGATGTGGAAACAAGGCTAAGCGACTCAACTATGCACAAAAACACACTAACTGGGGTGCAGAAAAATGGCAGCTTATGCTCTGGACTGCTGGACTGATGAGTCAAAGTTTTAAATATTTGGTTGTAACAGAAGGCAGTTTGTTTGCAGAAGGGCTGGTGAGAGAACAAGAATGAATGCTTGCAGGCAAAAGTGAAGCATGGTGGAGGTTCCTTGCAAGTCTGGCCTTGCATTTTTGTAAATAGAGTCGGGGATTTCTTCAGAGACTGACTGCAAGGCTTCTTGTTGTAGAGCCATCTGCGTGCCTCCACCATCAGTCCCTCCTGGTGCCATTTTGCTCCATGCAGCGCCTCCTAGAGGAGACCAGGATGGACAGCACAGGTGCGCAGATGTCTCTAAGCCAAGATGCCTGCGTTCAAGCCTGCTGTCGGTCCCTGAAGAAACAGGATTACTTCAGATCGTGATACTTGTAGCAGATAATAAAACTATTAAGAAGCATGTCGCCATATGCCTAATTATTGAGGGGGGGACTTTATACTGGGTGGTAGTTCCGCTTTAAATGTAATTGGAAGGTGGAAAAATATGAGCAAATGCAAGAAAAAAAAAACTTTATGGAAAAGGTGATAGTTAAATGGCAAAGCCTCCTATCAGAAGTGGTTGAGGCTAAAACAGTAGATGAATGTAAGAACTCATGGATAGACGTCTGACTATTCCAAGAATAAAATGTCTGAGATAACAAGATGGGGAACAGTCATTGAATGGCCCAGGTACAAAAATGTTTTTTGGGGCCCTGATTCACAAAAACTATTTTCACAGAGGAACAACTAGAGAGCTTGATGGTCCCTGGAGCAACACTCCCTTCCACACCCCCTGTAGTTACTCTCCTGGCAGGGAGCGAGATCTTGATGGTCCCTGCAGCAACACTCCCTTCCACACCCCCTGTAGTTACTCTCCTGGCAGGGAGAGAGATCTTGATGGTCCCTGGAGCAACACTCCCTTCCACACCCCCTGTAGTTACTCTCCTGGCAGGGAAATGGACACAGTAGATTGGGCAATTTGTTATTTGCTGTCACATTCTATGTTTCTATTTTTCTAACGTTTGAAAACTCTCTAAACTAGAACAAATATATTCAGTAGAACAGGGATATGGGGGGATTTGTCTCTCCTCAAATATCCTGTCTGTAAAATGGCCTCAGGTGACGTATCAGTTTGAATAGGAACCTCCATAGTAGCTTGTGGTTATTGTTATAAATATTGAGAGATTGTATAGCTCCCCCTCCCTCCCAAATGACTTCACTTTCAGCTTTTACACATGTGACCTTTTGTTCTTGAGGTAAAACAATATGCCTGTCCCCTAACCCTCCCTAGAAACCGCAGACCTTCATGTTTAATCAGCAAGTTTTACTGAGTAAAGCTTATTTCAGATCTTTGAAGCCCAGGCCACAATAGAAAGAAAAAAAAGCCTATATTGCTAAAGATTACTACTCCAAATGTTACTGATCTATTGATAGAAAGATCCCTTCTTAAGACGTCAGCAATTTTGCTATCTAATATTTTTATCTAAACCACTCACCACGACCTCTTGTGCTCCAGTAGCTGTTACACAGCAGACATAAGCATAAAGAGATCAAACCAACACGATGCAGATGAAGTATTCATTTATAGGTCATAACCCAGATGTTGGGGCTATAGGGAAGAAATGTACACTGTTACCATGCTGTAAGAAGGACATCTTTGGCTGCTGTATGCGGTCAGACAGATCATGACCCATAATCCATTGCTGCTGTTTAAGCATTATATACTATGTAATTATTCGGCAATCCCATACCTACAAACAGTTCAAAAATATTTTTGGGGGCACTTTTCCTTGGGAAGTCACATGCCAGGATCTCCAGAGATCCAAAATCTGCTGGAATTGCTCTGTATGTTGTTCGATTAGGTAAAACAGCAGATTATTACCCAGAATCTCTGTCTGGGTGCAGTTGTTTGTCCCCCAATTACTTCAGCATACCTCCCAAGTGTCCCTCTTTAGGAGGGACAATCCCTCCTTCAGACCCAAATCCCTCTGTCCCTATTTCCCAACCTGTAGTCTCTCTTTTAGACTGTAAGGTGTAACTATATAATTGTATCACATTGCTCCACAGCAATAAAACTCACATTAATATTTGTTTAAACTTCAGTATATGCTTTCATACAGTAGACTGTGCAAATAAAATATTTTGGTCTCGTTCTAACTCATTTATTCAGTTACACAAAGAGGTGTCAATAGGTTATGAAGTAACCTAACAATTCTCAGAAATGCCCTGCCCACCAGCCACGCCCGCAGCAATACCACCTCAAACAAAAGCGTCCTTCTTTGGTCATTTGAAATGTTGGGCGATATGCTCCAGTTCTGCTTTGTACATCAACCTTCCTATGTACAAAACAATTACCATGGGCGTCCGGAAGGGAGGGCAAGGGGGGCACTTGTCCCCACCTACAATTACCCCTTCCATATAAACAAAGGGCATGGATGGGCTGGCATGGGGGTTATATTATGGCTTTTCTATGGACACACCTGACAATTACATTAACATACTATTCTATTTTTATTTTGCAGATTTTAAATGCAAATTCTATACATTCTTCCTTAACTTAATATAAAACATATTTAAAAAGCTTCCAGTCTGTCACTGTTCTGTCCAACAGAGCTTGCCATCTGTGTTACTATTACAGACTAATCTTTACAGCACACTGTAAGACTAAAAGATACTGAAAATTATTTAAAGGGATAGAAATATTTAGGCTGTAAAAAAATATAGGGTTTATGTCCCCGAATAAAACAAGGGTACTCCCACCTCTGAGAGATATTTTATTAAAAAATTATAAGAGCTCCAACTTGAATTTTTTAGGTGCAATATCACAGTGGCCTGAAAATTTCCAGTGCTGCTGTTGCTACACCATCCTATGGACTGCTCTGGTCTGTAGACCATAAATCTCCATAGGATGGTGTAACAACAGCGCCACTGGAAATTTTCAGGCTACTGTGATATTGCACTGTTATCATTTTTAATAAAATATCTCTCAGCAGTGGGAGTACCCTTGTTTTACACAGAGGGATAAACCCTACAACATATATTTTTTTACATTTTAAGTATTACTATCCCTTTAAAGGCGAATTAACAATAACTCCTACTTAACATTACTATAGCTAGAAAACTCTAAAGGCCTCTGTGATTTTTTCCTTGCTCCTACATTCAAGAGATAACATTTCTATTGAGTCCTTGATGTTACCTGTGGAGGCAGACAGGACAAATTCCATCACATGACAAACTCTGCCTACTGCACATGGTAATCTTAAAGGGATAGTAATGTTTCATTCATACAGCAGCTCCAATTAGTGTTCAAAGTATTTGGGCCATGGAGAGTGTTATTTCAATACTGTCAGAGTTGTAGTTCAAGAGGAATTGAATTATGAAGTACCCCCCTCTCACCCCTTTTACCTAGCATAAGCCACCTCCCCTCAGATGTGCAATCTGGTCCCTTGAACCGACAAGTCACAGCATGGGACAATCTTCTTACTGTGAGAACAATGAAAACCCTACCATCCTTGACAGATTTTTCCCTTATCTTAATGGAAGATTTTCCCTCTCTGAAAGCCATCTGGACACCACCTTGCTGGAGGTGGATACTTTATCAATCAGTTACTCTTGAACTACAACTCTGACAGTATTGAAATAACACTCTCCATGGCCCAAAAACTATGAAGGTTAATTGGAGCTGCTTTTATTATGAAACATTACTATCCCTTTAATGTGGCCTAAATACTAATTGGAGCTGCTTTTATTATGAAAACATTACTATCCCTTTAATCTATCACCCCACTGTACTACAAGCCAGAAGACAGCAAACTGTTCGATTGTCTTACTACTTGATGATAACTTCTCCAGTGTCTAAACAGTCAAGACAACATATAATTATTTTGAACATAGCTAAAATATTGTGTCTCACATGCACAATTAATTTGGTAACATAACAAATAATATTTTAGTCAATGAGACTGATGCATTCAGAAATATTGGGGACATTTTGGAACAAACCATGTGCACCATAAGGCACAAATACAAATTTCCAAAATTTCTCATTGATTTAAAAAGAGATTTTAACCCCTTGAACTCTAGAGAGTTGAAGATCCGCCTAATATCCATTGGTTAAAAGCTCCTTTTAAATCAGAGAATTATTTTTACTGTGGTGCAGTTGGTTGATGCCAGAATGATTTAATTTCCATAGGATTATATACTAAGGTGTGATAGGGATGAGATCACTTCTCCAGTGAGATACACTCTCCAGTTCCTATTTTATTCTATGAAAGATTTAGTTATACACTACAAGGGGAGATGCACACAGGTGTGATAAAGAGGAGATAATGTCTCCATTGAGATTCACTCTCCAGTTCCTATGTTATTCTACGAAAGATTTAGTTATAGACTACAGGGGAGATGTACTAAGGTGTGATAAAGAGGAGATAATGTCTCCATTGAGATTCACTCTCCAGTTCCTATGTTATTCTACGAAAGATTTAGTTATAGCCTACAGGGGAGATGTACTAAGGTGTGATAAAGAGGAGATAAGTTCTCCAGAGCAATAGACTCTCCATCTCCTATGTTATTCTATGGTAGAGTTAAGTTACAGGGGGAGATGCACTAAGGTGTGATTAAGAGGAGATGACTTCTCCAGTGAGACAAACTCTCTAGTTCCTACGTTATTCTATGAGAGAGCTTTAGTTGTAGACTACAGGGGGAGATGCACTAAGATGTGATTAAGATGAGATGACTTCTTCAGTGAGACAGACTCTCTAGTTCCTATTTTATTCTATGGGAGAGCTTTAGTTATAGACTACAGGGGGAGATGCATTAAGGTGTGATTAAAAGGAGATGACCTCTCCAGTGAGACAGATTGTCTAGTTCCTATGTTATTCTATGGGAGAGCTTTAGTTATAGACTACAGGGGGAGATGCACTAAGGTGTGATTAAGAGGAGATAACTTCTCCAGCGAGACAAACTCTCTAGTTCCTCTGTTATTCTATGAGAGAGCTTTAGTTATAGACTACAGGGGAGATGTACTAACTTATCTGGGGGCAGTGAAAAAAAAACACTACCCCGACGTGGAGACCTGCAGAGATCATCCAACACTGTCAGACAGACCCCCACAGCACCTAAGGGCTCACAATCAAGACAGATTTCTTAAGTTACAGTCTTCTTTTCAAAGCTAAATGACAGAAAATAAAGAGCACAGGGGAACTTGCCAGTGACATTTCCAGAACTTTGACTCATTCATGGAGAAAATGTGCAGATATTTGTTGGACAAAACACCTAAAGTAAATCAGTGTTCTCTGATAGTCAGGGGCAAATTTCATCTTCATTTCAACTTGTAAAGAATTAGTGTCTTTTGAATAAAAATATATGACTGCCAGTCCTTTTCTTTTGAGGAAATATTTCGCTAATCTACAAAACTTGTATTTGCAGAAAGAGACCATTATTGTCATTAAAGGGATAGTAATACTTCGTTTTAACTTTATTTCATTTTGTAGGCATTAAAAAAACATGAAGAATGATATAAGTCTTATCTCTCAAACCTTTATGGTTTAAGAGATATTCACAAGCAAAGTGTCCCCCTCCCGCCCCTTTTACTGAAGTAACACTTTTTAGCCAGAGCAGAAGGGAGGTGCCCAGGTAGACTGCAGAGAGGGACAATCTTCAATTAAGATAAGGGAAACACCTGAAAAGCTTGTCAAGGGGGGCAGGGCTTTCATTGTTCTCATAGGAAGAAGATTGTCCCCTTCTGTTATCTGTCCAGTCTATGGACTGAATTCCACATCTGAGAAGAAATGGCTTACACAAGGTAAAAGGGGCGGGAGGGGGAAACATTGCTTGTGAATATCTCATAAACCATAAAGGTTTGAGATATAAGACTTATATCATTCTTCATGTTTTTTTAATGCCTACAAAATAAAATAAAGTTAAAACGAAGTATTACTATTAATGATGATCGAGCACCCCAATGCTCGGGTGTTCGGGTGCTCTGGCCGAGCGTCCCCGGAGGCTCGAGTGCTCGGCCGAGCACCCGAGCCCCATTGAAGTCAAAGGGAGGACTCGAGCATTACACCAGGCACCCCCTGCTCTGATGAGGGGAGGGTGCCTGGTTCATAGGAAAAGGTCAGAAAATGATGGAAACACCACAGAAATGGTTCAGGGACAGCATAGAGAGGATGTCTGGATGCATCTTGGACTCCAGCGTCGCTGCTGGGAACGATGTTTCGCCCGTAGTACGCCATTTTTACAGACTGACCGTAAAACACACAAAAAGGAAGATAAAAACGACTTTAGGCGAAAAATTGTTACCAAACAGTATTTGCTGTATATTTACTTGTATATCATCTGCAAATTCTGCAAAAAATTTCATTGATTTTTCGGAACTGGGGCCATGATTAAGAGGGAAACGTGCGCAGCGTAAAGCAGGTGTTCAACGTGGTTATGGCCCAGGTAAGGTACAGCATTCAGGAACGGAGGCCGCAGCTACCACAGGTTTTACAACATGTCCGTTTGCCCTTGTTAAGTTCAAAATTTATAGTCGGAACAGTGGGGTCTGATCCATTGAGTAAAAGTGACGAAGTGACTTAGTGGATGAAGCCAAGAACTACCTTCTGCTCTGTCGAACACCCCAGCCCTATTTAATTCAATGGGAGGACCTGAGGCACTCCGATACAACCTGTATATCACAAAATGGAGGGCCTCATTCACATTGTGGTACAATAGTTCAGGTAGTGGTCCAACACTCATAAAGCCTATGCACTAAGTGAAAGGGCTGCCAAAAATTAGACTGAAATGTCACTCCAATACACCCTTTATTACACATAAAGGAGGGCATCATACACACCCTTGAAAAATTAGGATTAATGGCCTGCTGGTGACCCTCTAAAACATTAGGGGCGAGGGCATGCCGCTAAGCTGACCATCTAAAACATTAGGAATGAGGGTCTGCTGCTGAGCCGACCATCTAAAACATTATGGGTGAGGGTCTGCTGCGGAGCTGACCATCCTAAACATTATATGCGAAGGCCCGCTAGTGAGCTGACGCTATAAAACATTATATGAGAGGGCCCGTAAGAGAGCTCACCCAATAAAACATTATATGAGAAGGCCCGCTGGTGAGCTGACCTATACAAAAATTGTCAAACAGGGCCCGCTGGTGAGCTGGCCCTATATAAAAATTATATCACAGGGCCCGCTGGTGAGCTGGCCCTATATAAAAATTATATCACTGGGTATATGGAAGAGGAGGAGGAGGATGAGAAGATTAAGAGTCAACCATATACCCGTTTTTTGGGTGGAAGGGGTGAATGGGAATACAGAGTATTCCCATCATTGTAAATAACATATCTAAAGTGACTTTATGTTCACCCGGGGCTTTCCTCCAGTGGAGTGGAGAAGTCAGGGGAAATCCAGGCCTTGTTCATTTTTATAAGTGTCAACCTATCAGCATTTTCGGTGGAAAGGCGGATACGCTTATCTGTTATGATGCCACCAGCAGCACTAAATACCCGCTCAGACAGAACGCTGGCGGCAGGGCAGGCCAGCACCTCCAAGGGGTAGAGTGCCAGTTCATACCACGTGTCCAGCTTGGACACCCAGTAGTTGTAAGGCACAGAGGGATCATTGAGGACGCTGACACGGTCTGCTACGTACTCCTTCACCATCTTCCAAAACTTTTCCCTCCTTGTGACACTAGGCTGCGCATCAGGGTGAGGGTGCTGGCGGGGTGTCATGAAGGTGTCCCACGCCTTGGAGAGTGTTGCCCTGCCTTTGTCGGAACTGCTGTGTGCTCCCCTTTTCTCCCCTTCTCGGTTGGCCAAGGTAGCACGTACTCTGCCGCCAGCGTTGTCAGATGGAAAATTTTGGAGCAATTTTTCGACAAGAACCTTCTGGTATTGCACCATTTTGCTTGTCCTCTCCACCGGAGGAATGAGAGATGAGAAATTCTCTTTGTAGCGGGGGTCCAGAAGGGTGAACACCCAGTAATCCGTGTTGTCTAAAATGCGTATAACGCGTGGGTCACGGGAAAGGCAGCCTAACATAAAGTCAGCCATGTGTGCCAGAGTACCAACAGGCAAGATTTCGCTGTCCTCACCAGGAGGATGACTCTCAATCTCCTCGTCCTCTTCCTCCTCTTCTGCCCACCCACGCTGAAGAGATGGAAATAAAGTTCCATGGCTACCCTCTGTAGCGGAGGCAACCGTGTCTTCCTCCTCCTCCTCCTCCGCCTCCTCCAATTGTCGCTGAGAAGACGAAGTGAGGGTGCTCTGGCTATCACCTTGTGTAAGCTCTTTCTCCCCCATTTCCACCTCTTCCACATGCAAAGCGTCGGTTTTAATTGTGAGCAGCGAGCGTTTCAGTAGACACAGAAGTGGGATGGTTACACTGATAATAGCGTTATCGCCGCTCACCATCTGTGTCGATTCCTCAAAATTGCGTAAAACCTCACAGAGGTCTGACATCCATTCCCACTCCTCACTTCTGATTACAGGAAGTTGAACGGAGAGGCGACGACCGTGTAACAGCTGGTACTCTACTACTGCCCTCTGCTGCTCACAAAGCCGGGCCAACATGTGGAAGGTGGAGTTCCAGCGCATGCTCACGTCACACAGCAGCCGGTGAGCTGGCAATTGTAAGCGCTGCTGCAGCTTCAACAGGCCGGCTGAAGCTGTAGATGACTTACGGAAATGTGCACACACGCGGCGCACCTTCGTCAAGAGATCATGCAAATTGGGGTAGGTTTTTAGAAATCGCTGAACCACTAAATTAAATACATGCGCTAGGCATGGTACGTGTGTGAGCTTGCCGAGCTCCAAAGCCGCCACCAAGTTACGCCCATTATCACACACAACCATGCCTGGTTGCAGGTTGAGTGGCGAGAGCCACTGCTCGGTCTGGTGACTAATCCCCTGCAACAGCTCTGAGGCCATGTGCTGTTTGTCCCCAAGGCAGATCAGCTTCAGCACGGCCTGTTGACGCTTCCCCACTGCAGTGCTACACTGCTTCCAGCTACCGGCTGATGGGTGAGTGGCGCTGCGCGCAGAGAATTCGGAGGTGGAAACGGAGGAGGAGGAGGAGGAGCCAATAACGTAGGTGCTGGCGGAAACCCTGATGGAGGTAGGGCCCGCAATCCTCGGCGTGGGTAGCACCTGTGCCATCCCAGGGTCCGAGTCGCTCCCAGCCTCCACAACATTCACCCAGTGTGCCGTCAGGGAAATGTAGCGTCCCTGGCCACAAGCACTTGTCCATGTGTCAGTCGTTAAGTGGACCTTCCCAGTAACTGCGTTGGTCAGGGCACGGGTGATGTTAAGGGACACATGGTGGTGTAAGGCGGGGACGGCACACCGGGAAAAGTAGTGGCGGCTGGGGACTGCGTACCGAGGGACAGCTGCTGCCATCAGGCTGCGGAAGGACTCAGTCTCCACAAGCCTAAATGGCAGCATTTCGATGGCCAGTAATTTGGAAAGGTGTGAGGTTAGTGCTATGGCCTGTGGGTGGGTGGCTGGGTATTTTCGCTTGCGCTCAAATGCCTGGGGTAACGACATTTGGACGCTGCGCTGGGACAGGGAAGTGGATGTGGTCGCTGATGGTGCTTCAGATGGTACAGGTGCAGGGCGGGAGGTATGCGGGCCTGCGCCTTCGACAGGCGATTGGCCGGCACCGAAAACAGGGGAAGAGGAGGCAGTGGTGTGGCCTGCAGACACAGATTGGCGATCCGTGCGTTCCTCCCACTTATTACGGTGCTTGGATGCCATGTGTCGGATCATGCTGGTGGTGGTGAGGTTTCTAGTGTTCATGCCTCGGCTCATTCTGGTGTGGCACAGGTTGCAAACTACAATTTTTTTGTCGTCCGCACTTTCCTTAAAAAAACGCCATACCGCGGAACACCTAGCCCTTGGCAAGGGAGATTTACTCAAGGGGGTGCTCCGTGGAACATTTGCGGGCCGGTTTGGTGCGGTCCGCCTTCTTTCTTTAGCCACACCACTGCCTCTTCCAGCCTGTTGCGGTGCTGCAGATGGCTCACCCTCAGGACTGCTGTCATCGCTCAGCTCTCCACCTTCCCAGGTGGGGTCAGTGACCTCATCGTCCACCAACTCCTCCTCCACTTCCTCACTCTGATCATCCTCCTCATTTCTTGAACCCACCACATACTCAGTCATTGACAACTGTGTATCATCCTCCTCATCAAGGTCTTGAGACAGTAATTGTGGTTGATTTGATGGCAACTGTGTCTCATCATCATCATCATCCACTTCCTTTGACCTTAAATGCCGTTCCCCTCTGTCATCTTCTTGTGATTGGGTACCCTCTAGAGGTTGTGAATCAGGGCACAAGATCTCATGTTCCTCTGCAAGCGTGCTTGGAGAGAGGTTCAATTCAAGGATTGGTGATGAGACGAGCTCCTCACTATATCCCAGTGTGGGATCACTTCTTTGGCCAGACCCTCTATGGTGGGAGGAAGGATGATCAGGGTGAGGATTATGTTGACCAGACTCTTGGCTACTGAGAGTGGACTTGGTGGAAGACAGGGTGGTGCTTAACCAACTGGAAGCAGTATCAGCTGAAATCCAACCGACCACCTGTTCGCAGTGGTCTGACCTCGAGAGTGATGTCCTGCGACGCCCTGTAAACTGAGACATGAAGCTAGGTATGGTGGATGTCTTTCTTTCTTGTGCTCTGGCACCAGGCACAGTTTCTACGCGTCCTGACCCGCGCCCTGAACTATCAGGATCACGTCCACTTCCCCGTCCCTTTTTACCCGCCTTCTTCATATTACACGGAATATGTGCCGCTAATCTGCGGCTAGGCACACTAAACAGAATGTGACGCTAATTTGTGAATTTGCACACTAAACAATATGTGCCGCTAATCTGCGGCTAGGCACAGTGAACGGAATATGTGATGTTAATTTCTGAATTTGCACACTAAACAATATGTGCCGCTAATCTGCGGCTAGGCACAGTGAACGGAATATGTGACGTTAATTTATGAATTTGCACACTAAACAATATGTGCCGCTAATCTGCGGCTAGGCACAGTGAACGGAATATGTGACGTTAATTTATGAATTTGCACACTAAACAGAATGTGCCGCTAATCTGCGGCTCGGCACAGTGAACGGAATATGTGACGTTAATTTATGAATTTGCACACTAAACAGAATGTGACGCTAATCTGCGGCTAGGCACACTAAACAGAATGTGCCGCTAATCTGCGGCTAGGCACAGTGAACGGAATATGTGACGTTAATTTATGAATTTGCACACTAAACAGAATGTGCCGCTAATCTGCGGCTAGGCACACTAAACAGAATGTGCCGCTAATCTGCGGCTAGGCACAGTGAACGGAATATGTGACGTTAATTTATGAATTTGCACACTAAACAGAATGTGCCGCTAATCTGCGGCTAGGCACAGTGAACGGAATATGTGACGTTAATTTATGAATTTGCACACTAAACAGAATGTAACGCTAATCTGCGGCTAGGCACAGTGAACGGAATATGTGACGTTAATTTATGAATTTGCACACTAAACAGAATGTGACGCTAATCTGCGGCTAGGCACACTAAACAGAATGTGCCGCTAATCTGCGGCTAGGCACAGTGAACGGAATATGTGACGTTAATTTATGAATTTGCACACTAAACAGAATGTGAGGCTAATCTGCGGCTAGGCACACTAAACAGAATGTAACGCTAATCTGCGGCTAGGCACACTAAACAGAATATCTCACCTTAAAAAAAAAAAGGAAATTGTGCCCCCCCAAACAAAATATAAATGCTGCCCCCACACACAACAGTCCTAAAAAGGACTTTTGGGTCTTGAACTACTACCAACACTTTTATTCTCCCTACACTGACTTTCCCTGCCTGATCGCATCTCTCCCTGGCTGAGAATGAGCAGAACTCGCGAGTCGGGTGCTATACAGCACCCGATCACGAGTTCTGGCCAGCCAATCAGTGTAATGCCAGCAGCCAACATGGCTGCTGGCATTACACTGATGTCAGAGCCTCCCCGCATGTTTATTGGCTGCGCAGCAGCCGCGAAACGTGCGGGGAGGAGACCCGAACATGGCGGGCGAGCACATGCGGTACTCGTACGAGTACCGCCATGTGCCGAGCAGAGCTATGCTCGAGCCGAACCGAGCTTCGGCCGAGCATGCTCGCTCATCACTAATTACTATCCCTTGAATTAATTCTGTGTTCATAATTGCTGTGGTGTAAGCCTTTCACCATAGCAGGGGCATGCAATGTGCAAACACTAAAAGGGTTAAAGCAGGCTGTGCTCTGGCTCCATAGGGAACTAAAGGAAGATTTCAACATCTCCATGTCTGGGAACATTTTCTTCTGGACTCCCCGGAGCGCATCAAAAGGGATGGGACTTAATTGTGTGTGTGTCTGTGTGTGTGTTGGGAGATGCTTCATAAACATAGAAACAATAGGCAGAATAAGCTGGGGAAGGAGGAGAAGTGGGCAGGGAGGGTAGAACCAGACTGGGAAGGAGCAGAAGTGGGCAGAAAAAACTATCCACATCCGGAGAATCATCCACAGAAGTGGGCAAATAAACTACTCTCATCCAGAGAATCAGCCGCAAAATCTGAGTCTCTGGGGCAAATCCGGAACATTCCCAGCTATGAAGATCTCCAGCTTCAGACAGGCAATGTTGGGACTGCAAACTCTGACAGCAGAGGCAGCTATCAGAGTTTAGTGCATGTGGTGAACAGCCACACTATCATAGAAACACACCCACTTGAATATGACAATGGCTTATTAGCCTACATTTCTATATGCGAATGAGACATTGTTGAAGCGTCAGTGCAAAATCGTAAACCTGCTGAAAGGCTTGGCAGATTCATGGCAATGTCAGAATATTTGTGGCTCATTCACAGGGACTTGGTGGTGAAGACATCTTAGTGCATACCGTCGGTATGCCATTGACACAAATACAACACAAGATCGCCAGACTGGCCTTTTATCGACTTTTAGTGCAGCTCCCTCAGTGTTTTTTAAATGACAGTGTTGTTTTTAGACAACCTATCTAGCATTCACGGGGTTAAAAGCCACATTTAAAGCGGAACTATCACTCCAAATAAAGTTCCCCTCCAATAATTATTCATATAATGATAAGCATAGAATTACTAGTATTATCCTGAATAAGTCCAGTGTTATTAATAAATCCTACTGGATCTGAGACTGATGGGCAGACATCTTGCTGTAGTGGCATCTGTGCACCTGAGACATCAGTCACTTCCTGTACCTTAAGGTACAATGCAACTCCCTCTCACCAATCACAGAGGAGACCAGGTCGGACAGCGCAGGTGAACAGACGTCTCAAAGGCAAGATGTCTACGCTGATACCTGCCTGTTCGTCTCTGATCATGTAGGATTTCTTAATAACGCTGGACTTATAATACTAGTGTTTCTATCCGTATCTCTATATGAATAATTATTGTGGGGAAACTTTATTTGGATTAATAGTTCCGCTTTAAATCAATGGGAAATTTTACTTGTCCCTTATGGTATGTATTTGGTTTGATCGAATTGAACCACTTTCTTAGTAAATCAGCCTCAGTGTTAACATTTATCACCTGCAATGGAATCCAGTCCTCTGTTGAGTTGTATAATCAGAGTGTGTATGTTCTCTGTTCCTTGTCATTGTGCCTATTCAATTTGCTCTGCATTTACCCAAAACTGCTTCCGTCTCGACATTATCAGAATTAGTCGTCAGGAGGAAGATAGGACAGAAAGCAGTAAAGCTAATACAATGTCCAGCCACAAGGACGTAACAAAGAAGGCATTGCTACTAATCTGTATGCCACACCTAGACAGGGGATTTGCAGCATATTTCTGTCACATGGAAATCATTAACCCTTTGAGTGCCATGGGTTGTTACATAACTTCAAGCTATTTACTTGATCGGCTTAGTGCAGGGGGAGCTCCAACCTGTCCTCAAACCCCCATTCAATGCTGCAGGCTTTCAGGATCTCCTTACATGATCACAGGTGAATCAGTCAGTGGGTTTATTCATTCTGAAGGATCTGCCAGAGTTCATGACATTCCCCTGTGTTTAAAGGGATAGTAATGTCTGTGTTCACCAAAATGTAATATTGTAGCTATTACGAAACTAAATTAACTGACGGGAGTCCCATCTCTCTCAAACGATATACGAAGATAAAATCCCCACCCCTCCTTTTTTCCAGACATCAGGCTCTAGCTTACAGCAGGAGATCCTGGTCCAGAGACTGGCAGGCGGCTCTTCAGCAGTGACCTTGTTTTACTCAGCAGGAAAAGCTCTATAACATATACATTTTCATAAAAAATGTTTACTGCTCCTTTAAATTATATTGAGCTTTTAACCTTTAGACTGTAGCCTATCACAATCAGGACCCACTGATCCTTTTGTTTTCAATGTTCCATTTGTACTGTTTAATATCTCTGTATGTCTAGGCCTTATTGTACAGTGCTGCGGTATAAGTTGGAGCTATATAAATAAAGAACAACAACAAGAAAAATAACCTCTTGAATAGGGGATAAATACAAATTCCTGTTAAATTAAATTGGGATTGTAACCCCTTGTATGCCAGAGAGGTCTTCAATGGGTTAAACAATTCATTCAAATGTCTGGAAATTAAGGAATTTTTATTTTGTCCCATTGTGGTGCAGTTGGTTTACTCCACAATAAATCAAGTTTGCTTTTATAAATCTGTATCATAAAATCATTAAATACATGGCAGACACGATCCAACTGGCCCATCTATTCTGCCCATTTTTCTATCTAGTTAGCTCCGACTTATTTTATTCATAGAATTACCAGTTGTCTATTCCAATAGTTCTTACTGTCATTTACTGTTTTAGCCTCTACCACTTCTGCTGGGAAGATGTTCCATATATCTATCATCCTTTCTGTAAATTAGTTTTTCTTACATTTTCTCTTAGTTTTCAAGATTCTAATTTTAGAGAACGCTCCCTGGTTCTAGCATTGCTATTAATGCGAAACAATGATCCCACCTGAATGTTAATGAATCCCTTAATTCAATCAGTCATACCATCCCCCTTCCTCCTTTCCTCCAAGCCCTACATATTCAGATTCTGTAGTCTTTTCCGAATTATAGTATGTTTTTTTTTTTTTTAGCAGATTACCATTTTAGTGATCCTTCTTTGAAGAGTCTTTAATTTATTGATGTCCTTGTGGAGATATGGTCTCCACATCTACACATCATACTCTAGATGAGGTCAAACTAGTGATCTGTAAAGTAGCTTTAGGACCTGGCTTTAGCCTATACAACCTAGTGCCCTGATGACTTTTCCCATGGCTGCATTGCTTGCCTACCTTTAAATTATCATATACTACTATGCACAAGTCCCTTTCCTCTGATGTTCTTTTCAGCAGAGTACTATTAACTCTATATTCTGACTTTGGGTTTTTTGTACTATTTGCATTATTTAAATTTTGTTGCATTACATTCTAGATCCCATAATTTTGTCCATTCCTCCAACTTTCTTAAATCACTTCTCATTTGACTTATCCATCTAGGAATGTCAACCTCATTACAGCTCTTACTGTCATCTGCAAAAAGGCACACACTTCCTTGAAGTCCACAAGAAATATTGTTAAAAATGGTATTAAACAGAACAGTCCCCACAGCGAATCTGTGGGGTATTCCACTAGTAACCCATCCTTAATCTGAATGCAATCCAATGACTATGACCCTCTATCTTCAATGCTTCAGCCAATACTTTATCCATTTTATTGTGTATGGATGCATGATATGGCTGCAGACCATGGGTCATTACCCTTGTGGCAAATGCCAAAATAGCATCTCAAAACAGGTACAATAAAGCTCACCTACGTACAGGGAATGTGACTGAACATACCTTTGACTTTCTAATGCGTCTGGATGTATTTGAAGGAGTATCCTACAGTATGCCCCCCTAAAGTTTGTGACATTCTCATAGCATGTGCTATACTCCATAACATTGATAAGGACACACTTCTATTAGGGAACATTGGCCCAGAACCATTTGAAATGGTCCCTGTGATAGAGCTATTGGAGCAGTATGCAGTCGGAGGTGCAGAGACATGTGACAATGTCATCAATTACTTTTTCTATTGTAAGTATAATGTATGAAACCATGACAACTCATTTGACACCATAAGATCTCCATTCTGCTTGAGAAACTGGATAAACCATCTACATCACAATTCATTATGTTTATCTTTACAGACTGCAGTACTCTTGCTTGACACATTGCCACTGTATCTGGGTGGAGAAGAGTATGTATCGCTGGGACTTTCTGTGCAATTGCTAATCCATATCATATCTTCCTGCAGAAAGAGAGCAACAATACAAATAAGTTTCATATTTATTTTATGTTATCGTTGGTGTAAGAAATTCTACCTAGCCCCTCTTACTAAGGGTACAATTGTTCTTTGGGGATTGGTTGTAACTTTAAGAAATACACAGATAACGGATAATAATAAAGATGATTGTATGTATTATGTACAGAATCAAAATACTGTTACAGTTTGGATGGTATATACATGAATTGAACAATATTATAGATTACAGGTATAGAAAAGAGGGAATTGAATTGGATACCAGTAAATTATATGATGAAAATCTCCTCACACCCTCCAGCACAAATCTTGGTTTCTGGTGTCTTATCTGCTGGGCTCACATCTGGACAGGGATCAGGACTGCTGTACTCAGGCCTCTCTCATTCTCTTCTCCTCTGCTCTCCTCCAGTTCTCCTGAAGTTCCCCTCAAGGTCTCCTCCCACCCCCCAAAAATACTGCTCCTTTATACCATTTTCACATCACTTAGGTCTGGTGTAAACTGGTTAGCTCAACTGACTTTTCTCACCACACCCACTTGCCATTTCATGGTGGCCTCAGAGATATTACTGATGGGGGAAGGCTCCAGAAACAGGTGTATCAGAAGCATTTGTTCTTCTATCTGAAATCTTTGTTTAGTTGACAAACAGAGAAAGTTTTTACATCTGTCCTCCTTCCTTTCTTATATGACCAAGAGAGAGCTTCCTTTGAGTCCTCAAATGGCTAAATTAGGAATGCATCCTGTCAAACCACTTGGAAAAAACCTTTATTTGTGTAATTGTGTGACCCCCTGCTGTTTGGGACAGCTGAAATTGCACTGGATTCTTAATTAAAGAAACTTATTTCCAATTGTATATTCCTAAGCCATAATACAGACATTTAACCCTACACATGTGTACACATACATATATATATATACACATATATACACATATATATATATATATATATATATATATATACATACATACACATACACACATACACATACACACACACACACCCACATACATACACACACACAAAATAAATTGCATACAATGTCCATATCCATAGAGATAAAGACATGTATACATACATAAACACAGATATATATCTCCACAGACAAAACCCTGTTAGAAGTCATATTTGATCCATTTTGTCTTTCTTACATTCCCCGCCTAGAGGGTGAATATTTGTGAAAATAAGAGCCCTCTCAATAACACAAAATGGATGTCCTGGTGTGTGTGGATTAACTTTGTTCACAAGAGTTGAAATTGAACCAGTTTACTGTTACAGGAATGACTTGACAACCACCCATTGTATAGTACCATGAATTTAGGGTACTGTGAGGTAATTTAGTCTAATTGTCAGAATACTCACAGTTACAATATAACTATTAATTTACAGTCCTTTAGCCACTTTGTAGATCTTGAACCCACTTTCATGACTCCTGCAGCTTTATGCCCAGCTGCTCATATGTTTGGTTATATCCGTTCCTGCACGTTTGTACACCTGTGCCACAATCACTTCTTCCACCACTATGTCCTTCCCCTGACCCATGTTTGAGTCTTATTTTGGGGTGCAAGTTACATGTGGCTCTCACACCTACCGTATATCTCTTAGTACTGTGTAGTGTATTTGAGACAACCACTTACCATAGGACAGTTTATTGAGTGTGATAGGGTGGTGGGTTATTGTTAGAGCTTATAGCACATTTATTTCATGGACAAGTGTACTGAATTCCTTTACCAGCAATGAAATGAAAGGTGGGCTTGATATTTATTTATTAGTGACTTCAGGAAATTATAAGATACACTACATGTAAAGCATGTAGTATGATCTTTGGCCAAATCTCTGGTGGTACATGTCACCCCTGTCTCAGTCTCCTTATCAAATCCAAGTCTGGCTATCTGTAACAAAACGACAAACAGATGTTACTAAAGATAAGTTGCAATGGCACTTTTCTTCCCTAATATTAGTTACATTTCTTCAAACTGGTGTGGGCATTTGATAAAGAAAAACAAAAGTATCACTTCTTCTGTTGCCACTGTCTATTAATTATAACTAAGCTCTTACTGAAAGACACATTTACATATGCAAACTGGTACTCTTATGTGAAATAACAATAGACATTGTACAGACAATTTACAATTTCTAATTCATACAGCTTCAAAAATCTCTACAAATACCATTTATCTGCATCATTCTCTGAAGATATATGAATAGAAATGTGCCCTGTGCCATTTATTCTTATTGGTAGCACCCCGCCTTGATAAAGTGAGATAACTCCAAAAAAATCAATAAAAAAATGAGAAAGTAAAAAAAAAATAAAAATAGAATAAAATAAAAAATGTATAGATTGAATGCTGCTTTCACATTTTACAATTCAGTCTATTTTAAAGGCACATACAAGCAGCATGCAACCTATGTAAAAATTATATAACCAGGTGTTGCCTTTAAAAAAACAAAAAGACAAAATATAACTGAGGATTTGTGTATCTTCACCTCAGTATGGCAACAACTCATTAAAAAAACAAAAATCCTTCTTCATTTATCCAGCCATGATTTGCTGGCAGTGCAGGTGATTGAAACAAAAAAACTACAATAAAAATAATTTAGAATTTAGCCCACCTGACTGTACTTCATAGATTTTAGAGGCTTTTCCTTAAAAATTAAAAGTAAAAACACATAAAAATGTAAGGTCCTCTATAGTGGTTGAAATAAACAAGATTGGTAATTGCAATAACCATTTCTGGTCACATTTCTTTCATTATCAGTTGTATTTTTTCTGAAAAACAAAATTTGAGGAGAAACATTAGATACATAATAATTTGTTAAGGGAGATTTATAGAGAGAGATTCATTTTCTCCCTTTGCCTGTGCACCTTCACAAATATGATTGCACAACACTTTGGACAGCTCCAACTTTAATATTCCTAATTCCTCCATATATAATTTCCTCTCATTTTTAAGTTGGAAATTTTCTTTTTCAAGTCTCTCTTTCTCTGACTTTAAAAATTGATATGAGATCCTGGAGGCAGAAGGAGGAATTTTGTTGCTTGCACCTCCATTATTTCTTTTCTGCCCTCTTTTATCTGCTGGAAAGGTTTTACAGTTTCTTGCTATGTGTCCAATCTTGTTACATGCAAAACACCTAAACACATTACCATTTGTACAATGCCTAGGAACATTTGCACATCTCTCCCTTCCTTGTGAAGGGACTTCTACTTTAGACACTCTTGTATGCCCAGTTCTGTATCCCCTTACAATTGCCTCAGCCCTTTTGAGAGAACTAAACACCAAAGCAATACCATTTTTAGCAGACACAGACAAACCCACTATTTCACGAATTTCTGGTGATGCATTCTTCAGCAATGCCTTCTTATAAGTATCATCATTCTTATTTGCCTGCACACCAGTTGGGAGTGTTAGTTTATATAACACAAATAATCTATTACTAAACTCCTGTACCGATTCTCCCATCCTCTGTGCACAATTGCCAAATGCAGAATGATGATCATATTTCTCTGAACCCAGCGATTTCAATATCTCACTCAGAAGTTGCTGCTTTGTTCTAGGGTGCTCAAACACCTCAGAGGACAGACTTGATCTCAAAGATTTATCTAGACTAGACATAATCACATCAAATTTGTCTGCCTCTCTTAAATTTCTATGAATTTTTTCAAACTGATCAATTTTTAGAATTACTTCTATAGGATCATCAGTAAATGCTATGTATCCTAGGTCTCTACTCAAAGCTGCAAGTTCATTACAGGAAAGAGATTTGGAAACACTGGTTTCAGATACCAATAATCCCTGTGAATCTATCTTTTTCTCCATGGACACTGGTGCCATTTTCACAGCAGGCATTCCACATTCATTCATTCTTTCATCATTTCCAAACATATCCAAATCCATTCCACACACAATACTTTCACCACAGTTTGGAACATTAAATGCATCAACAACCACATTCCTCTTTCCTAACTGCTCTTTTAACCTGTTAATTTCTGACAAACAATGAGAATGATCAGCCTCTTTAGTGCTGGAGGATGCCAGAGCTCTAATGGCGCCCTGGGCATCACTCAGCCTCTCCAAAAGCTGCTCATTTTCAGTGCGAAGAACCTGGTTTTCTGCCATTGTGTGCTGGTTATTTACACACAAGGCAGTAGCATTCTTAGCTGATATTTTTAGTGACTCTAGAACATTACTCAAGTCATGCAGTTTACCCTCCAAACTCTCTTTCTGCTTCTGCAGTGATTTGTACTGCTGTGCTATCCAGCTAGCAGCAAAAATCAGTGCAGTTTTACCATTTGACTTTGATAATTTCTTTTCCCTGATTGCCTGGGCCACATAATTCTGAGCTTGGAACCAGGGATCTGACATGCCCTCCATGCATTTTACAATAAGCTCAGGGTTTGAAACCTTGGCAATCTTCTTCATTAAACCTTCCATTATACAGTGGAAGACTATAGTTATATTACCAAAATTAATACAAAGACAAAAGGTACTTAACAGTATTTTGAATCAACACAAAATAGTATATATTATCCACTTATAAATGTATTTCTGTGTCACACCAAAATCCCTCCTATCTGGCTCGCCAATCTGTAAGAAATTCTACCTAGCCCCTCTTACTAAGGGTACAATTGTTCTTTGGGGATTGGTTGTAACTTTAAGAATCACACAGATAAGGGATAATATTGAAAATGTTTGTATTATGTACAAAATCAAGATACTGTTACAGTTTGGATGGTATATACATGAATTGAACAATATTATAGATTACAGGTATAGAAAAGAGGGAATTGAATTGGATACCAGTAAATTATATGATGAAAATCTCCTCACACCCTCCAGCACAAATCTTGGTTTCTGGTGTCTTATCTGCTGGGCTCACATCTGGACAGGGATCAGGACTGCTGTACTCAGGCCTCTCTCATTCTCTTCTCCTCTGCTCTCCTCCAGTTCTCCTGAAGTTCCCCTCAAGGTCTCCTCCCACCCCCCAAAAATACTGCTCCTTTATACCATTTTCACATCACTTAGGTCTGGTGTAAACTGGTTAGCTCAACTGACTTTTCTCACCACACCCACTTGCCATTTCATGGTGGCCTCAGAGATATTACTGATGGGGGAAGGCTCCAGAAACAGGTGTATCAGAAGCATTTGTTCTTCTATCTGAAATCTTTGTTTAGTTGACAAACAGAGAAAGTTTTTACATCTGTCCTCCTTCCTTTCTTATATGACCAAGAGAGAGCTTCCTTTGAGTCCTCAAATGGCTAAATTAGGAATGCATCCTGTCAAACCACTTGGAAAAAACCTTTATTTGTGTAATTGTGTGACCCCCTGCTGTTTGGGACAGCTGAAATTGCACTGGATTCTTAATTAAAGAAACTTATTTCCAATTGTATATTCCTAAGCCATAATACAGACATTTAACCCTACACATGTGTACACATACATATATATATATACACATATATACACATATATATATATATATATATATATATATATATATATATATATATACATACATACACATACACACATACACATACACACACACACACCCACATACATACACACACACAAAATAAATTGCATACAATGTCCATATCCATAGAGATAAAGACATGTATACATACATAAACACAGATATATATCTCCACAGACAAAACCCTGTTAGAAGTCATATTTGATCCATTTTGTCTTTCTTACATTGGCATCCGAGCACCGATACACAAGGAAGAGGTTACCTGTGTGACTTGATCCACTCTCTTACTCTGATTAGTAACCAAGTCCCTGCTAATACATATCAATTCATTGGGATACCTTTTTATGTCATGCAAACACTATGAGGCTGAGCCATATTCAGTAAACTATAGGGGAGTAATTTTGTAGAAAACAACCATATCACATGGAAGAAATAAATATTTCCCAAATTTCCAATGATTCAGGAGCTTTTAAAACACTGAATGTTAGAGAGGTATCAACCTATATAGTATTCAAGGGTTTTAAAGCCCCATTGAAATCACTAGGCCCCATCACAACTGCACCTTTTGCATACCTTGCCTCAGAAAGTCTTAAACCAACCATGACTGCTGCATCTGCTGATGCTGCTTGTGCTGCTGATGATGATGTAAAAGGAACAGTAAACTTTTTTTATGAAAACCTATATGTTATGGAGCTTTTCCTGATGAGTAAAAGAATGTACTGAAACTGCTGTCAGTTGTTTTATTCAAAAATTGTTAAATAACCAGGAAGTGAATTTACTGTGTGTTAACCTCCTGTTAGTTCTAACTGACAGGAAGTGACTTGGCAGCTTCTCTCACATTCTATGGAGAACTGAATGTCACAGACTTTTCTCTCCATTAGACTATAACAGAATACATAATTGGAATTTGACCACTAGAGAGCACTACTAATGAAAAAATTCAATGGTTCTCAATCTTCTTTTGCCATTGGCATACCAAACAAACCATGTGGAATTTCCAGGGCACCCTAGCATTTTATTAGTCATGACACAAGGATGTAATGAGGGGTACAGTTATATAAATACATCATTCTTCTTATGTCTCACAATCAGATTGCCAAAAATTTTCATTCTGAGGCTGATATACCATGAAAAATGTGTCTGGAGTAAACCAACTACACAATATGTGTGAAATAAACATTTCTAAAACTCTCATTGATTGCAGTGGTGATTTTAAAGGGATAGTAATGTTTCATAATAAAAGCAGCTCTAATTAATCATCATAGTATTTGGACCTTGGAGAGTGTTATTTCAATTCTGTCAGAGTTGTAGTTCAAGAGTAATTGAATGATAAAGTATCCCCCTCCTGCCCGTTTTATTGATGTAACACTGTTCAGCCAGATCAGAAGACAGGTGCCCAGGTAGACTGCAGAGAGGGACAATCTTCAATTAAGATAAGGGAAAAAACCTGAAAAACTTGTCAAGGGGGGCTAGGTTTTCATTGTTCTCATAGGAAGAAGATTGTCCCTTGCTGTTATCTGTCTGGTCTAGCAACCAGATTCCACATCTGAGAAGAGATGTTTTACACTAAGTAAAAGGGGCAGGAGGGGGGCACTTTATCATTCAATTACTCTTGAAGCACAACTCTGACAGTACTGAAATAGCGCTCTCTATGGCTCAAATACTGAGCTGCTGTTTCTGTGAAACATTACTATCCCTTTAAACTATTGAATAACTTGCAATGCGGTGGAGAACGCTCTAGGATTCTGTGGGTTAAATCGTCATTTCAATCAATGGCGACGTTTAGCTTTTTTTCCCTGTGGTGAAGTTGTATTGCCCCCAAATTACACCACTTTTAGTTTGAAAATGAACTCCCCACATTATGTATAACTAGTTAAAGAGCCTGTTACACGGGCCACAGTGCCACTGCAAGCTGGTCGCGGGGCAGTCATGCACAGTAGAGACTGCCCATGCCGCGGCTGATATAGTGTCAGCCGGTCGTGGGGCAGTCATGTGCAGCAGAGACTGCCTGGGCTGCGGCTGATACAGAGCTGGACGCTCTGTGCATGACTGAAGCACGCTCAGCAATCTCTACTGCGCATGACTGCGTTGTTACACACGTTTTAGCGAAATATTATATAGGGATGTTTTCCATGAATACATATAACATTCAACGTTCACATTCTTGTCAAAGGCTTTATGGGTAGAATGTTGTCTACTGTCCACAGCACTTTGATGTGGACTTTGATGTGCTGTGGACAGTAGACAGCGTTGCCACTCTACCCATAAAGCCTTTGACAAGAATGACAACGTTGTCTACTGTCCACAGCACTTTGATGTTGTCTACTGTCCACAGCACATCAAAGTGCTTGTTGAGAAGTCTAAGGGGTTAATAATTTTTATTTTAAAATAAACTTGAGTTATTTATTTGTTACTTAGATCAGGGCTAATAGCCACAGGCAACGAATGGAATTCTGTTTGCAAAAACTCATAACATATTAGTCACCTTAAGAAAATACTGTAACAAACTTCTGAAAGCCACCCACGCACTTGCACAATTAGATTCCCTGTAAACAAAAGAGGTATCACCAGAGCTGATCGCTCCTCCTCACCCATTATCTCCTGCCACTGTGGGCACGTTAAACATTCTTGATATGAACATCTTTATGAAGCCAGACATAAAACAAAAGTTTCCACCCAACCTTCTTCCCCACTACCACCCCCAGAAGACTTCCTTATTTATCAAGCTGTTTGATGTGTGCAGGTTTCTGAGAATGTGAGAGGCTCTGAGTATGTAGCAATACCACAACATCATCACCTCCTATTAGAGGCACAAGGATTCTAGACAAAACTAAAATGAAAAGGTAGACCGAGAGTGACTGATTGGCTTTTCACTTCGCTACACTTATAGTATAGGTGAATTTAACCCTTCGCAATGTGTTGCACAAATCTCTGATCCTTAAAGGAAAAAATCCTAAAGGCCCCATAAATGTTTGTCTTGCTCCTTGGTTCAGCCAATAACATCTCATTCATTCCTGATGTCATGGAATCTAGTAGGACCACAGGACCTCTAATTCTGCTTACTGCCCCTGGTATTCTTAACCCTTTGAGTGACAGAGGCGTACAGAACGCAGCGCTCTGCAATACGTTCCGTATACCTCTGGCACTCAAAGGGTTAAACTTTTATGCACCAGTGGGATGTGCAACAGATTGCTGTTAAGCAAAGGGTTACTAAGCTCAGGCACTCTTCCTGCTTCACTTTAACTCCTTAACGATCAGTGGTCCAGGGAAGTGACCATCCCTTAAGAATTGTTTTGATAGCTGCCGGCTCCCCGGCACACGTGACCGGTGCATACCTCCCAACATTTCAAATGGCCAAAGAGGGACACTTTCATTTTAGGTGGTGGTGTTGGGGGCGTGGCTGGTGGGTGGAGCATTGACGATAATTTTTTTTTGTCAATTCATGACCTTCTGATACCTCTTTGTGTAACTGTATAAATGATTTAGAGCAAGAAAAAAGCATTTTATTTACATAGACTAATTTATAAAGACATATACTGAAGTTTAAACAAACATTAATGCGCATTTTATTACTGTGGAGCAATGTGATACACATATATACACATATCACAGTCTGATCTCCTAAAAAGAGGGACATCTGGATGAGAAAGAGGAATTTGGGGCTCAAAGAAGGACTGTCCCTCCTAAAGAGGGACACTTGGGAGGTATGCTGGTGACATGTACTGGAGCACCGAGTGGGGGTCTGAGAGAGAGAGCAGGAGCTCTGTAAGCACAAAGTAGGTGACGCAACAGGACTGTCACTGGCCCTTAAGGGAAAAAAAATGCTGAATGTCCTGGCACATCAACAGTCGTTAAGGGGTTAAAAAAATTGCCAGCAGCTGTTATGTCCATGTCCACATACATGAATCCAGGGCTGATATAAAATGTTATCTCTTGAATAAAGACTGTGCACAGTGAGGTAAGTTGGAGGTTATGGACATCGTAGCTCTCATTTTTAAAGGGATATTAATGTTTCACAATAAAAGCAGCTCAAATTAATCATCATAGTATTTGGACTTTGGAGAGTGTTATTTCAATTCTGTCAGAGTTGTATTTCAAGAGTAATTCAATGATAAAGTATCCCCCTCCTGCCCCTTTTACTGATGTAACACTGCTCAGCCAGAGCAGAAGGGAGGTGCCTAGGTAGACTGCAGAGAGGGACAATCTTCAATTAACATAAGGGAAAAACCTGAAAAACTTGTCAAGGGGGGCAGGGCTTTCATTGTTCTCATAGGAAGAAGATTGCCCCCTTCTGATATCTGTCTGGTCTATGGACTGGATTCCACATCTGAGAAGAGATGGCTTACACTAGGTAAAAGGGGCGGGAGGGGGAAACTTTGCTTGTGAATATCTCTCACACCATAAAGGTTTGAGAGATAAGACTTATATCGTTCTTCGTGTTTTTTTAATGCCTACAAAACAAAATAAAGATAAAACTAAGCATTACTATCCCTTTAAGCTCTGCAATACTTTGAATACCCCTCCGGCACTCAAAGGGTTAAAGGTTTGAAGCAGTGTCTCTCTACCAGGGTGCAGTGGCACTTTGGGGTGCCATGTGCTTTCACTTAGGGTGCCCCTTATTTTCTACTAAGACTTGACAAAAATGGGAATGTTGAGGTTTTTTTTTTTTTTAACTTTATTAAAATTTAAACATTACATATTTATGACATATCATAACAATATATGTATAGTAGTACACATACATCAGAACAGTAAATCAGATTGGGGTATAATTTAAATATTAATGATCTATTTCCAGAAGATCTTCTCAAAATTTTTAGTCAGGCTTATTCCCAAATCAAATTTAGGGATCATATAGGATCCTACCAAAAATATAACAAGAAGCTATTTATATGCAACAGAATTGAAGATACAACCCCCAAAGATAAAATTTTAATATCAATAAGTAACGTTAAGGACAGACAAAAGGAAAAAGAACTAGGAAAGTCAGGTGGGAGGACAAAAAAAAATAATAAAAAATTATCTCCTAGCGATCACTCCGTACAGCCATAGAGCCACTCAACAAAATACAAGTCATAAAGCTGAATAAGATATTTAAAGGGATAGTAATGTTTCATAATAAAAGCAGCTCTAATTAATCATCATAGTATTTGAACCTTGGAGAGTGTTATTTCAGTTCTGTCAGAGTTGTAGTTCAAGAGTAATTCAATGACAAAGTATCCCCCTCCCACCCCTTTTACTGATGTAACACTGTTCAGCCAGATCAGAAGGGAGGTGCCCAGGTAGACTGCAGAGAGGGACAATCTTCAATTAAGATAAGGGAAAAACCTGAAAAACTTGTCAAGGGGGGCAGGGCTTTCATTGTTTTCATAGGAAGAAGATTGTCCTCTGCTGTTATCTGTCTGGTCTGAGAAGAGATGGCTTACAGTAGGTAAAAGGGCGGGAGGGTAAACTTTGCTTGTGAATATCTCTCAAACCATAAAGGTTTGAGAGATAAGACTTACATTGTTCTTCATGTTTTTTTTAATGCCTACAAAATAAAATAAAGATAAAGCAAAGTATTACTATCCCTTTAAAATGAAAGATAAACCCGAGCAACACCCACTGGACCCATTCATTTTTCTGTAGAGCTGGGGGGTATTGAGAGACAGTTGTCATTAGTTGAAATATATATTTGAGAGTTCATTTGAGATAAATGATTAGAAGCAAATTTCCCCCACCAGGACCATAAAGTATCAAAAGTTGATATAGTAGAAATCGCATAACATTAAAAAATCCACCTTTGAAAACCATTGACTAACTGAAGGCACAGAAGATTGTTTCCAAAAAATCGGGCTCAGCGATTTTGCTGCATTTAACATTAACCATGTCTGTTTCCAATGACCAATACGAATATTGAGGGAGAGATGATCTTAATATTGAAACAGACACAAAAGTGGGTCTACTGGTAAATTCACCTTCATGCGTATAATTAATCTGATGTATCACTCCCTCCCAAAAAAGTAATATTTGGGGGCAAAACCAAATATGAGACACTGAACCAATATGGTTTGAACATCTCCAACAAAGAGGAGAGAAATGTTGAGTTTTAATGCATAGTTATGAAAACTGTTATACACAATACGTTTATTTATTTTATTGTGAGACCTAAAAATCACTGTCTATTTATGTAATGTGCCCTTCATTATGCCCTTGATAAGGTACATCAAATATGTTAGGAGTGCCCTAAAAATTCTGGATTGCGTGTTAGGGGAGCCTTGTGCAAGAAAAAAAATGAGGTGCACAGGGTTAAAGAAACAGTTAAGTTTTTACATCGCAAAATGTGTGTTACAGGACTTTTCCTGCTGAGTGATACACATACGTGGGAACTTTCTCTTTTCGAGTCCCTGGGGAGGGCTCATGTGGTGCAACTGGGGGATATAAATTATGAGATTTGTGGCACAAAGGGAGTGGCTTAATTGTGGGTGGGGCTTAACTTTTTGCAATGTGTTGTACACCCCTCTAGGACTCAAAGGGTTAAGGGCCTGTGGACAGGAAGTGGAAGGAACAAGGTGGGAAGGAGGAAAAGTAGGAAGGAAGTGGGAGGAACAGGTTGGAAAGGAGAAGAACTTGATGGGAAGTTGGAGGAACAGAGTGGGAAGGAGCACAACTGGGTGGGAAGTGGGAAGAACAGGGTGGGAAGGAGGAGGAGTGAGCAGGAAGTGGGAGGAACAGAGTGGGAAGGAGGAGAACTCGTGGGAAGTGGGAGGAACAGGGTGGGAAGGAGGAGAAGTGGGCGGGAAGTGGGAGGAACAGGGTGGGAAGGAGGAGAAGTGAGCAAGAAGTGGGAGGAATGGAGTGGGAAGGAGGAGAACTGGGTGGGAAGTGGGAAGAACAGGGTGGGAAGGAGGAAAAGTGAGCAGGAAGTGGGAGGAACAGAGTGGGAATGAGAAGAACTGGGTGGGAAGTGGGAGGAACAGGGTGGGAAGGAGGAGAAGTGAGCAGGAAGTGGGAGGAACGGAGTGGGAAGGAGGAGAACTGGGTGGGAAGTGGGAGGAACAGGGTGGGAAGGAGGAGAAGTGAGCAGGAAGTGGGAGGAACGGAGTGGGAATGAGGAGAACTGGGTGGGAAGTGGGAGGAACAGGGTGAGAAGGAGGAGAAGTGAGCAGGAAGTGGGAGGAACGGAGTGGGAAGGAGAAGTGGGTGGGAAGTGGGAGGAACAGGGTGGGAAGGAGGAGGAGTGAGCAGGAAGTGGGAGGAACAGGGTGGGAAGGAGGAGGAGTGAGCAGGAAGTGGGAGGAACGGAGTGAGAAGGAGGAGAAGTGGGCGGGAAGTGGGAGGAACAGGGTGGGAAGGAGGAGAACTGGGTGGGAAGTGGGAGGAACAGGATGGGAAGGAGGAGAAGTGAGCAGGAAGTGGGAGGAACAGAGTGGGCAGGAGGAGAAGTGGGCGGAGTTTCACAAGAAACTCATCACCACTGGAGAATCAGTCTCTGTCCTCGGAGACAGGGTAATTAACTGTAAAAACTGGAGCCTCTGGGGCAGATCTTGAGAGTTCCCAGATATGGTCATACAACGGTACTTCCACTACTGGGATATTTTTAATAAATCTAAATATATATATATATAAAAATATTTTATTTTATTTTCAACTTCAGTTTTCAGTTATGGACAACAGATAGTGCTGCCCCTATAATTTTCTATGGGCATTTTTGAGCACATAACGTCGGTAACATTGAACCATATTCATAAAAGCAGGAGTTATTGTGGAGTAAACCAATTGCACCATGAGGGACAAAACATAAATCCATACTAAATGAAATGATAGAGAGGTCCCCAAAGACTAAGATGCCTCCCATGCCAGCTCGTCCAACCGCTGTTTATCCGGTGGGGGTGGGACAAGTGCCCCTTCTCTGCGTCTTCTCTACGGACGCACATGTAGGTAAGAAGAGGTTAAAAAATTCCTTCCCGCTCCTGACTTAGGGGTGAAATCACTGTAGAACATTAACATTTACTTCGTTATCTCCTGAATCAAGACGCAAGGGAAAAATTAATAGGAGCCGTTAATATTTTCTGACCATATTAAAGGGATAGTAATGTTTCACAATAAATGCAGATCCTAGTATTCTTTATAGTTTTTGGGCCGTGTAGAGAGGTATTATCATTCTATACGATGTGTAGTTCCACAATAATTGAATCATAAAGTGTTCCCCTCCTGCACCTTCACCTATGTAAAGCTGCACAGCAAGACTGCCCAGATGGATCACAGCAAGGGACAATCTTCTGTTAACATAAGGAAAAACCTGCCCTACGCCTTCAAGGGGGGCAGGGTTTTCCTTGTTCTCACAGTAAGAAGATTGTCCCTCACTGCAACCTGTCTGGTCAAGTGACCAGATTCCACATCTGAGGGGAGGCAGATTACACTTGGTAAAAGGGGCGGGAGGGGGACACTTTATGATTCAATTACTCTGGAACTACACATCATAGAGAATGATAATACCGCTCTACATGGCCCAAAAACTATTAAGAAAAAATGGAGCTGCATTTATTTTGAAACATTACTATGCCTTTAAGCAAGGGTTACTGTTAGGAGGTGTTATTTATCCTTTAACCAACGTGTTGCATGGTGTTGGAAACCTCTTTGGTACTCAAAGGGCTAAAAAAAAGTTTCAGCTTTAATAACTTTTGGAAGTAAAATCTCCCAGCGGCAGGAGTATTCTTTTTTTACTTAGAAGGAAAAAAAATTGTATAACAAATATATAATCCTTTTCATAATGAAAGTTCGCTGCCGTTTTAACCCCTTGAGTTCCAGAGGGTTACGCAAAGCATTGCAAAGCAATGCATTGTGTACCGCTCTGGCACTCAAAGGGTTAGCCTACAGCCGGCATTTACAGTATTTTTTTTTTTTAAATCTCACGCTCCGTTACCTAAAATTGTGACTGACAGTCTGCATCAAAAAAACTCTCGGAACGGAAAATCGTTGTTTATATATTTCTTTGGAAAAGACAAAACACAAGCCTTGTATGAAAGTGATTACATCTGAGCGGCCCCACTGAAAACAGAGTAGATTGTTTAACCCCTTAAGGACCCTTGATGGCCCTGGTACATCATGGCTGGATTTGCTTTAAGAACCGATGATGTACCAGGACCATCATGGAATTCCGGGCTCCCCGTGCGGCTGCACGCAATCTGGGGAGTCCGGAATCGTATTCAATTTAAAAAAAAAAATTCTCCGTGGTCCTTAAATGACCACAGTGTGCATGCGCGGCCGGTCCTTAAGGGGTTAAAAGACGCGTTTGGTTCAGTTCATAATGCCTGCCATGAACTTCGATGCCCTTGGAAAAATAATCTGCCCTGGCACGGAGTTAACTTTTAATTGCTTTGGATATGGAAAAGGCTCCCAGTGCATTGTGGGGGTAATGTATAGAATAGCTTTCTTGCATCCAAGGGGTTAATATGTAGGTTTGTCTTATTATCTTAGAGGCTGATGCACTATGCAGAATTGGAACAATTCTGGGGCACCACAGGGAAGAAACAAAATTCCTTGTTCATTTAACCCTTTGAGTGCCAATGAGGTGACCAACGCATTGCAAAACAATGCGTTGGACAGCTCTCTAGCATTCAAAGGGTTAAAGTGACTGTCCACCACTTATTTATTTATTTACATATTCTACAAATGCATAATAGGTACTGTCAACTCTCCCATCATTTTTATTATTTTCTTTTTCACCTTCACTTTCTTTTTAAAGGGTTAATAATGCTCATATTTAAGTTGGTGCTATATTGTAGATTTAAAAAAAATAAAGTATCTGGAGAAATTCCCATCTCTCAAACCTTTATAGTTTGAGAGATATTCGCATTTAAGTCCCACCACTCCTCTTGCACTGGCGCTCTACTGACAGCAGGAGATCCCGGTCCTGGGACCAGCCGGCAGCTCTTCTGCAGAGCCAAAATAGCGAATTTAAAATAAATACTTCATTGGGACTGTCTACAAAGTGTTCCTGGTTTGCAGGCACACTTTGTAGCCCATTCCAACGAAGTTGTTCTTTTTAAATATCTCTATTTCGGCTCTGCTGAAGAGCCTTCTCGAGTTGTACAACTCAAATCTCCTTCTGTCAGCTTTACAACTGACATCAGGGAAAGGGGATTGAGGGGGGAACTTTAAAATGTTATAGCTCTCAAACCATATAATTCAAGGGGTTAAAGGGATAGTAATACTTCGTTTTATCTTTATTTTATTTTATAGGCATTAAAAAATCATGAAGAACGATATAAGTCTTATCTCTCAAACCTTTATGGTTTAAGAGATATTCACAAACAAAGTATCCCCCCCTTGTTCAGCCAGATCAGAAGGGAGGTGCCCAGGTAGACTGCAGAGAGGGACAATCTTCAATTAAGATAAGGGAAAAAGCTGAAAAACTTGTCAAGGGGGGGCAGGGCTTTCATTGTTCTCATAGGAAGAAGATTGTCCCCTTCTGTTATCTGTCTGGTCTATGGACTGGATTCCACATCTGAGAAGAGATGGCTTACACTAGGTAAAAGGGGAGGGAGGGGGAAACTTTGCTTGTGAATATCTCTCAAACCATAAGAGATAAGACTTATATCATTCTTCATGTTTTTTTAATGCCTACAAAATAAATTAAAGTTAAAACGAAGTATTACTATTCCTTTAAGTAATTATTTATCCTCTATTTTTCAGTTGGATTACCCTAGAAATTATACACTTATATACATAAGGTCCATAGAGATAGCTGAGAACTCTCAAGGTCCATCCCAGAGACTCTGGTTTTCTGACTTATGTCTTAGGCATGGGGCAATGGTCCAAGGAAACACACTGACAATAATTATGGGTATAAATTAGGCCACAGCTTTAATGAACATTTTACAATAGATATTCAATAACCCAACGTTAAGCCCTTGCCAATCCCCCAAAATGGTAGGTCAGAATCTGAGGTGCTACCCAGAAAGGAAGTGGCCCATTCACTCTCCCCTTTATATCAGCCCCTTCCTCAGACCTCCCCCCAACTTCCTGCCTGTAACAGGAGCGGGCTCTTTACTGGAGGAACATCGGCCAACACAAGGCATTTCTCAATGCCTACACCAAAGAAGGCCAAGGACTGAATTCACGGAAAATTATCGCTACATGTTTGAAAGGTCGGTGGCTGGGAGGATATGGACAAAAAGTAAACGGCTTCCTGATTGTCTGCCTACCCTCTCCTGTTAAAATGGTGTATAGGGAATGCATTGGACAAGTAGGAGTACTCCTGATTGGTTGCCACCTGTTCCCTAGCTTGTCATTCCGGTTCCTATTGGTTGAGGAGCCAGAGTGACATAATTGAGTTATTTATTTGTCAGACCCAGGTAATTCCATCTCCTTTGGAGAACAATGGCTCGGGTACTGATTGGTTGTTGGTCGATTCTCACTCCAATTCCTATTGGCTAGGAATTGGAGTGGCAAGATTAAATTATGTTATATAATAATAATATAATAATAATTTGTAAAATTTTTTTTATAGCATTTTTCTCCCTGTGAGACTCAAAGCGCTTTACAAATCTATAAACAGACATAAAATGTAAGAGTTCCTTATGGTCACATGAGTTGACTGAATGCCTGATAAAAAAAGCTAAAGACCCATCTCTTTTAAAAAGTCTGTAATGATGGTGCCTCTCTGATTGAGGACAGTAAAGAGTTCCAGAATGTGGGGGCAGCGTGGCTGAATGCCCGGGAACCTGAGGTTGTCTTTATTCTGGGCACTGACAGGAGGGATCTGTTGGCTGACCGCAGTGAGCGGGATTGAATATAGGGAGGCCGGAGCCCTTTCAGGTACTGTGGGCCCTGATTATTTAAGGCTTTGAAGGTTAGCAGGCCAATTTTAAAATATGTTTGCCATTTAATGTTCACATTGTTCAGATGTTTATGGCACTATTGTCCCTATGTCCCTGTCCCATTGTGTGCCCCTACCATGTTTACTCAACCATTCTTTCCATGCCCCTGCCCCTGTTCTGTTGTACAATGTTTTATTCTAAAATAACCCTGTATTAGCCAATAAAGTTCAGTTTTTTGACCCCCATTCTTGGATGAAGTTCTGCAGAGTTATCAGCATGGCTACCCCCTTGTAGCCGCACTCAGGAGGGAGAAGCCCGGCACAAAGGCCCAAGACAGCGCAGTGTCTTGGGTGCCTGTTACACTGCTCTTTACAACTAACCCTTGCCTCCCCCCCAGCCTAGATATGTCTCCTCTTCTTTTTTTGCAGGGAATTCTTTTGCTGAGTGTTCGGATACAAAAGATGATTTACTGGGTATGCAAGCTCTCTGGTAACCCCATCCACATACTCATCTGCTCCGCCTACTCCCCATGTCATTCTACCCACTCCCTGCCTTGCTCTGATCATTTTTGGGACAACCCTTCACCTGCCCTCATTCCAATCCCACCCACTTCTATGAAGCCCCGCCCACATTCTGACATGATTCAAGTCATTTTGACTCCTGCTTCTACCCACACTTGTCACTCTGGGGGCTATTCCCAGCAAAGTCCATAGATATTTCCATAGAAGGTGAATTCTGATGCATTCCAACTTCAGTGTAGGGGACACATGAAAATTCACCAAATTTCCATTGATTTGAATAGGCCTTTTAACCCCTTGAAAGCTGTAGAGGTCTCCAACGTATTGCAAAGCATTACAGGCCCCCTAGAATCTAAGCGGTTAAAATCTCCATCTGATTTTACGGGAACTTCATTTCCCTCTACGGTTCAATTGATCTTCTCCAGAATCAATCCCGCATTCACTTTAAAGCAAAAAGGTTTATATGCAGGAAGCAAGAGATGATCTATTCTGGAGCCAACCAACTGCACCGTCGGGGGACAAATGAAAATATTCCTTTGATTTAAATGGGGTTTTTAACCCTCAGAATGCTAGAGAAGTCGCAGATCCATTGCAGAACAATGTGTTGAGGATTTCTCCAGCATTCAAGGGATTAAATCAGTGAGGAACTGGGGGGTGTGCAGGAATCCCCTGTGGTACAGTTGGTTTGAGGTAGATTTTCTCCTCTTTAGCTCTTCTCATACAGTCCATAGAGGGGTATTGGCCCAGTATCCGCAATAGACAAGGAAAGTGAAGAGGGTCACTCCAGCTGTTTATTGGGCCTAGTTCACTCTGGTGACTTTGTTGGAGTAACTTTATTGAAAAATGCAGGAACAGTACAAGGTTGTCACTGAAAATGATTGTAGCTGAAAAAGTCCCCCACAGAACTGCCCCCCAAAAAACAATATCTATTCTATGAAACTTGTTGGTGCACCATATGCTATGCGGTAACCTATTCATTTGTGAGCTCTGGATGTGCCGATTCAATGCGTTATCTGTATGAACATGTTAACCTTTTGACTGCCAGAGAGGTATACAGGGATGGATTTATATCCCAGGCACCCCTAGGCAAGGCACTCCAGGTGCCTTAGCTCCTCCCATGGCCACACTTCCAGATCCATTCACTATTTCATTGCACAGAAGATACCATTGGCCTTTAACAAACAAGGACAAAGGCTTTAACCCTTTGAGTGCCAGAGGGGTGCATGACGCATTGCTTGGCAATGCATTGCATTTTTCGCTGGCACTCAAAGGGTTAACCACTTGGTTGCTAGAGACATCTCCAATGCTTTGCTTTGCAGTTGTCTTCTCTGCCTACTGGGAAATCCAGCCTTGGAGGTATCCAAAGCATTGCACTACTGTGTTGAATGCCTCTTTTTGCACTCAAAGGGTTAAACACAGAGGTCAAGCACTCCTTTAAAGGAATATTATACCCCCCTCCCAAATAAAGCAGTTTGGCCATGTGTTCCTGATTAACGGTAACCTGGTCCGGCAGCTCAGGGGTTAATACCCAACTACCTGGCTGATCCACAGTAGTAGAATGAAGACTAAGGCAGAACCAGGCTCCACTTCCTGCCTCTGATCCATGACTGGTTCTGTGGAAGCCGAGGCAGAAGACTCACGCCAGCGTGCTGTCACAGGCCCAAAATGCCACTGGATCCCCAGCTCCTACAGCACCAGTTGCCAATCAGAGGCAGGAAGTGGGCATCTACCCTTGCAGGGGGACATTACGGTGGTGGAGCTGGTGGCTGGCCTACAAGAATGCCAGCTAAATATTATTGCCCATTGATCTGATCATTCTATATTGCAGTTGGTTTGCTCCTGAATGACCCCCCCAACTTCTTTCTTGCACGTGGACTGACCTTAAACTCTTTACTGTATTTAGTGCTACAAACCTTCCTCTAGCTCGCTGCTGTGTTATCAACAAGATCTTTCACTCTGAAGTTATTTTTGGCTTCTTACTCATTTGGTGCATGTGTCTCTTGCTTATGTTGTCTTTTTCCCAGAGCTATTAATCCATTGCAACATACTATGGGCTCTAATGTTTGTATGTTTATTATCTAGTCTTTGGAAACAGCATGGAGAGGCACGATAACAAGTAGTAAAACTAAGGACATGGACTTAAAAGGACAGTAATGCTTAATATAGAGCTGGTTGAAGGACGGCACTCACATCATCACATACAACTTGCCTGGGCGCATTGCAAGAAACATGGATAGAGTGGTTATGAGCAAGCACTCACAGGACGTTTAAACTAAAACAATCTATTTCAATTCAACATTATAGTTCCTCTCCTGGGTGGTTCGTGGTGCTGGAAGGTCTCAGTGATGATCCCCCCCCCACACCCAATCCCTTTGCCTAGTCAACTGGTTCACTCTTTCCCTTTCTTCCACGTTCCACCCAGTTCTTCCCACTTGCACTGGTGACTGTGGCACTGTTCCCTCCTTTGCCTTAGCAAGACTGATATGTCCTCCTTTTCACTACCGCTATAACATAGAAACTGTTCCCTTTTGTGAAGATTTGTACAATTGAAAGGCATGGTATCCTTTTAAAAGGTAGCACGTGAAAGAGCGTGTGACCACATGACACATTAACCATGTCGCCATAATAAGAATGGTGACATGAAAATCTCGCACTGCATGACAGCACGAGATTCTCATGTTGCGTACTGAAAGGTCGCATCCCAGCCTTGCTGAGCGCTGCCCCGGCTCTATGGAAAAATAAAAAGATGCAATGTAAAAATAAAAAGATACAATATAAAAACATGGGGACTGTATATAGGACTGTCAGATCACCCCAATACACTTGGACACACATATGTTCACTAAACCTCTAGCACTAGGAGGGTTAAATGGGCCCCAACTGTATACTGAAGTGCTAGGTACAGTCTGCGGGTCCTGCTGCTGAACACTGTACTAAAGTCGAGGTAAGTGGTAATAATAGCAAAGTAAATGGCCTGGGATGCGACCTTTCAGTATGCAACATGAGAATCTCTCGCTGTCAATCTCTTTCGTGTGTGTCCTTTTAAAAGTAAACCAAAGGCAAAGGGTATAAGGAATGACAAACAACAAGTGTTGGGCAAGAACAGACTGTCACTTTTGGCGCGATTCAAGAAACGTGCGCATCGGATAAAGGTATTTTTGTACGCAGATAGATTTTGCGCATGTTCTAATCCAGGAAGCTGAATACCGAATGCTTCTTGAATTGCACATAAAAAATTGCTTTTTACGACAACAGTACACAGATGTATAAATTCATTTGCAATAGAACTTCCTGCATTAGGCGCATTCGCTATTCCACTCGCACAGATTCGTTCATCCTGGCCACGCCCACAAAAAATAAATATTCGCAGCTGTTCTCTAATCTTGATTTTTATGCGCAATGCAACAAAATCATGCGCAAACCTATTCCCTAGTGGTTTTCACATGGGAAATAGCGATTGTGCATGTTTCTTGCATTGCGCCATTTATTTGATATGTAATAAAACAATAACATTTTCAGTTACCATAACTTTTCAGTAAACCATCTCTCAGCAGTAGGAGTATCCTTGATTATTCCGCAGGATAAACCCTATTACATATATTCTTCTTCAATACTAGTTGTTACTATCCCTTTAATGAGCAAATCCAGAACACCTGTCCTATAGCATACACAAGGAGCAGGGTTACACCAATATCCTCTGTGCCTTGGTGAGTACATGGAGTTAACACTTTGAGAGCCAGGGGGGTGCCTGTCACATTGAACTGCAATGTGTTGGATACCTCTCTGACATTCAGAGGGTTAATAAAAGAGTTTAGTGGTGTAAAACAAGTGTTCTAAGTATATTTATTAGTTCATATTTATTTATTAGTTTATTTATTGCAATGTTTAATTATGTATGTATATCTGTTTCTTTTTTTATGCTGAGTAAAATAATTGTACGCTGTGGGATGCTTTATTCAAAATCTGTTACAATCCGAACAATTTATTATGAAAAGTCCCCACTATGTGGCGATGTTGCTGTTGCTTGCTGTCTATGGTAGGCTGACCAGATCTCACCTTTAACCGGGGACACATAGGAAATAGCCATTCTGCAGTACTTCACTGAAATCAATGCAGTCCTGCACTATGCATTTCTCCTATGTGTCCCCGGTTAAAGGTGAGGTCTGGTCAGCCTAGTCTATGGAGAATTTCAATCAGTGGACAGAAATTTTGCCAATAACAGCAATAGAAATAATCTTGTTGCACAGGGAGTATCTCCTGTTATTGTCACCAACTTATAGCCTGCCTTTCAGCTTGCTTAGAGGACTTCATTTTATGTAATCATGTGACCTGCAATTGCTGCGTCACATACAGTACAGCAGTGTATTGAAGCTTTACAGCAGTGTTGTGATGCTTTACAGCAGTGTGGTGAAGTTTTACAGCAGTGTGGTGATGCTTTACAGCATTGTGGTGATGCTTTACAGTAGTGTAGTGATGCTTTAATGCAGTGTGGAGATGCCTTACAGCAGTGCGGTGAAGCTTTACAATAGTATGATGATGCTTTACAGTAGTGTGGTGATGCCCAGACCCTGATTCCAAAATGCGGGACTTTCTCTCTATTGCTATAGTCTGTGCTGCCCATGACTATTAAGGGCCTTGTACCTTATCAAGGTAGTAAAATGTCACTATTCAGTTATAGACTACAGGAGAATTTATATACAAAAAGGAACAACCCCCCCCCCCCCAAATCAGTGAAATGTTGTAACTGACTGCTGTCTAACTGGCACCTGCTCAGGTAAGTCCTTCTAGTAAACAAATTAAGAGCCACTCGTTCCAAGGGTATGGCTTCCCATTAAGGATCGGAGGGGTTAGCAAATCATTGCAAAGGAATGTGTTACCTTATAGAGTTAAGATCTAACATATGTATTGCTTTCCCAAAACCTTGCTTCTAATAATGGATAATACATATTTAATAAAAGAGTAAAGGAGCTGAGTCGTGATGGAAGACTTCTCCTTCAATAGTCATATTTGGATATAATGTTTCATTGCTCCAACAATTGTTATTGCAGCTGAAAATATTTCAGTAGATGGCTGGTTTCACAGAGAACATCAGATGTAAGTGTGCCCTATCAATGGGTATCTGTAGTTTAAACTCCCAACATCCTGCTCAGCAGATGGAAACTCAAGGAAATCAAAACAGCATGATCCCTTCACCACAAAGTGTGGAAAATGTTGCCCATTCACGTTCCTTTTCCATCATGATACATACAGCACATTAAGTTAATGATAGCACTAGGCTCCACACAACCTTGTCTTTAGACAGCAATATAGTCACAAAGTCAAAATAAAGATTGTGGTGAACTTGACAAAGACGTGGGAACCATCCAAAAATACTCAATGTGGTGCCTAATAATACTTGAGTGGAGTGACAGTCCATGATTCAATTGCTGGCAAGTCTTGAAATCAAATACCAAAGCCCTAGGAGAATATTTTACATGAAAATGAGACCATTTTATAATTTGTGGAGTCTTAACCTTCTATGCAAATGAAGACAATGAGTCTTTCTTATGATTAAGAAAAAAATATCTTGGTCCTACCCAAACACGCATTTATAAAATGGAGTTAAGCCTATTTTTCCATTGGCCTACATGGAGAAATCCTTTGAATAATAATAGGTGTCTACAAAGACCTTTAATACAGAGAGACAGAATTTCCAGTAGTATCAAAGGATAGAATTTCTTATGGGGAGAACTGGCTTTGTGGTGGAGACTCAAAGTCGTCAACATGATGGAATTCACTGAGAGTCATCTCTATATGACATTGGGAATGAAATCTTATCTTTCTATTTACCAAAACTGATGCAGTTTCTTTGAATTAAATATCCCCCTTATCCCTATGTCAAAGCAGTAAACTCTCCATATTTATAAAATGAGGCTAAGTAGTGGGTTCCAGAAGCAAACTGAGAGATAGTTTCCCATTGCCCAGAAATCCAACATGCATTAACAGTACTGATTAGATCAAAGAAAGACAAAGATTTAACATTGATCAGGCTCCATATGTCTTTCCTGATGAGACTATTAAAATTATTAAAACTTTGCTATGGCAACCCCAGTAAATCAAAGATGAGTTCAGAACTCAATATTATTTCAAAATTTAAAATAATAGAAATAATTTTGATGCCATATTTGGATTTGCTTTAATTTGCATCCAGTCTTCTTACGTTTTTTTTTTGAAGAGGCATTACACCATAGGAATATGTAGTTCTTAACTGTGGGGGATCATTAATAAGACTGTTCTGAAACAGACACTGGAATTCATTTATATGTGCCATGTCTGCCGATCACCTCAGTACTTATCCATTCCCACTCAACCCTTTGATTGCCTGTGCTCCACAATGAGTTTCATACCCCTCTACCACTGAAAGGGTTAATACTGCTTGTGCTAAGGGGATTTTGGCGTGGGGGTGCTTTTTTGTGAGTGTTCCATTGCTTTGCTCTTCATTTAAAGTGATAACAGCATTCACTTGTGTTTAACTGAGAATATCCTGAAAACATAAACTGCTGGGTGGGGGTGGGGGCTGTTTGGAGGACAGGTTGAATTCCCACTGTTCTAGTAAATACCCAGAAGTGTAGGAACATGAATGATAGCTAAAGACTTATTACTAAATATGATGTGGTCTGGCGGCTTTTTATATCCTTCGGATTTGTTTAACACAAGAATTCATCTAGGTAGAGGTCCATCATATAGCAGGTTTTTAATTCAGTGCAGGTCTGTATAAGGACAGGGCCGGTTTCCCAATAGGCAGAGTAAGCAACCGCCTAGAGCTCCAAATTTTTAGGGGCGTCTCAGTGGTGCTGGCCACACCCACATTCTGAATTGTGGGTGTGGCCAGAACAATATCATTGCCCCAGCAACAATTTTACAACCCTTTACAGACTATTTTATTTAAACCCTTGGATTCTGGAAAGATCTCCAGATCTCTCTAGCAACCCAAGAGGTTAAAGCATTTTTTGTCCTTGCTTGTTATAGGCCCGAGAATATCTTCTGGGCCAGGATAGGACTGGGGGCTGGGTCATATGAACACTGGGGTGTGGCTATGGGTGGAGCTAAGTGCACCTACAGTCCTTGCCTAGTGGCACCTGGGATGTAAATCCGGTCCTGGATAAGGGTGAAGTGCTGGTGTCACAATGTCAGACCACACTCACATAATCAGCACACTGCAGGTTAATCTAAACCCTTTGAGAGCACTCCCCAACACATGTTCCACCAAACAAGGGTGAAAGTAACAGGAGAACTCTGCAGGGGACTGAGGACGTCATTTTTATTTTCAGTTTTCATACGGGTGTTATGTGTCAAGCGTCAATGGGTGGGTCTAGGGGTGGAGTCACATGACAAATATGGGTGTGGCTATGGGATGACCTTGGGAGCGAGGTTGCCTTGCCTAGGACATCCTTAGATTTAATGTAGCCCTCACTGAGGTTGTTGTCCATAGAAAAATGGAGCATTTGTGGAGCAAATTAACTGCAACATAGGGAGCACATACAAGTACCGCAAATCCACATTGATGTAAATGGGGATTTTAACCCCTTGAATGCTAACGAGATCTCCTACGCATTGACTCATTTAAATCAGAGTATCTTTGTTTGTTCTCTGTAGTGAACTATTATTTACTATCTTACTAAACACTAAGCAGAAGGTGTCAGATTTAATGTATGTATACACATATTTTCATATTTTAATTCACCAGTTGATCAATGAATAACTAATCCTATATAATAATTCGCTAAATCGTGTGTAACGCTGCGACATGCGCAGTACACACTGCTCCGAAGGAGCGTCCAGCTCTGTATCAGCCGCGGTGCGGGCAGTCTCTACTACGCGTGACTGCCCCGCGACCGGGTGCCAGTGGCACTGTGGTCCGTGTAACGGGCTGTTCAACTAGTATGAAATAAAATACATATTGTTCATCACAGGCCACAGCCCCACTATATTTTTATGCAAATCCAACACAATTACTGAGGCCAGTTTGCTAGGAACATACCTGAGAACTCTTCAGATCTGCCCTGGAGGCTCCAGATTTCAGAACTAAATTCTCAGTTGCAGAGGGACAAGGGATTATTCAGCCTGGCCCTGCCCATTCCTATTCATGTTCCTTCCCATTTCAAAGCAAACTCTGGTTTTCCACCACCCAATCCTGTCTACCATGATTATGCCCCGCCCACATTAGAATGCAGAGGCTTAACTAGAAGCCACCGGGCCCTGGTGCGAAAATTGCCATGGGGCCCCCCGACCACATTGCCCCCATTGTCCACCTCCACATTGCCCCCATTGTGCATCTCCATATTGAACACCTCCACATTGCTCCCATTGTCCACCTTCACATTGCCCCCATTGTCTACCTCCACATTGCCCCCAATGTCCACCTCCATAATGCCCTTATTGACCTCCAGGGCTGGACTGGGAATAAAAACCAGCCCTGGAAAAAAAATTGCTTACACTGCGTCATTATACCAGCCCCCTGTGTCACTTTAGTCTCTCCTCCCAAACCCCTGTGTCACTCTATGTCCCACAAGCCCCCTGTGTCACTCTTCGTACCCCCAGCCCCCGTGTCACTCTTAGCCCCCCTGTGCCACTTTAGTCTCTCCTCCCAACCCCCTGTGTCACTCTTAGTCCACAAGCCCCCTGTGTCACTCTTTGTACCCCCAGCCCCTGTGTCACTCTTAGCCCCCCAGCCCCCGTGTATCATTTTATGTCTCCTCTCAACCCCCTGTGTCACTCTTGGTCCCCTGTGTCACTCTTAGCCCCCAGCCCCCGTGTATCCTTTTAGTGTCTCCTTCCAACCCCCTGTGTCACTCTTAGTCCCACAAGCCTCCCGTTTCACTCTTAGCACCCCCAGCCTCTGTGTCACTCTTAGTCCCCGCAGCCACCGGTGTCACTTTTTGTACCCCCCAGCCCCCTGTGTCACTCTAAGAGCAAGTCCCCCCAACCCCCTGTGGCTGTTTCACTCTAAGAGCAAGTCCCCAATCCCCAATCCCAGCCACCTGTGTCACTCTTAGTCCCCCACTCCCAGCCACCTGTGTATGTGTGTCACTCTTAGTTCCCCCATCCCACTGTGTTACTCAGAACTCCCCAGCCACTGTGTCACTTTGTCCCTCCTCCTCCTAACCCCCTGGCCCTGTGGCTGGTCACGACTCTTATTATTATTATCTATTGTGCCACCATTGCCTAGTAAAAACAGGAGGATTATTACTTGCCTCTGTGCTGCTGGAAACACTTGACTAAGTTGACGCTGTGTCTGCTGACTCTACTCAGTGCTGCTCCCGCTCAGACTCATCTCAGCCTCTGCAGTGCTTAAGCCTTAGAGTGCGGGAAGCCGTCAGACCCAGTGCGCAGACGCAGTGCTCTTCTATCTTCACGCGTCGATGTGTCTGACGTCACTGGATCTAGACCCGGCTGCCTCCACTGAGTCCACTCTAAGCTCTGTGCCATGTCATTAGGGTTGCCACCTTTTCCTCAAAAAATTACGGACCACAGTTGTGGGTCGGTGATGGCGGAGCCACAAAAGGAGCAGAACTACTCTCAGACTAAGCACACTCTCTCTCTCAGACTAAGCACGCTCACTTTCTCTCTCAAACTAAGCACACTCTCTCTCAGAGTAAGCACACTCACTGTCTTTCTCTCTCTCTAACAGACTAAACACACTCTCTCTCTCTCAGTCTAAGCACACTCTCTCTCAGTCTAAACTAGGGTTGCCACCCAGCCGGTATTTTACCGGCAGGCCTGTAAAAAAATTGGCTTCTTTCCAATGTTAAGTCTATGGAGGGAATGCCATGGCCGGTATTTTTTTGAAGAAAAGGTGGCAGCCCTAGTCTAAGCACACTCACTCTCTCTCTCTCTCTCTCTCTCTCTTACTAAGCACACTCTCTCTCAGACCAAGCACACACTCACTCTCTCAAACCAAGCACACATTCACTCTCTCAGACCAAGCACACACTCACTCTCTCTCAGACAAAACACTCTCTCTCTCTCTCTCTCTCTCTCAGACTAAGCACACAATCTCTCTCTCTTTCTCAGACTAAGCACATTCTCTCTCTCTCAGACTAAGCACACACTCTATCAGACTAAGCACTCTCTCTCTATCTCAGATTAAGCACACACTCTCTCAGACTAAGCACTCTCTCTCTCTCTCAGACTAAGCACACTCTCTATCAGACTAAGCACTCTCTCTCTATCTCAGATTAAGCACACTTTCTCTCAGATTAAGCTCTCCCAGGCCAGGACCAGTTTGGTATCTGCCCCCCTCACCTCCATCACACATGCTGATTCTCCTATCATGATCTTCTCCTTATCCATGGGAGTTTTCTCGGTAACCTGGATCTGTCCAGCCTGAGGACAGCACAGTGGCTCTGATCAGCCATATTGCAACACACTTATTTACTGTACTAGGACATTCTTCCTCTCTTACTGTGATTGGCTGGGCCTGAAGTCAATCACCTTATTGATAGGATACCTCAAACCTACTTGGTCTTCCTTTCTACAACCCCCACAGTCATGAGCTCTGGCAGGATATGGGGTAGAGTTCTGCCACCCTGACTGGCATGGTTATAGCATGCCCTTTCTATACATACAGATAGATGCTTAAAGGGTTAACCCTTTGACTGCCAGCGATGTATCCATACCTTTCTGGCTTTCAAAGGGGTAAAGGTTCAGACAATCCATGAGTACACAAGTGCTTTTACAGAAAGAAACAATATGACAGGGGCCGCTGCCCTAGAGCTCACAATCTAAAGCAAATAAGGGAGGTATACTGAGGGTTAAGAATACTATGTAGGGTTCAGGTCAGGTTAGGATAAAACATAAAATATAAGTACCATGGCTGTATTTATACACACAAATTTTGTATTTATATACACTTTGTCACTAGCCCAGACCTAGCAAGTACAGGAGAGGGTTAACTGCAGTGCCAGAAGCAGCACAGTGATCGCCAGTCCGGTTTGTTAGGAGTTTCTGCAGCAGCTGACGTTGCTCAGTGCTATAAGAGGCCCTGGGCATGAGGACTGATATTAGTGTTCAGTGCCATTTTGGAAGAATGAACCATTTCTGTGCCAGATGGGTGACCAATGCATTGTTTTGCAATCACTCGCACTGATGGGTTATTTTGCAACCCAGACAAGAAGCTGCCTGTCTGCCCACAATGTACATGGCACAGTCCAAACCACTAAAGTGTTTATTATCCATGCCACATGGTTCTACCCCAATAATGCCCACTGGAGCCCAATATCTCACTCACCTGGCACAGAAAATGCAGCACTTTGCCACCTTAAGTTTCTTTCCCTGTCTGATCCCACCCACGGGCACCGGACAAGTGGGCTTGTGCCAGCCCAGAGATGAACTGGGGCTGCAGGGCTAGTGAGGAGGGGGCTCGGGGAGGAGAGTGAGTTGGGGGGAGGAGAGAGAGATGGGGGGGAGCTAAAGAGCGATAAATTGTTTCCACTGCAAACAAAAAGCCACACATGACCAGAGGGGAGAAATGTGGGCAGGGCGTCATCCAGGAGAGGGGAGTAGACATGGGCTGGGGGATCGACACTCAAGGGGAAGAGGGGGTACACATAGACTGGGGGAGAGACATCCATGGTGAGGAGATGGGTACTCATAGACTGAGGGGGAGACCCACCCATGGGGAGGAGGGGGTATACATAGACTGGGGGGGTCAGACACCCAATGGGAGAAAAGGGTACACATAGACTGGGGGAGAGACACCCAGGATGAGGAGAGGGGTACACATAGACTGGGGGGGAGAGACACCCATGGGGAGGAGGGGGGTACACATAGACTGGGGGAGAGACATCCATGGGGAGGAGATGGGTACTCATAGACTGAGGGGGAGACACACCCATGGGGAGGAGGGGGTATACATAGACTGGGGGGGTCAGACACCCAATGGGAGGAAGGGGTACACATAGACTGGGGGGGCAGACACCCAATGGTGAAATAGTGACATCTAAAAAGAAATACATCATTGGAACAGTCTGTAAAGTGTGCCTGGTTTGCAAGCACACTTTGTAGACTGTTCCAATGAAGTATTTCTTTTTACTTTGCACTATTTCGGCTCCGCTGAAGAGCCGCCGGCTGGTCCCGGGACCATGATCTCATGATGTCAGCTAGAGGCTGACGTCTGTGTAAGGGGAGGGAGCGGGGAAGTTTATAATCATATATCTCTCAAACAATAAAATTTGAGAGACAAGAGTAACATCACTGAACTTATTGTTTTAATATCTACAATATAACACTTCGAAAAATCCAGACATTATTAACACTTTATGCTTCATTGCAGCCACACTCATGAAAAAATATCTGATGGCACAAGGAGGTGGAGCTGGAGCCCTTGCTCAATGCCACCATAAAGACCTCTGAGTGTTTTCACTGGACTAGACTAATTCTTGAGCAAACAGTAATAAAATTGCTATTTAATTAAAGGGGGCTATTAACCCCTTGAATATTAGAGAGGTCTACAATGCATTGTGAACCAAAGAGTTGAAGATCTCTCTCACATTCAAGGGTTTAAAAACCAATTTAAATTAACGTACATTTTGGGAATGTTTATTTGTTTGCTACAGATAGCTGGTTTGTCCCAGAATGACTCTGGTTCTTAGGACATCAGTCTGTTGGTGTTAAAATAGACCCGTCATCTTAAGATAAGCTTAGTTAGTTTTAAAGATAAATAAAGACTAGTGTTGAGCGAGCATGCTCGGCCGATGCTCGGATCGGCTCGAGCATCGCTCTGCTCGGCACATGGCGGTACTCGTACGAGTACCGCCATGTGCTCGCCCGCCATGTTCGGGTGGCAGGGATCTGTGCCGGAGGAGGCACAGATCTTGCAGACGCTCCGCTGGACCACCAGGGACTGGAGGTAGGGGGCATTGCGGAGATGAAGGGGGCATTGCGGAGATGAAGGGGGACATTGCGGAGATGAAGGGGGACATTGTGGAAGGGGGGCATTGCGGAGATGAAGGGGACATTGCGGAGATGAAGGGGGCATTGCGGAGATGAAGGGGGCATTGCGGAGATGAAGGGGGACATTGCGGAGATGAAGGGGGACATTGTGGAAGGGGGGCATTGCGGAGATGAAGGGGGCATTGCGGAGATGAAGGGGGACATTGTGGAAGGGGGACATTGTGGAAGGGGGGCATTGCGGAGATGAAGGGGGCATTGCGGAGATGAAGGGGGCATTGCGGAGATGAAGGGGGACATTGCGGAGATGAAGGGGGACATTGTGGAAGGGGGACATTGTGGAAGAGGGGCATTGTGGAGATGAAGGGGGGCATTGACCAGGCACCCTCCCCTCATCAGAGCAGGGGGTGCCTGGTGTAATGCTCGAGTCCTCCCATTTAATGCAATGGGGTTCGGGTGCTCGGCCGAGCACTCGAGCCTCAGGGGGTGCTCGGTCAGAGCACCCGAACACCCGAGCATCGGGGTGCTCGCTCAACACTAATAAAGACTGCCGCTAAGTTGTACTAGCAACTGCTTAGAGCCCAAGATTTTGAGCAATGCTTTTGGCAATGTCTCTAGCAACCATTGGGTTAAATATTTTTTTGTGCTTGTTTGTTATAGGATATGGGCATTTTCTATACTATGGAACAGTGGATAGGACTAGGTGTGGGGTTGTGTGAGGAGTAGGGGTGTTGCCATGGGAGGAGTTAAGGGCACCTAGGATGTGTTACCCTGGAAATAGATTTTAGTCCTGATGGCATAGTGTTACTTCAAGCTAATTAATGTCTGTGCTGGGTGAATATTACCACACGGGGCATTTCTCTTAGCATAGAGAGAGCATAATATGTGGGGTATTTACATAAAGTGCCAAACCGTGCCATCAAAGCATAAAGGTTAGTTTCTCAAAAATGATTTAAAGGAGAACCAACACTTCCTCATAATATCCTCACACATACCTTACTATATGTAAACATCTGATGGGATTTTTCCATTGTTTCCTGGTCTAAAGAGCATTAAACATTTGTCATATTAAAGGGACAGTAATGTTTCACAATAAAAGCAGCTCCAATAATCTTCATAGTATTTGGGCCATGGAGAGTGTTATTTCAATACTATCAGAATTGTAGTACAAGAGTAATTGAATGATAAAGTATCCCCCTCCCAGCCCTTTTACTGATGTAACACTGCTCACCTCAGAGCGGCAAGACTGTCTGGATGGATCGCAGAGAGGGACAATCTTCAATTAGCATAAGGGGAAAACCTGAAAAACCTGTCAAAAGGAGCAGGGTTTTCATTGTTCTCACAGTAAGAAGATTGTCCCTTGCTGTGAGCTGTCTAATCTTAAGACCAGATTCCACATCTGAGGGGAGGTGGCTTACACTAGGTAAAAGGGGAGGGAGGGGAATACTTTATCATTCAATTACTCTTGAACTACAACTCTGACAGTATTGAAATAACACTCTCCATAGCCCAAATACTATGAAGATTAATTGGAGCTGCTGTTTTTGTGAAATATTACTATCCCTTTAAAATATATTGTAGGACTTTTCCTATTGAGTAAAATAAGTGTACTTTCACTATTGCATATTTCCAGTGTTATTAAAGTTTAAACCTGTGGCTTTTTTTTGTTGGTCAGATTCCAACAGGTTATTCTATTTGAGAGGAAAGTCACTGACAAACACCTCTCCATAGAATGTGATAGAAATTGCTGAGTCACTTCCTGTCAGTTAGAGCTATCAGGAAGTAAATGCACAGTAGGTTCTGGGAATGGAAGAAGCCTTATTTTGCTCAGCAAGGAAAGCTCTATACAATATGGGTTTTCAAATAAAAAGCTTTAGTGCTCCAAGAGTTAACATCAATCAATCAATCAATCAATCCTGAATGTCATGTCCATGGAAGCAAATATGACAGTTGCCAGCAAGATCACAGAACCTCAGACTCTGCTCATTGGACATAGTAATGTTAACACTTTAAAGACCAGAGGGATGTTCAGTGCATTTTTTCACAATGCCTTGTCCACCACATCAGTCCTTAAAGGGTTAGGTTGATTCATGAACTCAGGGTTGGATTTCTCATTAGGCAGAATAGGCAACTGCTAGAGGTCAAGTTTTGAGAGGTGCTGTAGCTGAGCAGGTCACACCCACATCCTTTGTTGTGGGACTGGCCAGCTCAGTTCCAGAGCTCCTAACTTATGGTGGTCAGTTTATGTATCAATTTACATTCTGTTACTTAAAGGGATAGTAATACTTTGTTTTATCTTTATTTTATTTTGTAGGCATTAAAAAACATGAAGAACGATATGTCTTATCTCTCAAACCTTTACGGTTTGAGAGATATTCACAGGCAAAGTTTTCCCTCCCTCCCCTTTTACCTAATGTAAGCCATCTCTTCTCAGATGTGAAATCTGGTTGTAAGACCAGACAGATAACAGAAGGGGCCAATCTTCTTCCTATGAAAACAATGAAAGCCCTGCCTCCCTCGACAAGTTTTTCAGGTTTTTCCCTTATCTTAATTGAAGATTGTCCCTCTCTGCAGTCTACCTGGGCACCTCCCTTCTGATCTGGCTGAGCAGTGTTACATCAGTAAAAGTGGCGGGAGGGGGATACTTTGTCATTGAATCACTCTTGAACTACAACTCTGACAAAACTGAAATAACACTCTCCAAAGTCCAAATACTATGATGATTAATTAGAGCTGCTTTTATTATGAAACATTACTATCCTTTTAACCACTAGGAATGCAGCCAAGATTTAAGAGTTTTCTTTGTAAAACATGTTACAGGCTGAATATATTCTGTACCAGGCAGCAGGAGAGTTAGGGGTGGGGTCATGTGAGGAGCGAGGGTGTTACTATAGGTGGGGCTAAAGGCTCCTTGGTGATTTTGCCTACAGGCACTTGAGATTTAAATCCAGACATGCATCAAATTCAAAGAAACTGCCAGCAACTGTCATGTCTGCCTCCATATACATGACATTCAAGATATTATGTCTTGAACAAAGACACAGTGGCAAAATCCATGGGTATCATTAGGCATTCTCAGGCCATATTATGGCAAGTTGGGGGTTATTATTACGAGTTGTTAGTTCTCCTTTAATTTACAGAAAAATGTCAAATACAACATACAATCTAATCTAAGCGTGACAAGTCCGCTTTAATTAACTATGGTACAATTCATGAAAAAAAGTGTTGGAATACAGAGTGTTCCATTGGGTTGTATTCTAGCTCATAAATTTACTCCAAACACATAAATAGTTCTACAGAGACTTCAGACCACAAGAAATCCTGAGGTATAGACATTTCCCCACCTCGTAAAGTTTATACTCCTCAGCGAGCGTGTTTGATTTGTCTTTTATTGCTGTGTAAGGACGGATTGCCATTGCTGTATCCTGTATGTCTGAAAAAGATAGGAAAGGAAACTGTAGCTGCCATTTTAAACCCAATGTTAAGACTTGAAAAAGTCTGGAAACATGTATTTTTTCATGTTTGATTTTTTATAACCCTTTGTGCTCCAGAGAGGTATGCCTTGAATACCTCTCTGAAACTAAAAACGTGTTAAAGCCATAGAAATGCGAGATTATTTTCTGTTACAGTACTATACTGTGTAAAATGATGACAGATGTCAGTCACATTAGTTAATACTCAATAGTTGTGGAGTTATTTAGCAATTAAGATCTTCTCCCACCATTTTACCTTATGAAAGTGGGCAGACATCCCCAGTCTAGTGGAGACATTTGTCATTGTGAGTAGTTTTAATCAATCATGTGCATCAAATGAGCTGTAATCAGTGCACAGGAGGTTTTAAAGGGATAGTAATGTTTCATAATAAAAGCAGCTCTAATTAATCATCATAGTATTTGGACCTTGGAGAGTGTTATTTCAGTTTTGTCAGAGTTGTAGTACAAGAGTAATTCAATGACAAAATATCCCCCTCCCGCCCCTTTTACTGATGTAACACTGTTCAGCCAGAGCAGAAGGGAGGTGCCCAGGTAGACTGCAGAGAGGAACAATCTTCAATTAAGATAAGGGAAAAACCTGAAAAACTTGTCAACGGGGGCAGGGCTTTCATTGTTCTCATAGGAAGAAGATTGTCCACTTCTGTTATCTGTCTGGTCTTACAACCAGATTGCACATCTAAGAAGTGATGGCTTACACTAGGTAAAAGGGGCAGGAGGTATAATTTTTGCTTGTGAATATCTCTCCATAAAGGTTTGAAAGATAAGACATATTGTTCTTCATGTTTTTTTAATGCCTACAAAATAAAATAAAGATAAAACGAAGTATTACTATCCCTTTAAAACTACTCACATGGAGACAAATGTCTGTGTGTGAGTGTGTGATACTTTCCAACATTTCAAATGACCAAAGAAGACGTGTTTTAGGAGGCGACGCTGGGGGTTTGTCTAGTGGGAGGTGCATTAGCGATATTTGTTAGGTTATTTAATGACCTATTAACACCTCTTTGTGTAACAGAATAAAATGATTCACAGGAAGACTAAAGTATTTTATTTACACAGACTAATTTATAGACATACATACTGAAGTTTAAACATACATTAATATGGGCTTTATTACTGTGGAGCAATGTGATACACTTATATACATACAGTCTGATCTCAAATAAGGATTGTCCCTCCTAAAGAGGGACACTTGGGAGGTATGGACTCCTGATATCTCCTAAGGAGGGCCACTAAAGAGGGCCACTTGGGAGGTATGGATCCCAAATATCTCCTGTGGAGGGACGCTTTGGAGGTATGGATAACTAATGTCTTCTAAAGAGGGACATGGGAGGTATGGTTCCAGGATATCTGGAGGGACACATGGGATGTATAGCGTGTGTGCGTGTGTGAGTGTCTGTATGTGTGTGTGTGTTTGTGTGGCCACACTGACCATTCAGCCAGCTTTCTGGAAAACCACCTATTTTCAGGGTACAGTATGGGGGTGAGGGATATTAAAGGAGTATCAATCCTTTCACATCTTTTAGGGCTTTTCCTGCAGATTAAGACAATGGTAGTTCCAATGCTGGCCATTGTTTAATTCAAAAGTTATAACCGTTCAAACTGCAAGGAAGTGATGAAGCTGTTACTATCACATTCTATAAAGACCTCTCCCAGGGACTGTGTGGGACAGTACCCAAATGTCTGTGCTTTATAATGGATTCATGCAGAAGATGTGAATGTCTAAACTAATGATGAAATACATCACTATTATGACATAACATTCACAGAAGTACATGGAAAATTTCCCATACCTTGATTGATCATAAAGGAACACCAAAATGACCTTACAAGCATACCTGGGCACCCTCCAGACAGGCCCCAGAGGCTCAAGTTTTCCGACTGAATTACTGGGTCCCTGTGATAGATGTGGAAATGCCTACAAGAAATAACAATATACTGGACTGGACTTAGTGATAACATATAACATAGATATGGTGTTCAGTATTAAAGGAGCAGTAAACTTTTTTATGAAAAAATATATATTGTAGGGATTTTCCTACTCAGTAAAATAAGGTTACTCCTACTGCCAAGAGATTCATATTTCCAGAGTTATTACAGTTTAAACCCATGTTTTTTTTACATGAGCAGTGCCTCCTAGTGGTCAAATTCTAATTAGTTTTTTCTGTTACATTCTAATGGAGAGGAAAGTCAAGAAAGTCAGACATACAGTTCTCCATAGAATGTGATAGAAACTGCCAGTCACTTCCTGTCAGTTAGAACTATCAGGAGGTAATCACAGTAAATTCACTTCTTGGTTATTTGAACTGTTATAAATTTTGAATAAAACATCTGACAGCAGTGGGAGTGACCTTGTTTTATTCAGCAGGAAAATATCTATAAAATATGTGTTTTCATAAAAAAAGTTTACTGCTCCTTTAAAGAAGTACTATATAACAACAGGGATTAGAGAGATACCCCAAAATACAAAGCTAGAACCCTTAAAAAGAGGCACTAGCCCATAAACAAATGTACAAAAAATACAAATTTTATTTATTAATGTGTAGATGCTGTCAGAGGAGGGATATTTGAGGAGTCTTATATTTTGCTGGCTGGTCTCAAATGTTGTGGTTGATAAGTATATAATTTACTGGTTGGGTTTGAGTTACTTTATTGATTGCATCAGTCACTTTAAATATTTAGTTTATCTGAATTTCTTTTGCATGATCACTTTATGTGTTTGAGGTCCAGCCAGCTTAACAATATGAATATAGGCATTATTTGTAATGGCATAGAATATAGATCACTTTATCATTATCTAGCCTCTTATGCCCTCTGCTCCATGTGTGTGTTTTTTAAGTATGTTTTAAACTATGGCTTTTTGATCTATGTCTTGCCATATTTATGAATAAATAAAATTTGTATTTTTTTCTACATTTGTTTATGGGTGAGTGCCTGTTTTTAAGGGTTCTAGCTTTGTTTCTTGGGGTATCTCTCTAATCCCTATTGTTATGTAGCGGCTGTGTCTTAGACCCTGAGTGCACCAAACTATTTAGCTGTCATCCCTCCATAAACTTATTACCTTGTGCTAACCAGCTTCTCTATTTAGACAGTATTAAAGAGGGTGAACAAATGGCAATTAAACTAATTAAAGGGATAGTAATACTTCATTTTAACTTTATTTTATTTTGTAGGCATTAAAAAAACATGAAGAATGATATAAGTCTTATCTCTGAAACCTTTATGGTTTAAGAGATATGCACAAACAAAGTATCCCCCCCCTGTTCAACCAGATCAGAAGGGAGGTGCCCAGGTAGACTGCAGAGAGGGACAATCTTCAATTAAGATAATGGAAAAAGCTGAAAAACTTGTCAAGGGGGGAAGGGCTTTCATTGTTTTCATACAAAGAAAATTGTCCCCTTCTGTTATCTGCCCTGTCATACAACCAGACTCACATCTGAGAAGAGATGGCTTACACTAGGAAAAAGGGGCGGGGAGGGGAACTTTGCTTGTGTATATCTCATAAACCATAAAGGTTTGAGAGATAAGACTTATATCATTCTTCATGTTTTTTTAATGCCTACAAAATAAAATAAAGTTAAAACGAAGTGTTACTATCCCTTTAAGTCTGAAGTAACAGTGATCTCCAAAGTAAAAAAAATATTAGTGCATAAGCTCCATAGAATAACATAGGAAAGGTAGAAGTGATGTCACTGGAGAAGTCATCTCCTCTTTATCACTCGTTAGTGCATACCACCCCTTAAAGGGATAGTAATACTTCATTTTAACTTTATTTTATTTTGTAGGCATTAAAAAAACATGAAGAATGATATAAGTCTTATCTCTCAAACCTTTATGGTTTAAGAGATATTCACAAGCAAAGTGTCCCCCTCCCGCCCCTTTTACTGATGTAACACTTTTCAGCCAGGGCAGAAGGGAGCTGCCCAGGTAGACTGCAGAGAGGGACAATCTTCAATTAAGATAAGGGAAAAACCTGAAAAGCTTGTCAAGGGGGGCAAGGATTTAATTGTTTTCATAGGAATAAGAGTGTCCCCTTCTGTTATCTGTCTGGTCTATGGACTGGATTCCACATCTGAGAAGAGATTGTTTACAGTAGGTAAAAGGGGCGGGAGGGGGAAACTTTGCTTGTGAATATCTCATAAACCATAAAGGTTTGAGAGATAAGACTTATATCGTTCTTCATGTTTTTTTAATGCCTACAAAATAAAATAAAGTTAAAACGAAGTATTACTATCCCTTTAACTCAAAACTGGTATGAATTAGGGAGGAATCCTTTTATTTGAAGGAGAAATTCCAGTGAAAGAGATTATAGATTGTTTATCTTGAAGTGAGATTCTTTGATGTCACATTACTTATCTAGGGCTCGATTCTATTACCAGCGCTAAAAATAAAACAGGCGCAATGTTTTTTTTTAAGTCAGTTTTTGCTATCCTATTACCTGACTTGTGAAAACAAAATCAACGGTAATTATACTTACTGCCAGTCTGAAAAAAACCCATAGGAAACAACTAAAAACAACGTGCAGTTAGTATCCTATTACCCACGCTCAGTATTACCGCCTGTTTGTACATTTAAGTCAGAAATTGTGCACCTCAGAGGTTGAGGAGTAGAAGCCATAACGACAGTTTCAAAACCATTGTTGTTCGAACAAAAGCAGTGTATAATACAGTATACAGCATAGAAATCCGACATAAAGTGCCCCCCCTCGACATATTAACCCCCCTTTTAAAAGTCGACTTACAGTGCTTTCTTTCACCACAATAATCCGACAAATATTGTTCATAGTCGACAATTAACCCTTCCCCTTCCAAATCCGACTTACATTGCTTTCCTTCACCATATTAATTCAACGAATATTGTACATCTGACATTTTAACCCCTCGTCCCCCTTGAAAAGTCGACTACAGTGCTCCCATGACTTTCTTTCATCATTTTTAGCCCACATTTTTCTGCTCCTATTATATTCGACATGCCCTAGTATTTTGTATTGCAAGATTAACCCTATGAGTACCAGAGAGGTAGTGTAATGTGTTTGCTACCCCTCTGGCACTCATAGGATTAATAGGCGACCTGTATATGTATAAAGAAGTGTTTGTTTTATTATATATGTAATTTGTGTGAAAATGTAATATATTTAAAAAATGTTTAATTTATGTGTAACAATGATTTTCTTTTTTCAAATTATATATGTAATTTGTATTAAAAAAAGTACTTCAGACCTCAAAACATGGGGGCAACAATTGTCCCCTTTATTAATTAACCCTTTGTGTGCCAGGGGGTACGGAACGCATTGCAAAGCAATGCGTTCCGTACCCCTCTGGCACTCAAAGGGTTAAAGAGCATATAACCTATATTTCACATAGGTTATATGCTCTTTAATTAAAAAAGGGAGCAATCGTCTCCCCCATGCTAGGTCTGAAGTACTTTTTTAATACAAATTACATATATAATTTAAAAAAAGAAAATCATTGATACACATAAATTAAATATTTAATTACATTTTCACACAAATTGCATATATAATAAAAACAAACACTTTTTTTATACATATACAGGTGATACCAATGTTGAATTAAGATTTTCTAAGATAAATAGAAGATAAGTGCAGAAGTTTCCTTATAAATATTTGATAATAACCTTTTGAGTGCCAGAGGGGTACGCAACGCATTGCAGAGCAATGCGATGCATACCCCTCTAGCACTCAAAGGGTTAAATATAGTTTTAGTGAGGCTATTTTTTCATCTGCTGTCCTCCCATTTATAATAATGTTTGACTTTATTTCCATTTACCTGTGTATTGTACAAATCTGGCCTACTTGCCTGTTTTGTTTTACTTATTCCATCTGTATAATTGCAAACGTAGGACTTTCCACTTAAAGGGATCCCTACTTTGTAGCCCTTAAATAAAGAAGAAAAATGCCCCCAGTGGCATTTCTCAAACCCTTATGGTTTGAGAGATAACCGCTTACAAAGTTCGCCCTTGCCTGACATCAGCGTTCTAGCTGACAGCAGGGAAATCCGGTCCTGGGACCGGCGGAGTCTCTGCAGCAGAGCCGAGATTGTGTTAATGAAAAAGAAATCCTTCACTTAAAGGGGTAGTAATACTTAAAATGAAAAAAAAAAAAAAATGTTGTAGGGTTTATCCCCCTGAGTAAAACAAGAGTACTCCCACTGCTGAAAGGTGTTTCATTCAAAAGTTATTAATTTTCAAATTTGAATTTTTTAGGTGCAATATCACAGTGGCCTGAAATTGTACAGTGGTGCTGTTGCTACACCATCCTATGGAGATTTATGGTCCCGGGACCAGAGCTGTCCATAGGATCGTGTAGCAACAGCACCACTGTACAATTTCAGGCCACTGTGATATTACACCTAAAAAATTCAACTTTGAAAATTAATAAGTTTTGAATAAAAGAACTTTCAGCAGTGGGAGTACTCTTGTTTTACTCAGGGGAATATACCCTACAACATTTTTTTTTTACATTTTAAGTATTACTATCCCTTTAAAAGGTCTTTTATGTGTGCTTGCAAACCATGCACACGTAGAAGTCTTTTTCAGTGAAAGATTTCTTGTTCATTAACACGATCTCCGCTCTGCTGCAGACCCGCCGGCTGATCCCAGCAGCGAATTTCCCTGCTGTCAGCTAGAACACTGACGTCAGGCTAGGGCAAACTTTGTATGCGGTTATCTCTCAAACCATAAGGGTTTGAGAAATACCACTGGGGGCATTTTTCTTCTTTTTTTAAGGGCTACAAAATAGGGATTAGTAATTTTGACGTATTACTATCCCTTTAAAATGACTTAGATGATGCACTAAGGTTTGATGAGGGTCCTGTGTCAATACAGAGGTGAAATTGACCTAATTCTGCCTCATTATTGCATTCAACCTTTTATTTATTTAGAATTTTGATTCATGTAGAATAGGCTGACCAGATCTCACCTTTAACCAGGGACGCATAGGAAAAATGCATACTGCAGGACTGCTTTGATTTCAGTGACGCACTGAAAATTGGCTATTTCCTATGTGTCCCCGGTTAAAGGTGAGATCTGGTCAGCCTAACGTAGAATGTGTTTTACCAGGAAGAATACATTGAGATTTCTCTTTTATCCTCAAATACACTCTCACCATGAAATCAATGCAGCAGTGCTGTTTGAATACATTCTTCACAGATGCCTTTTTTGGATATTTATCCTGAGGGTGTAATTTATGTTAATGTATATATGCTGTATGCACTAAGTCCCAGGTAGCTGGAGATAGCCAATTATAAAGATAGAGTAACTGATACTTTGCTTTTCTCCGCTTCACAGTAAATTAATCCTCATTATTAACCCTTTGAGTCCCAGAGGGGTACGCAACGCATTGCTTTGCAATGCGTTGCGTACTCTTCCGGCACTCAAAGTGTTAAAGGGTAATTATGCACTAGGGATAAGTGGCTCTTAACTTGCAGAGCTAAGAGAAAAGCCTTTCTGATTACAAGAGATATTTGCATATGCAATAGAAAATATTCTTTTGGATTTGATTATAAGGATTTAAAATTAAATAAATATTTTTTTACAGATAGCAGCTGGTAGTTCATGATCTTTAAATATATCACTTGATTTCTTTATTAAGTGTTTGGTATTCCTTTACCTGTTAACAAAACAGGATTGAAAAAATTGTGCAAGATTGGTCCTGCAGTCAACGCAGGGCCTCTCTAAAGCTCAAATGCTTAAAGTGGCAGTAACACCTAATGAGAAATGAATTTGAAAAAACTTTCAGAATCATCCATGTTACGTTAGCCATTTTGCATATAAATAATAGTTTACGAGATATATAACTTTATTTATTTGTTAGTTTTTTTGCACATTAGACTCTACAATCTGGCACGGCCATGTGCCAGATATTAAAGGGATAGTAATAATTTGTTTTATCTTTATTTTATTTAAGTCTTATCTCTCAAACCTTTATGGTTTGAGAGATATTCACAAGCAAAGTTTCCCCTCCTTCCCCTTTTACCTAGTATAAGCCATCTCTTCTCAGATGTGGAATGCAGTCCATAGACCAGACAGATAACAGCAGGAGACAATCTTCTTCCTATGAGAACAATGAAAGCCCTGCCTCCCTTGACAAGTTTTTCAGGTTTTTCCCTTATCTTATTTGAAAATTGTCCCTCTCTGCAATCTACCTGGGTACATCCTGCTGCTCTGAGCCAAGCAGTATTATATCAGTGAAAGGGGTGGGAGGGGGATACTTTGTCACTGAATTACTCTTGAACTACACTACTACAGTATTGAAATAACACTCTCCAAGGTCCAAAAACTATTATTATTAATTACAGCTGCTTTTATTATGAATCATTACTATCCCTTTAACATTCTACACTTCTCTCCTTCCCAACTGCCACCCACTTGTGCATTGCACTCAAAATGTTAAAATAAACATAGTCATAATGTTTCTTAACTGTGGAAAGGTGTCCTATTAACTCCCTTTCTCCTATAAATAAAATAGAACAACAAACAGAGAACTAAGGCTCGCCATGTGCAAAACCAGATAACAATGACCACCACCACCACCACCAGTACATCATGTGGGTGAATACTCACAAAAAAGTGAAATAGTATAATCTTCAAACGTGGAGTGAGGCTGCTCTTCAGATACTTGTTCTCCCCAGCAGTAAAACCATATGGAACATAGAAGAAACAAAGCGCACCCAATAGTGTAACTTATAGTAACATAGTAAATCAGGTTGAAAAAAGACACAAGTCCATCAGATTCAACCTTTGCCTCATAACCCAGATAAATGAGAATTATATAGCTTTCCTGCAGCAAAATAAGTTAGTCTTTATCTGAACTTCCTGTTTTACCTATTAATACACAGTATAACACTGTATGTTCCCTCTTGAAAGAAATGTATGTAATCGTCTCTTAAATGTATCCATTGTATCTGCCATAACCACATCCTTGGGCAAGGAATTCCATAATTTAATAGACCTTACTGTAAAAAAAAACCTTCTCTGCTGAAGATGAAACCTCCTTTCCTCTAATCTCAAAGGGTGGCCTCTGGTTATTTGACCAGGCCTTGGAATGAATATCTCACCAGAGAGATCCTTGTATTAACATCTCATGAACTTGTACAATGTGATAAAATCACCTCTTAGTCATCTTTTCTCTACAGTAAATAAACCAAGTTTGTCTAGTCGTTCCTCATACCTCAGGTCTTCCATTCCCTTAATTAATTTGTTACTCTTCACTGTACCCTCTCCAGGTCTAAAATATCCTTTTTCAGAACTTATGTACAAAACTGCACTGCATGTACAATGGCAAAATTATGTTATCCACTCTTGCTTCAATAATGCTTTTTATGCAAGACAGGACTTTGTTTGCTTTTACTACTGCTGTTTGGCACTGGTCACTACTTCCAGTTTTGTAGTTTACATGGATTCCCAGGTCTTTCTATAGCAAAGAGTCTCCTAAAATGATTCCATTAAGTTCTTTAGTATCATTGGGATTTTTTTCTTCCCAAATGCATTACTTTACACTTTCCCACATTAAACTTGATAGTCCATTTCTTTGCCCAAGCTGCCATTTTATGTAAATCCCTCCGTACAGAGCAAATATCCTGTCCTGAATTTATTACCCTACATAATTTAATGTCATCTGCAAATATTGATATTTTGCTTTTTATATCTATTTACCTGTCATTTATAAACATGTTAAAAAGCAGTGGACTGAGTACTGAACCCTGAGGTACTCTACTCTCAGTTTTTACTGTAGAAGTTTCCATACTACAGCACACGGTTCCCTATTCTTCAACCGGCTTTCTATCCAATTGCAAAGACTGTCTCCTAGCCTCAATTTCCTTGTTTTCTACACCATCCTCCAGTGTGGCACTGTATCAAATGCCTTTGCAAAATCTACATATACTACATCAACTGCCTTCTATTATCTAGGTTGCTATTACTTCTTCAAAGAAGCTCAAAAAAATAGTTTGGCATGACCTAGTCCTCATAAACCCATGTTGATTCCTGCTAATTATCTTATTTTCTATTCTGTATTCCTGAATATAATCCCTTATTATCTGGCAGTTTTCCTACTACAGAGATCAAATTTACAGGTCTGTAATTCCCATGTTCTGTTTTAGTTCCCTTCTTAAATAAAGGCTCTACATTGACCCGAAGAGCACCCTGAGATCCCCCGAGCAGAGATGTGTTATACTCTCAACCTGCGCTTATGTCAGGTCATTGTTTCCTGACCATCCTATCTGAGAGTAGTACATTTTTATTATCTTTTCATCCATTGAATGTTTATGGAGTTACAGAATTGGCTGCCCTGTTCTATGCTCCATGTAGTGTACAATGTTAATATGTGAAACACAGTTGTGCCAGCCAACATTGCCTAACTTGCACAAACGGACAAAACATATTTAATTAACTATTCTTGTAAATAAAAGAAATGGCTAACCCAATATAAAAGATATTTTGAAAGCTCTTTCAAAAGAACTTAAATTGTAATAAGCTGTTAATTCCACTTTAACCCCTTGCGGTCTTGAGGTTGTGCCCCCCTCTGATTCTCTAGGGGGTTAATAAATTGCCCAACCATCTTGCCAATAATAACACAAATCTTTCATCATCAGAATTCTTTTCTAATGAGGTGAGTATTGGATTTCTTTTAATCAGTCCCTGTATTGTAATTAAATATCAGAGGGTGTGATAATTATGTTATTGGTTTCAGACTTGAATGACTGCTTCAGTGGCCAGTGTCCAAACAACACGAGCACATTGGGAACAATGCAGTTACTCTCCTGCCAGCCAGCCTGAGATCCTTTATGTGTCGTGTTATGTCACAAGCTCTGGGTTCCCAAGAAGAACTTCATGTTAATTGACAATGGAATGCACAAATATTTATCAGCTGAAAAGAGGATAGACAAACAGAGCTGCCTGTTTGTTTGTGTGCCTGGGGATCAGCAGGGACAGAGTGACGGCTCCATAGTATCCTCTAAAATACATCGGAATGATCACTGACTACAATCCTACATAAACAGTCTTCCAGTTTCGCCTTTAACTCTTTAAGGACCAGAGGGTTAAATAGAAAATATTGTGTGAAAAAGGTCAGTGTTATATTTTGTAGGGCTTTCCCTGGTTCTCCCACTGCAGGAAGATAATTAATTCAAAAATATTTCAAGCTCAAACTATGTTCTTGCCCTGCTGGAAAATGCTTCACTGAAACATTATCATAGATCAAAATTGGATTTTTTTGGGGGGTCCATGGTCTGGCAGGATGGTGATGTTGTTACACCGGTCTATAGAAGACTATTGTCAGTGATCATGGCTTTCATTTGACTGCTGTGGCAACAGCGCTGTCTTAAAATGCCAAGCCCCCTGAAGTACGGCACTCCAAAATACAAAATAGCACATCTGAGCTGTAGTAATTTTTGAATGAAGCATATCCCGGCAGTGCAAATATACTGGTTGCACTCCGCAGGCAAAGGCTAACAAACTGTTACATTTTCCATATGACAAGATACTTTCCCTTTAATCGCTTGCTGGATTCTGGAACAAAAATTAGAATGTTCAGTGAATTCATTTGAACTGTTCCTTGTCCAATTAAAACTGTTCCATTGAGGCTGGTGGACTAAGAACATGGTGGGACTCAAGGGCAAAATAACTGCACCATACGGTACAAGCACAAAATGGAATTGATTTAAATGGCACTTTTTTAACCTTTGAATGCTAAGGAGGTCTCCCATGCATTATGAAGCACTGCTACTATTGCTGTCTATGGTGTCCCAGAGAAAATCTCTTAATTGACTGAAATAACAACAGAACTACCATAGAGTTTTTAGGCAAGAATGTATTTTACCAAGAAATGCAGTTGTGCTCACCAGTAACATTTGAATGAGACACCTTTCATTAATGGGAGGTCACTTGTATGTGACCAAGGGGGCACAATCTGAGGCTAGTTGGAGGAAAAATCAAGAAAAACATTAGAAAATATTATTTCACTGAAAGAGTAGTAGAAACTTGGAACAAACTTCCAGCAGAGGTGGTTGATAAATCCACAGTAACACAGTTTAAACATGCCTGGGATAAACATGTATCTATCCTAAGATAAAAATAAAGGAATACTAAAGGGCAGACTAGATGGACCAGGTGGTCTTTTTCTGCCGTCAATCTTCTATGTTTCTATGTTTGTATCACTTAGCAGCAAATGTTCTGCCCAATATTTATTTTTCATAATGAGCGATACTTTTATTTTAAACCTTTCAGTCCCAGAGGGGTACACAACGCATTGGAAATGAATATGTTACCTACCTGGCTTTCAAAAGTTTAACCCGCCGATGTTCAAATTTGGTCCTCAAGAGCTAACAACAGTCAGGAATGTAAGGATTTCCCTGTTTCAGAACAGCTTGGCCAACCACATTGAATGAGCCACTGATTAACTCATCTGTGCTTAAACATTGTACACTGGACACCCCTGTTTTAACCTTTAACTGAATGATAAAGTATCCCCCTCCCTCCCCTTTTACCTAGTGTAAACCGTCTCCCCTCAGATGTGGAATCTGGTCTTTTGACCGGACAGGTCGCAGCAAGGGACAACCTTCTTCCTGTGATCATAAGGAAAACCCTGCTCCCCATGACAGGTTTTTCAGGTTTCTCCTTATGCTCAGTGAAGATTGTCCCTTCTTTTACTGTGAAACATTACTATACCTTTAAAGGGATAGTAATACTTTGTCTTATCTTTATTTTATTTTGTAGGTATTAAAAAAAGAACGATATAAGTCTTATCTCGCAAACCTTTATGGTTTGAGAGATATGCACATGCAAAGTTTCCCCTCCCGCCCCTTTTACCTAGTGTAAACCATCTCTTCTCAGATGTGGAATGCAGTCCATAGATCAGACAGATAACAGCAGGGGACAATCTTCTTCCTATGAGAACAATGAAAGCCCTGCCCCCCCTTGACAAGTTTTTCAGGTTTTTCCCTTATCTTAATTGAAGATTGTCCCTCTCTGCAATCTATCTGGGCACCTCCCTTCTGCTCTGGCTAAGCAGTGTTACACTAGTAAAAGGGGCGGGAGGGGGATACTTTGTCATTGAATTACTCTTGAACTACAACTCTGACAGAATTGAAATAACACTCTCCAAGGTCCAAATACTATGAAGATTAATTAGAGCTACTTTTATTATGAAACATTACTATCTCTTTAAGAGAGATGACTCTCCTTACTTCAGGTGTTAAAAATAGTGAACAAAAAATTTATGCCCTAAAGGACAGAGACAGTAGGACTGACTGTCAAATGAAAAACATCACATGAGAGGGAGTTTTTTTTATTTTTACTTAATCCCATGCGTTACTGAGGAGATGCAACACATTGTTTAACAATGTCATGCAAGACCAGGGGCGGATTGTCCTATTGGGGGATCGGGCATCCCTCGGTGGGCCGCCCCAGTTGTGGGCGGTAGGGAGATCATATGATCTCACCTCTCCAGTCCACAACGCTGCAACTGTGAGACACAGCTCACCAGAGCCAAGCAGCAGTGAAGACCGGGTCCTGTCCTCTCTATCTGTCCCGCCCCAAAGCTGACTTAGCTGTCCCTGCCCTGCCTGCAGTGTGTGTCCTGGTACAGTGAATGATTAGCAGGTAGAGCTTCTGGGTCACAGTGTGAAATGGTAGTATATAATTCTTCTTAACTGTCTTGAGGTCTGCATATATGGTGTGTTAACCCTTTGAGTACCAGAGTGGTATGCACTGCATACCACTCGGGCACTCAACGGGTTAATGAGAAAAAGTAACAGATAAAAGGTTTATTTTTAACTCAATATGGTGCCTGCTGATTTTAACCCCTTACTACTAAGTGATATGCAAGAATTAGAGAGATAGTCAGATCTCAGTGTTGGTAGTTATTAAAAAACTTAATTTATCATCTGTTAACCCTTTAACCCCTTGTATGCTTTAGAGAGGTATACATAATCAGTTATTAACTCTTTGCATGCCAGAGAGGATTATAGCAATGGTTTATTCTGTTATTAACCCATTGAATTCCTCATAGGTGCAGTACCTCACTGTTTAACCCCTTGTATGCTCAAGAGGCATAATTCATGAGTAATTGACCCCTTGTATGCCAGAAAGGTGAGGCTTAATCCTGGTGGGTGGAACTATGAAGTGGAAAGGCTGAGGGTTTCCCTGAAATGGGCAGTGGGGTGGGTAGATCAAGCACAGGAGTAAGCAGAACTGGGCAGGGTGTAGGTGGGGTTGACAGGGAACTTGGAAAGCCGCATTGTTCTGGTGATGGCAGCTGCTGAAATACCATTCAGCCATCATTGCACATGTGGCTTCTTTGACTTTCCCTCATTGGGGTTGGCTTTTGATCATCAGCGTGAGGCTGAAAAGAAAAATTGAGCAGGAGCCATTGAAAAAATTCAAATGATGGTGATAATATAGAAAAAACTAACTGTACATTTCTAACATAAGACATTGGAATCTGACCACTAGAGGGCATTCTTAATAAAAAAAAAACCCTGAGGAGGTTAAACTGTAATTACTCTGGAAATATGCCTCTCTCAGCAATGGGAGTACCCTCATTTTACTCAACGGGAAAAGCACTACAATATAGTGGAATAGAGTGGCAATTTATGTTAAATAGTTTCTATGATGGGTCAATACAATCATACATTGTGCTACAAATGAATGTCCACACACTGGGGGATTTCTAATACTGCTGAAGGTGATAAGTTTGGACTTGATCAGAACTGCTTAGAATACTGTGCATGGAATTAGCATAAAGTGCCGCCAAAATATAAAGGCTAATTACGCAAAAACTATTAAAATAGCTAGTACAAAATATAGGCTGATTCTAAATCTCAATGAAACAAACAAAATTTGTTTTGCATAAATAGGTCCACTTTCAGTTTTGACTGTCATGTTATGTAGTCCACCTGCCTGTAGATGGCACTGTTGAGCAGCTGTATAAAAATCATTGTCCAATTTTGTACAGTTGTTGCTTTTAATTTCCTATTTTGTGTGTGCAAGTCTCTATAGTTCTGTTGAGTAATATTCTACTGCTGCTGCTGAATGTGGAGTGTTGCTGCTTTTCTCCTGCTACAATGAACTTATGAATAATTAAAACAAATTAAAATAATATTTTTTACAGTAACTGTTGACATTAGTAACACCTTTTTAAAAACAATAATTTGTTTTTACAGTCATTTTGACCCTACTCACTTTTAAATCACATTTTTAAGACAATCCTTCATGGTATTAACCTTTATATAATTATCAGATTAAAAATGCTTGTTTAAATATAAAATTATTTTGATGCTGATAACATTTTAACACAATTTTTTTCTAACTGAACACTGGATCCATGATGTTTAAAGGGATAGTAATACTTAAAATGTAAAAAAAAATATGTTGTAGGGTTTATCCCCCTGAGTAAAACAAGAGGACTCCCACTGCTGAAAGGTGTTTCATTCAAAAGTTATTAATTTTCAAAGTTGAATTTTTTAGGTGCAATATCACAGTGGCCTGAAATTGTACAGTGGCGCTGTTGCTACACCATCCTATGGAGATTTATGGTCAATTGACCAGAGCTGTCCATAGGATCGTGTAGCAACAGCGTCACTGTACAATTTCAGGCCACTGTGATATTGCACCTAAAAAATTCAACTTTGAAAATTAATAACTTTTGAATGAAACACCTTTCAGCAGTGGGAGTCCTCTTGTTTTACTCAGGGGGATAAACCCTACAACATATTTTTTTTTACATTTTAAGTATTACTATCCCTTTAAAGGGATAGTAATACTTGGTTTTAACTTTATTTTATTTTGTAGGCATTAAAAAAACATGAAGAATTATGTCTCATCTCTCAAACCTTTATGGTTTAAGAGATATTCACAAACAAAGTATCCCTTCCCTGTTCAACCAGATCAGAAGGGAGGTGCCCAGGTAGACTGCAGAGAGGGACAATCTTCAATTAAGATAAGGGAAAAAGCTGAAAAACTTGTCAAGGGGGGAAGGGCTTTCATTGTTTTCATACAAAGAAAATTGTCCCCTTCTGTTATCTGTACTGTCATACAACCAGACTCACATCTGAGAAGAGATGACTTACACTAAGTAAAAGGGGCGGGAGGGGAAACTTTGCTTGTGAATATCTCATAAACCATAAAGGATTGAGAGATAAGACATATCATTCTTCATGGTTTTTTAATGCCTACAAAATAAAATAAAGTTAAAACGAAGTATTACTATCCCTTTAAGGAAGGCAGCAAAACAAGAGACAAAACTTCCATGTTTAAAAGAAAAATAAATCGTGATAATCTGTAAAGATTAGAGTCAACATTTTTTTGTTCAGATGTAGGGTTGCCACCTTTTCTTACAAAAAATACCGGCCATGGCATTCTTGCCATAGACTTAACATTGGACAGAAGCCAATTTTTTACCGGCCTGCCGGTAAAATACCGGCTGGGTGGTAACCCTATTCAGATGGCAATTTTCAAAGAAATAATGTCAGTTTTTATACTGAATAACACCATGGAATATCATTTGAGAGAAATTACCTTAAAAGTGGTTGTGGTCAAGCAGAATATAACTCCAAATCATATCTTCAATAAAAATGACAATAATAACCCAAGTTTTAACCCCCCAAAAAAAAAATTCTCAAAAAAAATCTTGTTAATTTGTTTTTATAAATGCCATAGGTACATATACAATACTATAATGTTTCTTTTCATCATTTTTCAACAAAAAAAAAAATAAAGCTGCAAAGTTTCAAATGAAAAGTTATGGACAGGATGAATGAATAATTTCAACTTTAACCTCTTGGACGCTAGAAACGCTACCGGATAAGTTGTCACTATGAAATAAATTGGTATTTTATAAATGAAGGGATTAATAAAGAATAACATCTTCCAAGCAATGAATTAGAGACACTACTAGCATCCACTGTGAAATCAAATCAAATTTTCTGTGTAGATATTTTTTGAAAATAGGACCCAAAATGTGCCAAGCGACTTGTCTGCCATCAAATTCTGTGATTGCAAGGGATCATTTATATGATTTGCTGAGTCTGCTCCTGGTACAGTTTGTGGTCATAGTGGGAAGACATTTTTTTTTCAAGATTATATTATAGTAATGCTCTGTACAATGCATTGGCATCCAGGGGTTAAACCCATTTTAAATTGCCTGTTTAGAGAGACCAAACTGTGAATAAGAAAGAGCTAGAATGGGCCAGCCAGAACGACGCTACAGGGTTTATATTGGCTGCCAGTAATTTGATGGATTAAGATCAAGGCCTTGTCAAATCCATTTACAGCAAAATCTCATCAACATGTAAATAGGCCCTGAAATAACAGATCATTTTTGTATAGTGCAGATAAAATCTAATTCCCCTTATTTTTTCTTACGAGTAAGGTTCCAAGTTTGCCTTTTTTGTGTTTTAACCGATCTAAGAAAATGAGACTTAATTGCTTCCCTTTCTACATGTAATATTAGAATTTTATTGTACGCAAGATTCTGGAGTCTATTACACATGAAACATTTTATCACTGCACTGTTATAGTCTGTGTGTAGATGTTTATGTATTTAGGCTTTCCGCTGTGTTAGGCTCAATCCTGTACACTCCGCCCTCCACACCCTCGCTTTATCAAGCCCCGTTTACAGGACACTCCCCTTCCCCTAAAGACACTGAACCACACTGTCTATGCAAAGAACTGGTAGCATCCAGAGAGTTTATATCTTAATTTATAATGAAAGATCATTTGGGTATGTTCACTTTCACAAAGAGGTGCCTATGGAGAGGATACAGTACCTGAGACTTAAAGCTGCACATTTTCAAAATAGTGTATTTTCTCTGGAAAATGGATGTAGGCAGTGGAGTAACAATAGTGGTTGCATCTGTGACCGGACATATCACTCCAGAGGGTCCGGCCGCCCCCTTCAATCCCACCGCCATTCTGATACCTGATCTCCCTCCGTCACTCTAGTAATGCAGAGCTCTGGGCGATGACATCATCTCCCAGTGCTCTGCATTATAAGAGGACCGCTCGGGAGCTCCATCTGCATGGAGGTCTGTGCGAAGGAGGCACAGACCTCTCCTGACTCTTGCCATGCCATTGGACCACCAGGGAGGTAGAAGAGGGGCGTGTGGTAGCAATGTGGAGATGGGGAGCAATGTGGAGATTGGGGACAATGTGGAGATTGCAGTGTGGAGATTGGGAGCAATGTGGAGATGGGGGACAATGTGGAGGTGGCCAATGGAAATGGCCAGTGGGGGGGCCAAAGTGGTTGAGGGGGGGGCAATGTCCTCGTGGGTTGGGGGGCATGGCAGTTCTTGCACCAAGGCCCAGTGGCTTCTATTTACGCTTCTGGATGTAGGAATAAAATGGCACAATCTGCTCAATCTGCTACCCTAGGGCTAGTTGGTCTAGTCCAAAATACATCAGTGTGAGCAGAGCCAGATTTAAATCTTAGGCTCCCTTAGGTGAAGGCACCTAAGGCAACCTAAGCCCATCCCCCAAACCTTACTGGACCCCACCTCTAATGTCACCCACCGTTTCCTGTGACAGAAAATACACTTAGGGCTGTATGTCTGAAAGAAAAGTAGAGGCGATCTGGCACTATAGGGGGAGAGATAAAAATTCTCATTGATTTAAAATGAGGACTTTAACTCCTTGAATGCTAGAATGGACTTCCAACGCATTGTGCAGCAATACATTGGAGACCTCTCTAGCATTCAAGGGGTTAAAAATTCCCATTTAAATCAATGGGAATATTTTGGAATTTTTAGTTACCCCCATAGTACAAATAGTTTGCCCCAGAAATCCTCTTATTTTTCTTTCAAACTCATGGCCCTTTGTCCAGTGATTCTCAGCTCTGGTCCTCAAGGCAGATCAACAGCTCAGGGTCATACCTGGGAACTGTTAATTGTTGTCTTTCTGGAGGGGAGTCCTCTGGTGCTATAGAGGGTGTGAAAAATGACGTGAATCGCATCAAAAAGGGGCGGGGCTTGATGAGAGTTGGGGGCAGGGCTTAAAGGTGTGATTCAGATGTAATATAAAGCTGGGGGAAGGAGGAACACAGGGGGGAAAGAGTGAAAGTGGGCAGAGTTTCAAGAAACTCCCCACATCCGGAGGAATCAGCCTCTGCCCCGGAGACCCAGTAAAGCAGTGTCAAAACCGGAGTCTATGGGGGATATCATGAGAGTTCCCTGGGTATAAGGATGTCCCTGATTAACCCTTTGTGTGCCAGAGCGGTGCACAATGCATTGTGTACCTCTCTGGCACTCAAAGGGTTAAGCCCAGGGGGAGCAACCACAATGAATGTGCCGCTGATTACTCAACTGGTAGCAAGCAGGAAAATCCTGAAAACCTGCACTATCAGTGTCGCCTATAGCATATAAGTGCAAAAAATGCTCTCCACCCCTTGGATGCCAGACAAAATTTCGAATGCAATGCTCCACAATGTGCTGGAGACCTTTGCATCATACAACAGGATAAATAATGGCCAGTAAATGGACATGTAAACAAAAACTCACAACTATAAACTGGGGGTATTAGGAGTCTTCTGGCCACACCCACAACTCAGAATGTGGGAGTGGCCAGCAAAGCTCAGTTGCTCCTTAAAGCGTAGCTCTCCAAATCAGTTGCCTTCTCTGCCTAATGGGAAATCCGGCCCTGTCCAGGAGGACATTTTCTTGATTAAAGCAGTGAGAACATTTAGCACAGAACCCAGACCAGTATACTTATATAGAAATTATTTGGCCTAGATAGTATGCACATTATTAGAGCAGTGTTTCTTACAATCACTTTACACCCAAAAGTGCATATCATTGTAGTGTACGTGGTCAATCACATGGGGGGTTTTGCCATACATAACATAGCACAAATGAAGCTTGCTGAAACTTTCCTGTGTTCAATGCAGAGTAGACTTGCGCAAATTGATTCTGAGACATTCGTAATTAGTCGAAAATGGGGTAATTCCGAGACATTTGGACCATCCAACACTCAAGGGTCGTTTGACAAAAAAGATCTGAATCAGTGCAACCCTGGACCAAAGGCGTTGAAACTTTTGTAAGTTTTGACATTCTACAAATTTCCGAAAATTTAGACTACTTTCGACCAGGACTGTTCGGCTTCCAATGTTTTTTGTACTACCTGTGCACGCTCGATTACTATCCCTATATAATTTTCCCTCCAGTTCTCTAGTCCAATTCCATTCTCCGTTTCATTCACTACTTTGCCTCTTTGTCTGTATTCCAATAAGCTTCTTTGTTTCATGATGGGGGTTGGACTAATGACACAGTCACCCATGCAGACAGCCTGCATTTCCTCATTGTGTTGTTGGAGCTCAGAGAGAGAAGAAGAGATTAGAGAGTATCAGGTTGTTGTGTAGGCAGGCAGTTAGCTTAGGCATAGGCAGGCAGCCAGCATTAGTGTCAGTTATTGCCACTGCAAGGGAGAGCCATATTTGTTCCTGTGCAAAATATAAAAAGTATTAGGGTTTTCTTCGAATAATTTTCAGAGTGTCACATCAGCCAGTCTGACAGTTGTATAGGCAGGCAGGGCGCCTTATTGCCACCTTAAAAAAATATATAAAAAATACAAGTTATTTGTTTGAATAATCTTCAGAGTCACACTGCCAGTGTCACAGTTGTATAGACATGCAGGGTGCTTATTAGCCACAGCAAGGGAGAGTCACCTGTGTTGGTTTTATTAAAAACTAGCAATGTGGGATGGCGTTGCCCGTCATGTTATGCAGGGAATGTTTTTTTTTTTTTAATAAATATTATGATAGTGAAATATGTCTTAGAGTGTACATGTCAGAAAGGTACACATAGTGATACACAGAAACGTGCAAACACACACATATACAGGGGGACACACAGTGATAGACAGAGACGCATGCAACACACATACATACACACACATGCACTGACATACACAAACAGTGACACACAGATACAAAGCAGAACATACATACATACAGTGTGAGCAGTGTAAGTAACATACCTCCCAACATTTCAAATGGCCAAAGAGGGACACTTGTGTTTTCGGTGGTGTTACTGGGGGCGTGGCTGGTGGTGTATTTTAGAGAATTTTTAACCCTTTGAGTACCAGGGGGTAAGCAATGCATTGCATACCCCTCTGGCATCAAAATGGTTAAGTTACTCTTTCTGTAAGTGAATGATTTAGAAGAAGATGAAAGTATTTTTTTTACACAGACTAATTTATAAGATATATACAGAAGTTTATACCCACATTACTGTGGGTTTTATTGATGTGGAGCAATCTGATACACTGGTATATACACCACACAGTGTGATCTCCTAAATAGAGAAGCAGAGGGATATGGGTGTCAAACAGGGACTGTCACTCCTATACTGTATAGTGCCAGTCCTTATACACAGACACATGCAGACTGTATACTATACAATGCCAGACCATATATACATAGTTTGTCATACATGCTATACAGTGAGCTATGTGCAGCATGGAGATGATTGCAGGAACTGGCACCTCTACTTACAGACAGACTGACAAACAATCTGCTCTCTTTCTCTCTCTTTGTGCAATATATAAATACAGTCACACCCATGTCTCTGCCACTTACCAGCTCAGCTGAAGCCCTGCTCTGCACTGCCTGATTGTAACGGTTTGTGCGACCCACAGACACAGTGGTTAGGATAAAAACACAGTTTTATTGAATTAAACAATACAGTAAGAACCCTCACAGGTCCTGTAATATACAAACAGTATAGTACAGACACACGACAGGTAAATTATTCAATGCCCACACAGGTCCAGCATAACAGGAAGGTACAGACAGTATATACTGACACAGGTCAGGCAAGAGAAGTAAGTTCCCAGGACTCCGGTACTGCAGGAGTTAAAGTTCATCAATGATGGTAAACAGTCCCATGTGTGAAGGTACTGGAATGATACTTTAACAAGCCAAGGTCAGCAAACATACGTGAACTGCCAGAGCTCAACTGAGGTAGTAATGAGCACTGCCGGAGCAATAACGGAGGCAACCACTTGCAACCGGAATAGCAGTAACGGAGGTCAAGCAGATGGCACTCTACCGGAGCAATCACGGAGGCAGCCACTTGCAACCGGTGTAGCAATAACGGAGGACTAGGCCAAAGGTGCAGTACCTGAGATAACACTGGCAAACCTGCAGGAGCAGTAGCGGAGGACAAGCCAATGGCACTTTACCGGAGCAATCACGGAGGCACACACTTGCAACTGGTATGACATTAACGGAGGACTAAGCCAGAGGCGCACTGCCGGAGTAGTAACTGAGACAACACTGGCAACCTGCAGGAGCAGTAGCGGAGGACAAGCCAATGGCACTTTACCAGAGCGATAACGGAGGCACACACTTGCAACCGGTATGACAGTAACGGAGGACTAGGCCAGAGGCGCACTGCCGGAGCAGTAACTGAGATAACACTGGCAACCTGCAGGAGCAGTAGCGGAGGACAAGCCAATGGCACTTTACCGGAGCAATTACGGAGGCACACACTTGCAACCGGTATGACAGTAATGGAGGACTAGGCCAGAGGCGCACTGCCGGAGCAGTAACTGAGACAACACTGGCAACCTGCAGGAGCAGTAGCAGAGGACAAGCCAATGGTAACTGGATTGTCTGCTGACTAAGAATGTCACAGAGGTGACAATGACAGATGAAGCAGGAACGTCGATCAAGCCGGGTCGGTGCACAGGAACAGGAACGTCAGCCAGGCCGGGTCAGAACACAGGAGCAGGAACGTCAGCCGGTCCAGGTCGGTACACAGGAGCAGGAACGTCAGCCAGGCCGGGTCAATACACAGGAGCAAACATTGAAGAGAAGTCAGGCAATCCGGGTCAGTACACAGGAGCAGGAACTGAAGAGTAGTTAGGCAGACCAAGTCGGTACACTGGGAACTCTGAGCAGTTAGTTAACACTGGTACAGGAACACCACGAAAAGGCACCGTGTGGGTGCAGAAGCCCAGTATATAAAGACCATACTGGGCGGGCTCAACACAGGGCAATCAATGAGAGCATTACACAGGATAACTGACAGGAAAACAAAAACAAGGGAGCACGGGCACTGTGATACTGATCATGTCTGTGCCGTTGTTCCACTTTCCCAGCTTCTCTGTGCTAGCAAGTCACCTCCCTAGCATCATGCCTGCTGATTGGTTAGAAATTGGCTCACTTGTAGTAATTGGTAGGGCTGTGCAGGGTCACAGACAGGGAATGAAGAAGCTGCATATGAGTGGTTTATTGTAGCGAGCCCATAACCTTGTATCTATGTGCTGGGAACCCTGATGCATAATACAGATTTGGACCATGGCCTTCCAGCTGTAGCTTGAACATAGTTCCCATCATCCTCAGCTGCTCAGTGTGCTTGTGTGTGTGTCTCTGTATGAGTGTGTGTATATGTGTGTATGTGTCTGCCAGTGTGTGGGGGGCATGTGTGTGTCTGTGGTGTGGGAGTGAGTGGCAGCCGTTTTTTTTTCAGCCTTAGTGGTGGGCGGGCTGGATAGTGGGGGCGGGCCAAAAATCACACCCCTATTGAATCACCCAATGGGAGCAGTAACTACTCCTTACTGCCACCCCTGGGTGTGTTTTGCCAGACACAAAGTGTTCTTTTTTATATATAGATATACACAATGCAAGTGATTTGTTTGAATAATTTTCAGAGTCACACTGCCAGTGTCTCAGTTGTATAGGCAGTCAGGGTGCCTATTAGCCACCACAAGGGAGAGTCACCTGTGTTGGTTTTATTAAAAATATTCAAAATACAAGTTATTTGTTTGAATACACATAGCCAGTGTCACAGTTGTTGCGTGGGCAGGTTTTAAAGTTGTAAAACTATAATAGTTCACTACCTACCTATCTGTAATGGATTTGAGTCCTAGTGAACAACTTGATGTTCCTAGCCCTGGTACCAGCTGCAAATATGCTACTATCCTGTATAAAAAGGAGTATAGATGCATGGGATGCAAATATATTTTTAGCTCTATATAAGTCCTTTGTAAGGCCTAATTTTGAGCACCAGTTCTTAAAAGTGCATTAGTTAACTGTAAAAAGTGCAGAGACGTGAAACAAAACTGATAAAGGGATTGGAGAATCTGAGTTATAAAGAGAGACTACCCAAAATGTGCTTGCTTATTTTAGAGAAGAGATGTCTAAGGGATGTTATGATTACCATTTACAAATGTATTCAATGAAGTACAATTATGGAATTCTTTGCCTATGGATGCTGTGATTTCAGATACTGTAATTTCTTTCAAAAAAGTAATGGACACATTTCTAACTCAAGAAAACATTGAGAATTACGACAGTTGGCTTCAAAGCAAATAGGCTGTTGATCCAGGGAAATATCTGACTGCAATATCGATTCAGGAAAGAATATGTTAATTCACTTTGGAATTATATGAAAATAGCTTCAATGGGTTTTTTTGGCTTTGAAATGGTATTGGTCAAACTTGATGGACACATGTTTTTTTCAGCCTCATCGACTATGTTACTAAGTGCTACCATAAGAGGGGATAACATCATGACATCCATGGAGGTGTACGTTCATGGTTTGGAAGGAACCAAAGAGGTCTGAAATGAAGACTTTTCAACTGAGTGCAGGTATAACTAGAGTGAGCAAAGGCTGTTTCATCCTTATGAAGGGTAACCCACCAGAAGAGTCTTTCTATCATATTGATGGTCGTCTTGACACCAGAATGGCCAACAATAGCCAAACTATCACCCCAATGGAGTATCCTGGGCATTAAGGTGAGAGGATGCTGAACGAGACACTTTCTGGGGTGAATTAGATTGAACGTCCTTGATGGAATACAAGAAAGTTGGAATAAAGGCCGAGATAATCTGGTCATGAAGGATGATTGAAGTATGGAAAATCCCTTCTGCTGGGACAGAACATCAACCCTAATTTTCTTTTACCTAGGTTATGTTGGTATGATATAATTTAATGAAAATCGGTGATGAATAATGCCCACCTCAAATGTCAATCTGATTCAAGGTGGAGAAAGGTTTTTATGATCTGTTAGAATGCTTACTGGGACTTCAGTGTCTTCCAAGATGTCTCAGTTTCCTTCAATGCCATCTTGATTTCCAGGATCTCTTTGTTACCTACATCCTAGGTCCTTTTGAGGAAGAAATTGTTTAAAAAAATGAACAGGGATTTAGCATATTAGTAAGTGGATTTCTCTTATAAAAGATATCCCTGGTTCCAGAACCACATGCATCAGCCTCTACTATGAGAAGGTGGGTGGGGTCTAGATGGTGTACATGAATGCAATCTTTAGCTTTTCAAAATCAGCTAGTACCGTTGAAACCAATCTCGTGGATCTGCTCCTTTATTGGTTAGGGTGGAAATAGGACTGACAACCATGAAGAAATTTCTGATGAAGTATCTGTAGATATTAGCAAATACAAGAAATCTCTGACTATCCTTTAGGTCCCTGGGAAGGGCCCAGTTGGTAACTATGGAAACCTTATCCTCATCTATCTCCAACCCATGGGCTGATATGACATAACCTAGAAAGGAGAACTTGAACATCTTGAACACACATTTCTCAGCTAGAGAGCAGGTTATTTTCTCTTTGGCATTGGAATACAGCCCTGACATGTATCTAATGACAGGGTGTTGTCCTGATAGACCATTACAAAGTAGATAAGCATATGAATGTTTGGAAGAAAGCTAGAACATTGCATATGGTAATATGCTGAGACCAATGGTAAGGAATACTGTTCTTTTACTGTGATTTTATTTACCTTCATTAATCAATGCAAGAGCCATCCTCCTTAGTCACAAAACAATGGGAAACAAGGATGGACATATAAATCCTCTGGAGAGGCTCTCCTGTAAGTGTTTGCCCAGGGCTCGATTCTCAGGAAGTTATAGTGGAAAGGTTTGACCCGTAGAGGAGAAGTACAATGAGTAACTTGACGGTGCAGTCATATGGTTGATTAGGCTTTTCCTTTGAAGAAACTGCTTATGAACTTCCAATATTGTTCAGGCAGCAGGACACTATCATCTTCTTGTGGGGTTTCACCAAGGACTATTTGGTGGACTGTTGAGATACAATGAAGATTAAAATATGAACTCTAGGAAGAATGCCAGTTTCTTGCTAGTGAATGCAAAGACTATGATTCCTTAGGCAGGGAAGGCTCAAAATTACCATTACAAGGTTAGTATTATGACTATAAAACTCACTGCCTCTTGATGTAGTACCCCAACCCTCATCTTGAAAGGAATGAAGCCTTGACAGGTGGTAACTAATACCAAAGGAGATCCATCAGTAGATGCAAAGGAAGCTTGTAGGAACTGGCTGGTAGGAGCCATTTTGGGAATGCACAGTGCAGGCCCTGGCTTTTCAGTAAGTCAGCTGCACAAGGGATCTGAGGAAAAGCCCCCCACGGTGCCTCCTCTGATGTCTTATAGTTCGTTTTCCTTGGGCTACATGTGTAGCCTTCCTAGATCCTGATGAACTCACAATAGTGATGTATGGTGGTACATTTTAATTTGCTAAATTAAATGTTAAAAGGTATCACCTACATCACTCTTGTGAGTTCTTTGTGGCAAAGATGGGGAATCCCTGTATTTTCTCCATCATGTACATGGCTTACCAATGAAAAAGTCCAAAAGGGACTGGAAAAGCTTATAGTGAATAAATCTGGTGGCAAACACTCAAGGCTACTTAAGAAACTTGTTACAGCAGTAAGGGCAGGAAGGATGCTGATTTGCATTGGAGGCTATGTTTACAGAAAATGTAGATGCTTTCAAAATTATCGAATACCTTTCCAGCTCAGAATAGTATAGAAAATGACAGTTGATTTTTATGCAGATTTGATGTCGATCACTGGTGACAAGATACTGCTTTTTGGAGTCAGAAAGGATTTTTTGGGCAAATGGCTAGGGTTTTTTTTTTTGCCTTCCTCTGCCTTCCTCTAGATCAAAAAGGGCATATGGCAAGGGCTGAACTTGATATGTGCATATCTTTTTTCAGCTTCATTAACTGTCATAGTAACAAACTGAATAGAACCTGATTATAGGCATTTACCGCACACCTATTCTAAGACTTGCAGTCTTAGGCCAACTAAGGTTTTCAAGCTAACAGGTTATACCCCAGGGACCACTGAATTACTGCTACTGCTTGCATTAAAGGGATAGTAATACCTAAGTGTTACTAATCCCTATAGTAAAGCCCTACTTAAAAAAAACATATTGCCCCCATAAAGGTTTGAGAGATGAACACTTCTAAAGTTGCCCTCTTCCTCCCCCTTCCACATAGTCAGTGTTGTAGCTGACTGCAGGGAAGAAAGTCGTACGACTTTCAGGTGGCTCTCCAGCACAGTCGGATTGCGCTACTAAAAAAGAAAACTTTCACTGAAATGGTCTGCTACGTGTGCTTGGTTTGCAGTGTGTTTGGCTTGCAAGCACACGTAGAAGACCATTTTAGTGAAAGTGTTTTTTTTAGTTAACGTGATTGTGGCTCTGCTGCAGAGCCGCCTGATGATCTCTGACCGGATTTCCCTGAATCAGCTAGAACGCTGACTACGGGGAAGGGGGAAGGAGAGGGCAACTTTAGAAGCGATCATCTCTCAAACCATAAAGGTTTGAGAGATGATAATGGGGGCAATACGTTTTTTGTAAGTAGTACTTTGCTATAGGGATTAGTAATACTTACGTATTACTATCCCTTTAACTTCTCAATGAGGATTTCTTTCATTTTCTATCTTTACGTCTTTACTTGTGGTTTTGTTAACAAACCCACTAATTGATTCCAGTGCCACCACTAATTAAGTTTGGTTTTTATCAGTATTTTCTTAATTTATATGGTCTCGTTGGAAGACTTCAGTGGTTTACCTGGTATAGAAAACACAATGTAAAGGAAACCCAATCACAATTTGTCAGTAAGATCGTGTCACGGGTTTAGGGACATTCTTATTCATAAAAAAAGAAAAAGAAAAAAAATAGACTACTATCAAGCAGCACTCTTAAGTACCTATAATTATAACTGATATATCATGGATTCGTCACAACATGGCTATTTAAAGAAATTAAAGTGGCATTGAAACAGTATGTGAGAAAGATAAAATCACATAAAAACAAAAAATCTTTATTGACACATAATGAACATACAGTAGCAAGATAGGGGCATAATGTCTATAAGATATATATATGCAAACCAAAGACTGGCTCAAAGAAATTCAAGCACCAACTGGTAAACGATAGTAGCAAGAGGAGTTGCATATATAATATTCAGCAACCCTATACAATTCTATCGCCCCTATTACTGTTGGTCGCCTGTATAGAATAAACTAGATCAGACAAATAGGAATAGCACCCATCAATGCAGGTACCAACTGGTAAACGATGGAAATCTCAGAGGTTGCATCTAAGCTCTCCAGCAACCCTATATATTATCCATCGCCCCTATAAATATTGGTTACCAGTAAACAGGAAAGTGCTGATATGTAATACCATCAGCACACAAGCGTCTATAGTATACACAAAAAAAGCGCAATACTATAGTGTAAATATTGATTGGTGACTCGTATATAATCCACAACCCTATTGTAATGATCTAAAATATCATATTATCAAAGTTCGGCCAGCCCAAGGTTTGCATCAATCTCAATAAGAACTTCAGCCCCCAAAAACTTGCTACAAAAACTCAAATCTAAATAAAAGAAAATATCCTAACGCGTTTCTCCCGTACACACGGGCTTCGTCAGAGGCAAACAAACCGAGTGTATAAAACTTCCGGTTATTTATACTTATTAGAAGAATCCAATTGGACCAAATAGTATTGAATGAATTAATACTGGCCAACAATTGGCTAATACATGTGTCAGTCAAGAGCACCAGAAATACAATGTAGCGAAATATTTCGCTACATTGAAACCTACTGACCAGAAAAAAACTCCGTAGCAACACAGATCGAAAAGCTGAACTTACGCAAACGATATTCCAGAGTCACAATCAGTGAAAACTAATCGCGAAAAATTCTACCCCTCTAACTCATTACTGTTCAAGAGAAAAGAAGGAGGTATTACACTCATTCATGTATCCATGTATCAGCGAAAATACTTCCACACATTCTTATTCATATGTACAGAGATAAAAGTGGTGCAGTTTTGGGGCTCGATACTATTATCCATGCCAAAACCATCATTACATTAAAAACAAGCAACGTATATTTTGCAAACATGTGTTTTACCGGTATTCTATTGCAGAACCACTGTAGAACAAAACCAGCGTAGATAGCATATTTCGACATACTAACAAAAATGGAGCTGTCGGCTGCTATTAAACTACTGCCTGGAAAAACACACTACCGTAAAATCTCGGGTATAACACGCACAATTTTACCCCACTTCATCTTATGTGAAGTGAGGGGTGTGTATTATACTCAAAAAATTGAGGCTGGTAGATATCTTCCCTCCCCCGGCGATATTCGCTTTGAAAATAAGACTAGTTTAAATGTAAGTCCCCGCTGAGAAGAGCAGGCATACCGGTATGTAAAGCTTCAGCGCGGGCGGCATACTTCCATTTGCAGTACTCTTCAATGGGCTTTCAGGACCTTCCGATTATGGAATTGCCCTGTGAGGACCTTGAGATCCTCATAGGGCATTGGCTGCAGACGGAAGGACCTGAAAGCCCATTGAAGGAAGCGGGCGGCAAATGGAAGCATGCTGCCCGCACTGATGCTTTTCATACCGGTATGCCTGCTCTTCAAAAGATGAGGACTTCAGCGTGGACTTGCATTTAAACTAGTAAGTCTTATTTTCAGAGCGGATATCGCCAGGGGAGGGAAGCCATCTACCAGCCTGACAGCCTTAACCCTTTGAGGGTGCATATTATACATAGGCACTCTTGTTTTCCCCTTAAATTATTAGGCATAATATACACCTACGTATTATACACAAGTGCATATTATACCTGAGATTTTACGGTAAATGTCGAAGTCCAAGGAAATAGGCGTACGTTTGATGACAGAAATATCAAGTTTAGCGTTAGATGTGTGCCCCACATTATCGAAATCCAACATAAAGTGCCCCCCTTTGACATATTAACCCCCCCTTTGAAATTCGACTTATAGTGCTCCCATGACTTTCTTTCTCCATTTTAATTCAACATTGTTTATTCTCCAGTTTTTTTCAACATGCCCTGTTGATGATGATTAATCCTTTGAGTACCAGAGAGGTAGCAATGCATTGCAATGTATATGTGTAATAATTTTAAGTTGTATTTAAAACAAAGTTCAGACCTCAAGGGGGGCATCATGACCCTACCTGACACCCCCCTAGCAATGATCACCTATCCAGCAGGATAGGTGATCAATGCAGGCGACAATTACCGGCATTTTCACTAAAGCCCATATAACATATGTGTTACATATGTTATATGAGGTTTCTTATAATGTGTATCGTTATATTTATTTTAAATATATCAGGGCTCAAAAATTTCCACTCGCCACTAGCCAATGGCGAGTGAAAATTTAGCCCTGGCGAGTAGAAATTCAGCCCTGGTGGGTATGTTATGGCTTGCAGTGGTGAGTAACTTTTCAGGTCTGGCTAGTAGCAAAGGACTTCAAGTTTTAAACCCTGAATATATAATTCAGACCTCAAGGGGGTCATCAGGACCCCTCCTGACACCCCCCTAGCATGGATCACCCATCCTTCTGTATAGGTGATCCATGGGGCGACAATAATATATTGTAATAACACACTTTGCTATCCAAGAAGAGGTGACCTGGTATCTTTCTCATGATGAAATAACCCCCGGCCAAAATAATTGTCTCCAAATAACTGCAGTGGGAATAGTAAACTTATGACACATATTGACATTTAGAGATTTGAATGTAATACCAAAAATATACTTTTCTCAAGTCCACACATTTTTATTGAAATTAATATGGTTTACTTTACCTCGTGATTCTGTCATTTGGGGAGATGCTTAACCCCTTAATGACAGCCTGAGCCGGCTTGAGGGTGGCCCTTAAGAACCACAATTTTTTTTTTTTTTTTTGCGAGATGAATTCTGGGATGGCAATGGCAGAGCGGCATGTAGCTGTGCTGCCATCCCAGAATTCCCTGACGTGCCAGGACCATCACCATTCCTTAAGTGTCTGGTACATCATGGGTCCCTAAGAAGTTAATGGCCTGCCTCTGTTTATATCAGATGTGCATGATTGGCTGACACCCATATGGGCTGGATATTCAGTGGAAATTATGAAGAGTATTGCAATGTCCAGCTCTACATGTGGACAAACATCACAGCAGCACTACTGTCTGCATTGACTTCCTTCCCTGCCACAACTACCAGTCTTTTAATCCACTTGAGTGAACAATAATAATCCTCTCTTATGAAAACATATATACTGCAGGGTATTTCCTGTTGAATATCCACACTGCTGAGAGATCATTTGTTCCAAAGTTGTTTGAGTTCAAAGTGTTTTACTAAAAATGTAAAAAAATATGCTGTAGGGTTTATCCCCCTGAGTAAAATAAGGGTACTCCCACTGCTGAAAGGTGTTTTATTTAAAAGTTCTTACAGTTCAAAGTTGAATTTTTTTAGGTGCAATATCACAGTGGCCTGAAATTGTACAGTGGCGCTGTTGCTACACCATCCTATGGAGATTTATGGTCTACGGACCAGAGCTGTCCATAGGATGGTGTAACAACACTGTACAATTTCAGGCCACTGTGCTATTGCACCTAAAAAAATTCAACGTTGAGCTGTAATAACTTTTGAATAAAACACCTTTCAGCAGTGAGAGTACACTGCAATATATATTTTCTTACATATTACGTATCACTAACTAACTTGATTGCATTTCATAACTAACTTGATTGCATTAAAGTGAGTAAATATATAGATGTGAGAGCGGAGGCTGATGTGATCTATTTAGACTTTGCCAAGGCATTTGATACGGTTCCACACAAGAGGTTACTGTACAAATTGAATGAAATAGGCCTAGGGGAAAACGTTTGTGTATAGATTGGAAATTGGCTGAAAGATAGAATACAAAGAGTGGTAGTAAATGGGAAGTTCTCCAATTGGATAAACGTGATAAGTGGAGTACCTCAAGGATCTGTCCTGGGTCCTCTTATTTTTAATTTGTTTATTAAATGACCTCCCAGAGGGCATAGGGAGCCATACAGCAGTGTTTGCCGATGACACAAAATTAAGTAAGGTAATAAAGTCTGAAGTGGATGTGTCTTCATTACAAGAGGATTTGGACAAATTGAGTAACTGGGCAGGCAAATGGCAAATGAGATCCAATATAGACAAGTGTAAAGTTATGCATTTTGGGTATAATAATAAAAATGCAACATATAGTTTAAATGGTGTTTCTCTGGGGAAATCTACAAATGAAAAGGATTTAGGAGTAATGGTAGACAATAGACTTAGCAGTAGTGTGCAGTGCCAGCTGGCAGCTGCAAAGGCCAATAAGATATTGGCATGTATTAAAAGGGGTATTGACTCAAGGGGGGAAGATATTATTATGCCTCTTTACAGGTCCATGGTAAGACCCAGCCTACAATATGCTGTTCAATTCTGGGTGCCCTTTGTGAAAAAGGACATTATGGAACTAGAGAAAGTGCAGAGGAGGGCTACAAAATTAGTAAGGGGAATGAAAAGTTTTAGTTATGAAGAAAGGCTAGAAAAGTTAAACTTGTACACACTAGAGAAGCGGCATCTTAGAGGGGATATGATAACACTATATAAATATGTTCAGGGCCCATACAAAGGGCTCTCCAAAGACCTGTTCATTAACAGAACAGTACAAAGGACAAGGGGCCACCCGCTTAGACTTGAGGAATGGCGATTTCATCTACAACAGCGGAAGGGTTTCTTTACGTAAGGACAATAAAAGGTATGGAATTCACTGCCTGAGGAGGTGGCGCTATCGAATACATTAGATGCCTTTAAAAATGGCCTGGATACTTATTTAAAAGAGCAGAACATAGAGGGCTATGTATGTTAGTACTGGGATTAATATTTAGTTAGTGCTTGTTGATTCCAAGGAGAAATCTGATTGCCATTTGGAATCAAGAAGGAATTTTTTTCAAGGCATAATTTGAAATTGCTGTATTGAGGGGTTTTTTTGCCTTCTTTTGGATCAACGATGGTAAACAATAATAGGAAAAGGGTTGAACTAGATGGACGCAAGTCTTTTTTCAACCTAAATTACTATGTTACTATCCCATTAACTCTTTCAGTACCAGAGGCTTGTGGACTTTTTTGTACCCTGCTGGCTGGGCACATTTTCAGCATTTTTGCTATCTATCTAAGTATGATTTCCTTTGGTAACTTTCAAGTCATATGTAAAACTATATATCGTTTTTTCAGAACAAATTCAGTTTACATGATTACTACATTTTGCTTTGTGCGACAAGCTATGATAAAAAATATAACAAATTACTTATTTTGCCAACAGCATAAACTATGTAACCAAAACATTTTTGTTGGCTGTAAAGAATTCAATTATTTTTAAAATCATGAATTCTCTGAATACAAAACAACTAACAGAAGTGCAAAATGGTATTTTCAAATTTATAAACTAAAAATGCACGTTCCATTGGTTACATAGTAAAACTACCCACTGCATCAAATGCGGGGTTAACTTGCTTTTCTAATCCTAGCCTGTTGCGCACCAATGTTTCTAGAATATTGTGATGAAGGACAAAAGTTGCATTTTTTTTACATTTCCACCACTTCAAATGTAGTGAAATCTTTGAAGACTATGGATTTTCTTACTGTATCAATTAGCTACAGCCACTATGAGAAAATGACACTGCATTGGTATAAGTTGACATACTGCAGGGTATGCCAGAAGCGCAAAACTACACCAATTAAAATCTCTCATTATTATTACATTTTTTTAAAAATAACTTTCTTGGACTAAAATGATTGTAACAACTACAGAAATGAAGAAAAAGTAGACGACGCATAACATTCTGGAAAGACGATAACTTATCACATCAAATGGTCACTTGATTTTCTACCCCTAAGCCGGTGTTTGCAAATGTTTCCAGAAGATGGTGCTAAAGGAAACAATATGCATTTTTTTACATTTACATACCTTCAAATGTACTGAAACTTTGAAAAGTCTGGAATTTCCTACTTCATTCATTAGCTACTGCTTGTTCAAGTATTACGGTATATTCCATTTGTATTGGCTGACTTACCATATGGGGTGCCAGAAGCAAAAAACTACACCTTTCTGTTTTAATTTTTTAAATAGACTGCCTTCATTAAAATGGTCAGAATTATTAGATAAATGAAGGAAAGGTATGAAAGGTATACCATTTAGAAAATATACATTCACCTGTAACAAATTAGTATAGGTTTGTCCTTCTACCCCTTGGCTGGTGTGCACAAATAATTCCAAAAGGTGGCGCTATAGGAATTTTTTTTGGTTTATTTATTTCCACTACTGCAAAAAATACTGAAATCGTTGAAAACAATAACATTTCCTACTGTATTCAGTTCTTTCTACCAGCTCAAGAAAATGGTACCCCATTGATATGGGTTGACATACTGTACGGGGTGCCAAAATTGCAACACTACATTGTCACTTTTCTTTTTTGAAATGACCTGCCTGCAGTAAAATGCTCATAAACATTAAAGATATGAAGAAAAGGTCAGTAAGGCATATCATTTCAGAAAGTAGATGTTCATCCTCATCAAATCAGGGGTTAGTTTCCTTTAACCCCTAGGCTAGTATTCACAACTGTTTCCAGAAAGTGGTGCTACAGGAAAAAAACAAACATACTTTTTTTACACTTAAGTCACTTCAAAAATACTAAAATCTTTCAACACCATGGAATTTCCTAGTATATTCAGTACTTAATTCTAACCTGAGAAAAACATTTCACTATTGGTATTGATTGACATACTGTAGTGGGTACCAGGAGCATAGTTACCAATAGAACAAAGCTGGTGGGGGGGGGTTGGCGAGTAGAGCAAAATCATGGCTATACTATAAACAGTTTTGCTCCTTTTCACCTTATCTGAAGTAGGGAGTGTGAATTTTACAGTAAAAAAAAACCAACACAAAAGGGTCCTGGTGTCTAAGAGTGCTAGTGGATAGTAGAACCAGGTTGAGGGAATCAGGCAATGTATGAGGGGATCTGTGATCTGCAAACAGGGACGGATTTGTAATAAGGCAGAGTAGGCATCTGCCTACAGGCGCACCCCACAGAGGGACGCCTGTCATTGGGATCGTTTATTTAGTTTTTTGGCTTTTTTCTAATTTTATTTAGCCTTTTTTAATTAGCCTTGATGGTCACCCCCTGCTTGGCGCCCACCGCGCCCGCAACAACATGGTGACGTTTGAGACCTGTAGCTGCTGAGCTCCCTCATCGGCTCTTTAGTAATGTAGAGCGCTGGGAGATGACATCATGTCCCAGCGCTATGCATTACTGAAGAGAACACCGCGCGGGAGCTCCAGCAGCTACAGGTCTGTGCAGAAGGAGGCACAGATCTCTCCTCTCCAGGGAGGTAGGAAATGGACACGGGGGGGCATGGATGGAGATGATGGGGGCAATGTGAGGGGCAATATGGAGATGATGGGGGAAATATGAGGGGGATATGGAGATGATGGGGCAATGTGAGGGACAATATGGAGCTGATGGGGGAAATATGGAGCTGATGGGGGGCAACATCTTATTTTTTTTCTCAGACCTCGTTGAGGAGCATTGGGATAGTGGAGAGTAGCATGGCCCCCCAAGTTTCAAACTTTTTAAAATTATTTATTTAATTAGATTTTGTTGAAGGGCATCTGTGTAGGAGTGGGCAGCACTGGTGAAATCCTCTACATCACAGTTGACATGGGTTATGTCACTAGTGATGTGGGAGGCTTTCCCTAATGCTGGGGAAGCCTCTATTGATCTTCCAGCCCTATCACTGATGCCCCATAACGAGGGCTGATTCATTAAAAAAAAAAATTTGAAAAAAAGGTTGAAAGTTGGGGAGCCATACTGCTTTCCAAGGGAATCCAGATGTCCCCAACTTGTTGTAATGCAAAGGGGGCTGGCACATAGGTGGGGGCTATATTTTTTTACTGTGCAGTCGCCACATGTTGGAAGTACCAGTGGTGACTGCATTGAGGCAGGACATTGTACGGGCTTAGCACAGCAGGTCAACCTGTAGAGTGTATGGCCTTGATACCATAAGGCTTAATAGTGCCACCTGGTGTTCGGTCAGTTTCTCTTCAGTTGGATTGGTATTCAGACAGTTATTATATTGCGTTCAATGGGAGAAGGGAGCCACTGACTGCAATTTTCAATAGAATGTGATAGACAACTCCCTCACTTTGTTTGAACTGTGATAACTTTTGAATAAAGCAACTGCCCATAGTGGCAGCATCCTTGTTTTTTTTAGCAGGAAAATCCATACCAATTATGATTTTTCATGCTTAAACTTTACTTTAAATATCTCAGATTAAATTAACCAATCAAAAAGTAGCTGTATGGGCTCTTTTTTCTTTTATTAACTCCGTATTGCCTTCCTCACCCCTTTGGCATTCAAACAGTTATGTAAAATGGTTTGGTGCATTCAGTAAACACATTTGTACCAGCACACAAATTGCCCTCTATTAGCACAGTACAAAACTGTAGGAAGCATTCAAATTCAGTTTTACAACACAAAAAAAAACTTCTGTGCACAATAGATCCGCAATCATGATAACAGCCGTGAATTCAGAATATTTTATTATTTCCTTATGTCTGAAATAAGGTCTTAATAAGAAAACAAGTATAAATGGTTTGTTCCATCACCAGTAAATGATTAACAATAGCTCATATTGCATCCTGGGATTTACTGCTGTGTTGGGTAAATCTGAATACAGTTTATATTATTGAAATGTAATGTGTATGGATGTGCGTAAGTATAATTTTAAAGTGAAACTGTCACGTTCAAACTTTTCCCTCCAAATCGGGGCAGACCCCCCCATAAAACAAAAAAAATGGCGAGGAAACCGCTCTGATTGTACCCTATCTTACATTAGCTAATCTGATTTCTCTCCTTTAGGGAATAGGAGCGTGCTGCCTTCTTAATCACGTTTCATTTGATTGGCAGTGCTTTCCCTCCCCCTTCTAATTTAAGACTGCCCATAAGACAGATTTGCCTTCCTCCCCCCAGGCACTCATGAACCTCAGAGTACATTACCTCCCTTCTACTACTAGCAACCATTACAGAATCGCCTTCTGCTCCCGTCTTCTCACAAGGCAGCACATGAATTGGACGTACAAATGGCATGGGTTAGAAGGTGCTTCTGTTCTCTGTGCCTAACCCATGCCATTTGTATGTCCCATTCATGCACTGCCTTGGGAAAAGAGGGGAGCAGAAGGCGATTCTGTGTTGTCCGACAGGCTGGCTATAAGAGGGAGGTGAGGAACGCTGACGTTTGTGACTGACTGGAAAAGAGGAAGGCAAGTGGAGGCACAATCACCTACTCCAATAGCAGTGTCTTCAGCTGCAGCGGAACACAGGAACTTGGTGCTAAGGAGAGGTAGGAGAGTGGTGGGTGGAGTTGAAGTCAGGACTGGTATGGCCTTGCAGAGCTGTGTGGAATGAATTGTGCCATAAAAAACTTCCAAAGTTAAAAATTTTAAATGGCTATTTCTTCCACAAGACTGAAAACATTTTTTAAATAAATAAAAAAAATGTATAATTGCTACAACAGACATCTAATAGGATTAACTTGCTTGGGGGTGAGAGTTCCCTTTTAAGTATATGGCAGCACTTATCGCATGCAGTGCATTACAGGAAAAAGAAGATAAACTCAAACTGTCACTTGTAGGCAAGTTTAGTTTGCTTCACAAATAAGTGAAATTTATCAATATGTTGTTCTTGTAATATTTCTATAAAATAGTTTTTGAGAAATGAGCCTTTTGAGTGATAACACAGTGTGCAGGGCCGGATTTACATCCCAGGCCTCGTAGGCAAGACACTGTAGGCACCCTTAGCTTTTCTCATGGCCACACCCCCACTCCCCACCTGACCCCTCCCCAGTCCCATCCACTGTTTCCTGGCACAGAAAATACCCTTTGCCAATAACAAGCAAATAGGGAAAAAATGTTATCCCCTTGGTTGCTGAGCAATACTTTGGAGATCTCTCTAGCATCCAAAATGTTAAATAATAATCTGTAAAGTGGAATAAAACTTGAGCAAGGACATGTGGGAGTGGCCAGAACAGCTGAGCCGTCGCCCCTCAAAATTTGGAGCGCTAGGCAACTATCAATTGGGAAATCCGGCACTGACAATGTTGCACAGTGAGCAGTATACTAATGAGTTCTCTTGTTACTTGCTGTGTTAGTAGAGATGACGTCAAGGGATAGTAATACTTTGTTTTAACTTTATTTTATTTTGTAGGCATTAAAAAAACATGAAGAATGATATACGTCTTATCTCTCAAACCTTTATGGTTTGAGAGATATTCACAAGCAAAGTTTCCCCTCCCGCCCCTTTTACCTAGTGTAAACCATCTCTTCTCAGATGTGGAATGCAGTCCATAGACCAGACAGATAACAGCAGGGAACAATCTTCTTCCTATGAAAACAATGAAATCCCTGCCCCCCTTGACAAGCTTTTCAGGTTGTTCCCTTATCTTAATTGAAGATTGTCCCTCTCTGCAGTCTACCTGGGCACCTACCTTCTGCTCTGGCTGAGCAGTGTTACATCAGTAAAAGGGACGGGAGGGGGATACTTTGTCATTGAATTACTCTTGAACTACACCTCTGACAGAACTGAAATAACACTCTCCAAAGTCCAAATACGATGATGATTAATTAGAGCTGCTTTTATTATGAAACATTACTATCTCTTTCAGTGTGTGTGTTCTATGCCTAGATTCATTCATAGCTCAGTGGTGTGAATGTACCACCCTGATTCTATGCAATAAGAGGAACTGGAATTGATATTCTGTCCCTATGTCCGCCTATTAAGCTATTAATAAATTTTGTTTGTCCCAGGTGGAGGGCAATGGGGCAGTCTGTGGGCATTTCAGTGCACTAAGGTCACAATATATTCCAGGTGTTGACATTATGGGAAAAAAGGACTGTGGGGTGTGTTTGTGGGGGTGGAACATAGTGACACTGGTGGGGGTTGAAAATAGATGGAAAGCTTGGACTGGTAAGGCCTCCTGGGTAGAACCGAAGCAAAGCCTCCAAAGAACAAAGAGATCTGAGGGGCGTCACGCCTCTAGTACATCTTAGTCAGGTGGTGTGAATTTTTCCCATGACTGCCAAACCATGAAGAACCTTGGATGTGAGAAAGAGAGGTCCATCTGTCTAGTTCTAGTCTAAGATCTTCCAATTAGAAGCCAAAATATATCTGGCAATTTTTTTTTTTAAACTGAAGCAGGCAAAATACTTTTAACCCTTTGAATGCCAGAGAGGTATGGTGTTGCGTACCCCTCTGGCACTCAAAGGGTTAAAGACAAGAGGGGACCCCCTCTGGTCCTTAAAGGGTTAATATTACTGAGCAGAGTTTGAGATTGCGTGGCCCTGCTAGCAACTTCCCGTTATTCAGGATGGACTGAAGATGTTCTCTCTTGAACAAAGGCACAAGGGCGATATTCATAGGGGCTATTAGGATTTTCAGGCCATAGGAAGGTAAATTGAGGCTATTATTAGGAGATATTAAAGCAGAACTATCACCCTATATTAAATCCCCCCTCCAATAATTAGGCATATGGTGATTAGGTTCTTAATATTGCTATTATTATATATTATTATTATTATTATAGTACCAAGTTCTAAAGAAATCCTTCTTCTTCAGGGCTTGCACACAGACATCTTGGCTTGCCTGCGCTGTCCATCCCAGTCTCCTCTAGGAATCATTGCATGGTACCTTAAGGTACCGGAAGGGACTGACAGTGCAGGTGCGTAGAGGGCTCTAAAGCAAGAAGCCTGGCCGTCAGTCTCAGAACAAGGAGGATTACTTCAGATTGTGGTACTTGCACCCCATAACAGCGCTGTTAAGAACCTAATTGCCATATGCCTAATTAATGGGAGGGACTTAATATAGGGTGATATTTCCTCTTTAATAATCTGTTCAAGTTACCCAGTTATTTTTGGTATGAGTGGTCAATTGATACTTGGTTTCTACTACTTAAAGGGATAGTAATGTTTAATTTTAAGATTCTTTAATATTGTAGGCATTAAAAAAACAATTACATCAATATAAGTCCTGTCTCTCAAACCTTTATGGTTTGAGAGATATAATTGGCTAAAGTTCCCCCTCCTGGCTGTTTCAGAGAAGTCAGCGACACTAGCTGACAGCAGCAGATTCCGGTCATTTGTTCTGCCTGGAAGCTCTTCAACAGATCCGAAATCTCGCTATTCAGAAATAAATACTTAATTGGAACGCTCCACAAAGTGTGCTTGCAAACCAGGCACATTTTGTAGACCGTTCCAGTGAAGTATTTATTTCTAAATAGCATGAATTTGGCTCTGCTGAAGAGCCACTGGCCGGTCCCAGGATCAGAATCTCCTGCTGTCAGCTAGAGGGCAGACTTCTCTGAAACAGCCTGGAGGGGGGAACGTTAGCCAGTTATATCTCTCAAACATAAAGGTTTGAGAGACAAGACTTATATTGATGTGATTCTTTTTTTAATGCCTACAATATTAAAGAATCTTCAAATTAAACATTACTATGCCTTTAATAAAAATATATATATTCTTCTGGCAGCAAAAGGATTAACTCTTGCATTCGATACCTCTGTGATACTCAAAGAGTTAATTATTGTATTATAAGAATAATAAAAATGATCATTTTTGTTACTATTATTACGGTCATCAGCATTATTATTTTAACCCTTTGAGTGCCAGAGAGGTATACGACGCATTGTGACGCCATACATTAGATACTTCTTTGGCATTCAAAGGGTTAAGCAAGACCGCTGTCCCCTTTAATTGTAAAGCAGCGTGCCCCCCTCTATCATTTCTCTAATACTTTTCTTGCGAGCAGCTCATGTCAAGACCTTTATGAGATTCAGACTTGGTTTCATATTTCATTGAAACCCCTATAAGAAAAGCCACTTTTCATGCTTAAGTCCTTTTCAAATCCCTTCAAACCAGTCACTGTACATTCTGCATTTTATCTTTTTTTGCTCTGGCTCCAGGCCAAACATAATCCTTCTACTCTCCTTACGCTTCTTAAGGAAAATACAAACCCTCATTTACCAGAGGATCCAGTATGAGAATAAAAGCTTAATACTTTGACAGGCCTGGATATTATTTTGGGTCCTAAGTCTGATTTATGGTGGTAGCCAGCAAGCCAGGCTGGTGAAATATTTGCTGCTGCTCACAAGGATCTGGAAAAATGAAGTGTGAAGTTCTGAAGAGGGAAGGCAGCAGTCCTCCAGTCACTAAACACTTCCAAAGAGTTGGCAGGGGAACAGAGCTGTGGTCTAAAACCAGGAGCCTCGAAGGAATACGGGAGGAGAGCTGTTCTGTGAGAAGCGACAAAATATTGCTAGGCTTTAAAGGAACTGTTCAAGCCTGTGAACCCCACATGAAAATGAACATGTTGCAGGATAATGAATATGGGGTATGACTACACAGTCCCAGATGGATTAGCGTTTTTTTTTTCCAACTCAAACCGAGGTCAAGAGAACAGGTTGATCCAGCCTTGGACTTATGTTTCTTTTTTCTATCAAAGAGTAAATTATGAATGTAAAACCTCAAAAATGCTTTAACTCCTTGAATTCCAGTTGATTCAATTCTGCTTGTTAACCCTCTTGGTGTTTGTGTGCTTGCCTACAAAACAACACTTTAGAGACCTCTTGAGCATACAGCGCATACAGAGGATTATCAAGTAGAAGTAAATTAATGAAAGCCAATGAAGTTAATCTGTTTGGACCTCCAGAGATGCCCCCTGCTTCCTGATGGAGAATTAATTGGAAAACAATTTATGGTTGTACACTGCAATAATCTATAGTTCACATGGGCCTCGAGACTGATATGTGGTCAAGATTATCACTGCAGAAGGATGGATATCTAATTCAATAACCACAGAAACAATACTCACACACTAGCACACATTGGGTGATAATAGAGAAGCTGAACAATTCTAAATATTAACTAACCCCAACCGGTGTTCGAAACCGGTCAGGGTGTCCGGGGCTGACCCTTTATTTATATATAAATTATGAGAAATTACGACAAATTTCATTTTAACAGTATCCTTCGTTACTCTCTATATGATTTGACACTTTGTATTATTTTCATGCAAATTCTAAATTTGAATTCCAGTTGATTCAATTCTGCTTGTTAACCCTCTTGATGTTTGTGTGCTTGCCTACAAAACAACACTTTAGAGACCTCTTGAGCATACAGCGCATACAGAGGATTATCAAGTAGAAGTAAATTAATGAAAGCCAATGAAGTTAATCTGTTTGGACCTCCAGAGATGCCCCCTGCTTCCTGATGGAGAATTAATTGGAAAACAATTTATGGTTGTACACTGCAATAATCTATAGTTCACATGGGCCTCGAGACTGATATGTGGTCAAGATTATCGCTGCAGAAGGATGGATATCTAATTCAATAACCACAGAAACAATACTCACGCACTAGCACACATTGGGTGATAATAGAGAAGCTGAACAATTCTAAATATTAACTAACCCCCAACCGGTGTTCGAAACCGGTCAGGGTGTCCGGGGCTGCCCCTTTATTTATATATAAATTATGAGAAATTAAGACAAATTTCATTTTAACAGTATCCTTCGTTACTCTCGATATGAGTTGAAACTTTGTATTATTTTCATGCAAATTCTAAATTTGAATTCCAGTTGATTCAATTCTGCTTGTTAACCCTCTTGATGTTTGTGTGCTTGCCTACAAAACAACACTTTAGAGACCTCTTGAGCATACAGCACATACAGAGGATTATCAGGTAGAATTAAATTAATGAAAGCCAATGAAGTTAATCTGTTTGGACCTCCAGAGATGCCCCCTGGTTCCTGATGGAGAATTAATTGGAAAACAATTTATGGTTGTACACTGCAATAATCTATAGTTCACATGGGCCTCGAGACTGATATGTGGTCAAGATTATCGCTGCAGAAGGATGGATATCTAATTTAATAACCACAGAAACAATACTCACGCACTAGCACACATTGGGTGATAATAGAGAATCTGAACAATTCTAAATATTAACTAACCCCAACCGGTGTTCGAAACCGGTCAGGGTGTCCGGGGCTGCCCCTTTATTTATATATAAATTAAGACAAATTTCATTTTAACAGTATCCTTCGTTACTCTCGATATGAGTTGACACTTTGTATTATTTTCATGCAAATTCTAAATTCTTTAGTTCATGCCATTTTTGTGCACATCTGGGGATCTAAATTTTGTTAGTTAGTACTCATTTAAGAATTTTAGGAGGCTAGAACTTTTATTTATGGATCAAAAATCAAGCTGATCGAATGGCATTTAGTGAGTATAGGACAAATATATTGGGTAGTACTTATGTACTTATACTCTTCAGTGCTCTCACAAATTATAATTTTATAAACAATTATATAAACAATTATACACAATTTATAAACAATTATAATATTGTTTTGCCTGGGTGCTATCAATGTGAGAGTTATTATAGTCCAGTGGGTTTGAGCACTCATGGGGCTTTAAAGGGATAGTAATGTTTCATAATAAAAGCAACTCTAATTAATCATCATAGTATTTGGACTTTGGAGAGTGTTATTTCAATTCTGTCAGAGTTGTAGTTCAGGAGTAATTAAATGACAAAGTATCCCCCTTCCACCCCTTTTACTGATGTAACACTGCCCAGCCAGATCAGAAGGGAGGTGCCCAGGTAGACTGCAGAGATGGACAATCTTCAATTAACATAAGGAAAAAACCTGAAAAACTTGTCAAGGGAGGCAGGGCTTTCATTGTTCTCATAGGAAGAAGATTGTCCCCTGCTGTTATCTGTCTGGTCTATGGACTGGATTCCACATCTGAGAAGAGATTGCTTACACTAGGTAAAAGGGGCGAGAGGGGAAACTTTGTTTGTGAATATCTCTCAAACCATAAAGGTTTGAGAGATAAGACTTATATCGTTCTTCATGTTTTTTTAATGCCTACAAAATAAAATAAAGTTAAAATTAAGTATTACTATCCCTTTAAGTCACAAGGGGAGATGCACTAAGAGGTGATAAAGAGGTGATAACGTGGACGTAACTTCTCCAGTGATATCACCTCCAGTTCCTATGTTATTCTGTAGAGTCTATGCATTAAGATCCCCACTGAAGAAGTTATCACCTCTTTATCACCCCTTAGTGCATAACTTCTGTAACATGAGAATAGACATTTTGATCAGCAAAATAAATTTCCTATGATGTGTGAGATGACTCAGTAGGTTAATGCACCAGCTGTAGAATCTATTCAAACTTCAAGGTCGCAGGTTCTAGTCCCGGCAAGGTCAGCTCAGCCTTTCACCCCTCTGAGATACATAAAAAGAGTCCAGGACACACTTGAAAAAGAGAGACAATCTTAATGTACTATTCCTGGAAAAATACTTTCACAAAAAAATAAAGATCTGAGTGCAGATCGAAAAATTGATCCTTACGTTAAACAGAATAAAACCAGGGTACTGGTGCGCTGGATACGTCCTTGGCACTCAAAGGGTTAAACTGCTTTTCTGCAGGTTTATCTATTTGAGTGTCAGAGGGGTGTCCAAAACATTGCTTTGCAATGCGTTGGGCACCCCTCAGGCACTCAAAGGGTTAACGTTCTTTGAGTATCTCTGTTCACAGGTGTTAGGTCCCTCTCATTCATGGGGTTAAAAGTCCTATTTAAATCAATTACATTTTTACTTGTCCTCTAGAGTCTGACTGGCCTTCCCCATCATTAAACCCTTTCATAGTACATCTGCCTCACTATCAGTCAGAATGTAGCCATTCCGTTGCTCCATATCACGTCTGCAGTGTTCTAAGCTTTTTTCCTGTAAGATCTGATAGGACAGTTGTACGAACATGCTGTAAATGTGTCAAATCCCCCCACTAAAGCCCGTAATAACTCCTGTTTGCACTTATTAGCCTGGCTAGAGACCCTATGTGGCTAATTGAGTATTGAAAGTAGCTGATGATGTCACCTCTGTCTGCTTGAACAATTAGTAATTCTATCAAGCTTACCACCTCACTCTCTTATACGAAACAATTGCCAGGAAATTATAAGAGAGATTAAATATAATATATAATGAACAGATTTAGGGGATATTTAGTTAATGTATTATGTCCCTATGAGAGCTGTTACATATTTTCTGCTTTGCTCAGCTTTTTAGATTTTAATGATGGAATCAGAGCTTCCAATTCTGCTGCAAGGAAGTTAAAGACACATCTTCTGCAGATTTCTGTGAGAGAGACACAATGAGCTTTGGCTTTTGCTTTGTTGTGAGAATACATTTAAAGTTCATGTTTCTACCAGAGGCGTAACTAGAAGCCACGGGGCCCTGGTGCAAGAATTTCCATGGGCCCCCCTCTGACCTCACTGCCCCCCCTCAACCACACTGGCCACCTCTACATTGCCCCTCAATCTCCACAAAGCCCCTCATTCTCCACATTGCCCCTTCGTCTTCACAATGCCCCCTCCACATTGCCCCCATCACAATGCCCCTCATTCTCCACAATGCCCCTTCCACACTGCCCCTCAATCTCCACATTGCCCCTTCAAAAATGCCCCCATCACAATGCCCCTCATTCTCCACATTGCCCCTACTGACCCCCCCCGTCCTCCTGCCTCGAGTCCCTGGTGATCTATCGGTGTGCCGAATGAGGCACAGACCTCTGGAACACAAACTCCCGCGCGGTTGTTAGTAATGCAGCTCGCTGGGAGATTATGTCATCTCCCAGCGCTCTGCATTATTAAAGCGCCGGCCACCGGGAGATCAGCTGTTCTGCGGGCGCGTGGCAAGGAGGTCGCAGGGGGCGGCCGGGCCCCTGAGAGTGACGGGCCCAGTCGCAGGTGCGACCCCTGTGACCCCTATTGTTACGCCACTGGCTTCTACTGAGCAAATGATGCATCCAAGGGGTAAAGCTTTCTTAGTGAGGAAGACAGTCTTTCGGACTATTATATTTACCCCAAGAACCTTGAAATCACCTGATTTTCTGGAATGATTTTTCCAATATGAACCATCGAACATACCTTGGGTAAAGGATTTTAATGTAAATCAAGGTTCAGTAATGATTTTTGCTGGGGTTTTAGGGATTTTAATATTAATGAGAAGGACAAGGATTGGAAAACACCCGGACCAAAATGTATGGCATTTGGAACAGCTCCACCAAACATGCATAAAAAATAACTTGGAGAAGAGAGGCATAAATCTGAACATTATGGGTACAGGAAACCAAACTGATTTTGGAGTAGCTTAAAAGTTCTAGGGACATCAACCACATATGGATGGTGAACAACTAGAAAGCCTCTTTGTGTCCAAGAACTAAGACTAAGATGAGGATGAAGTGAAGTAATACAAGTTAGTGGCATTAGTAGAGAAGAATATTGAGCAGCATTGGATACTGTGTTAACCTGATTCAAAATCATAAGCTAGCTTTTAATTGATGTCTATAGTATTTTGTTATGCAGGGTCTTAAGATCAAGAGATAAATACAAAATTGGTGTTAAGAGAGTTTCAGAGGTCCTAGAGACAACTCTTCAAGAGAAAGGCAATATTTAGTGTGGCTAGGGAGATTCCACGCTGCCATCTTGTCAAGAATAGCTGCCAAGTCATAACCTTTAATATCGCAGACTGCCAGATAACCATTTAATCTGGATCTCGGCTCACTCTGAAAGGCAGCCCAAATAAAGGTATCAAAGATGTTCTGATTAGAATAAAAATGACTATTGAAGATATGGAATGGAATAGAGAAGAGAACATAAACGATATTTGGCAAGATGACCATTTTCAAAGCCGTAGTTCTACCAAACCAAGAGAGTTCATATTTCTCCTATCTTGAATAATGGATTGAAAGAGGTGTAAAGAGGTAGCACTTACTTTAAAATGGGCTATAGTATATGTTGTGACTTTAATGCCCAAATAACGTATAGGATTTTTTTCCATTGGTATAAAAAAGAGGACTTAAAGGGATAGTACTACTTCGTTTTATCTTTATTTTATTTTGTAGGCATTAAAAAAACATGAAGAACAATATAAGTCTTATCTATCAAACCTTTATGGTTTGAGAGATATTCACAAGCAAAGTTTCCCCTCTCGCCCCTTTTACCTAGTGTAAGCCATCTCTTCTCAGATGTGGAGTCCAGTCCATAGACTAGTAAGATAACAGAAGGGGACAATCTTCTTCCTATGAGAGCAATGAAAGTCCTGCCTCCTTTGACAAGTTTTTCAGGTTTTTCCCTTATCTTAATTGAAGATTGTCCCTCTCTGCAGTCTACCTGGGCACCTCCCTTCTGATCTGGCTGAGCAGTGTTACATCAGTAAAAGGGACGGGAGGGGGATACTTAGTCATTGAATTACTCTTGAACTACAACTCTGACAGAATTGAAATAATACTCTCCAAAGTCCAAATACTATGATGATTAATTGGAGCTGCTTTTATTATGAAACATTACTATCCCTTTAAATGATTATCAGAATAGTGTCATAACCAGGATCAAGAGCCTCAGATTTTGTAAAGTTAAAACCTTATAGTAAGACAAGGCACCAAACATGTCTAGCAAAAAGGTAAGGTGAAGATTGCATCATCAGCAAACAGGCTGATCTTACTCTCCTCTAATCTGGGGAAATTTTAGGATATATGGATAGAGGGGGATAAGGGTCATCACTATGGTGCAATGGAATAAATTGGTCCTAAATAAATAAAGCATAATAATAACAATCATGATCCCTGCCGAGTACCATTGGTCAAATGAAAATGGATACAATTCAATCCTGCCATGGAGAAAGAGGCAGAAGGTAAAGAATACATAACTAGGATACCTGTACCAAAGTTTCCAATCTGTCCAGATTTCTGAAGAAGCTTAAAAAATGTTCCATTAACCGTGCCAGATCCCTTCTTAGTGTCAGTCATTAGGAGAAGGCATTTCAGGTTGGAGGAATGAACATGATCATTAATGTTGATGGCTTTGCGGGTGTTGTCTGGTGCTTTTCTATATAAAACAAAACCCACCTGATCATTATTCGCTAAGGAGGGTAGAGGGTCTATGAGATAATAATTCAGTAACAACTTTTAGATCAAAACCCTTTGAGTTCCAGAGAGGTTTCCAACGGATTGAGTTGCAATACATTACATACCTCTCTGCCACTAATAGGGTTAAGAAGAGAAATAAGGCTTAGGAGTTTAGGTGGAATCATGTTACCATTTAGAAAGCTATTAGATAGCCAAAGCAAATCTCTTCTAGTTACTGTTAGAAAAGCCATCAGGACCTGGAGGTAGTTTTAAAGAGGAGATAACTTTGTGCGTAAAGTGAGCACTTAGGGTTTGCAATTGTTCATGGCAATTTGAGGGTCTAGGATTAGGAAGTCTGATGTCAGGGACAAGAAGGAACTGGAGTTTCCAAAGCCATCCTTGAGGTTACAAAGATTCCTGTAGAACACGGCTGTCCAAGTTCGGTCCTCAAGGGCCACCAACAGACCAGAATGTAAGGATTTCCCTGATTACACACAGGTGAGCTAATCAGTGGATCATTCATTGTGACTGACTCACCTGTGACTAATCATGGAAATCCTTAAATCCTGGCCTGTTGTTGGCTCTTGGGGACTGAACTTGGACACAACCACCGTAGAAAGATGCAAACTCCTTTGAAATCTCTAAAGGATTATAGATGGTGTGACCTGAGCCAGATTTTAGAGATATTATCCCGGTTTTAGCTATCTGAGCTCTAAGATGATGAGCTAAAAACTTGTCAATATTACTGCCTTAACTGTACAACTTAAAGGAGCAGTAAACTTTTTTATAAAAACACATATTTTATAGAGCATTTCCTGCTGAACAAAACAAGGTCACTCCCATCGCTGTCAGATGTTTTATTCAAAATTTATAGCAGTTTAAATAATCAGGAAGGGAATTTACTGTGTTTACTTCCTGACAGGAAGTGACTCAGTAGTTTCTATCACATTCTATGGAGAACTGTATGTCACTAACTTTTCTGACTTTCCTCTCCATTAGAATCTAACAGGAAATCTAATTAGAATTTGACCACTAGAGGGCACTGCTAATGTAAATAAACATGGGTTTAAACTGTAATAACTCTGAAAATATAAATCTCTCGGCAGTGGGAGTACCCTTATTTTACTCAGTAGGAAAACCATATATACAATATATATTTTTTCAGAAAAAAAGTTTACTGCTCCTTTAAGTTTCAATGAGAATAGATTTAATTATGTTTGTAGTAGGTGCTAGAGCTTAAAAGGGGCAACAAACCGGTTTGGATTTCCATTTCAAGCCTATTCAGTTTTAAGTTCCACCTAAGAGTACCTTCTGTTTGTTTTTTTGCAGGTAGCAGAAGATGACATCTGAGTACAGCCTTATGACCATACCAAGGGGGATTTATTGACATATTTGCAATACCATTTAGTTCAAAGTACTGTTCAATCATGTATAACATTCATTAGTCAGAGGGCCCTTATTCAGGAATTGCTTATTCACTAAAGGTCTTGTCACCCTCAATCTATTTGATCTCACTAATGAATAACCTCTTGGGGATGATCAGAACATACCACAACACCAACACAGTAATTGTAAACTCTTTGCATTAGATACATATGGAGACCTAAGATAAAAAGTAGTATTTCTTCTCATTAAAATGCCAACAGCTTCAAATAGCAAAAAAATTAAATTGATGGAGGATAATTACACAAGAAGAGATAGCGAGGAACATTTTTGGAAGCATGGTTTTAGTTAGTGGATGTGGGATAGGAGAAATATTAAAACTTCTATACATGATAAGGAGTCCAGTAGCCAAAGAAATGATTTTCAGTATAATCTTACTAAGGAACTGATCCTGTCCACAGTTAGGCGAGATACAGATGTACAAAATTTTAAATATTGGCATTTAAAATTAGAAATCTTCCATCATTATCATGATGTTCCTCCAGCTTTTGAAAGTATATGCTATTGTTGACTAATATAACCACCCCATTTACTTTCATATGGGAAGAAAATGAAGAAAGTGGATAACATTAATAAATACGCTTGGAGGTTATTAGAAGTGCTGAGATATGGGTGTCTTGGAGGCAGATTATGTCAGGTTTAAGCTTAGTTGAATTAGTTAAGGTGGTGTTACTCATTTAGGTCCATTAAAACCCTTGGCACTTTGAGATATTACATGGATGATATTGCTTACGAATGTGGGTAAGAGAAACAGAGACCCATCAAAAATTGGGTCAGGAGACCTGCTAAAACTTGGCATGGGAAAAGCCAGATGAGAATTAGTCAAAAGGGGTTATGTGGACCTTAATGGGTACTGTAACTGAATATAAAGTGGGGGCAGAATGAAAAGAAACAAAAAAACCCTACAAATTAATTATCTCAGTACCCTCTGATACTATCGGTACAGAAATTACTGTGAATAGAAGGTCCCAGTTACACAGGAAGATATGAACTAAGCCAGGCGAATGAGGCTTCATTATGTCCACTGGAAAATTGGTGGAAAAGAGTCCAAGCACCAGTGGAACAATGGACACAATATGGACCTTGGGATGGGTATCGAAACTGAGTATTTAAAGTGAATAAAATGAGAAAATAAACTTATAACAGCCAAAAAACATTATGTACATGTGCTAACGATGAGTTTATTTACACATATGCTGAAAAAATTAATGCTTTCAAGGTCCCATAGCCAGGTTCAATCTTCTGAGTGATTTTCTGGTTGCCATTTTTATGAACAATACTTTTCACATGTAACCCTCGCTGATTTGTTACACCATTTTCTCTCAAAGCTTTTGTAACAATCACTAATTGCTTGTGTTTATTGACGATAGACTGTGATAAATCCAGGAAGAGTGATAGTCCGGTATTTTCTCCTTCGTTGCAAAACAGTGAATGTGAACTAGATCATCCCTGGGGATGTTAGATGGTGAGTTTCTGGCCTTCGAAATTATTTGAATTCTATGAAGCTGGATATCATGGTCATTCAAGTCAGGAATGAGGTGTTAGCATAGTTTGGAAACAAATACACCTAGCATTTCAGGCTTGACAGATTCTGGGATGGCTCTGAAGAACAGGTCTTCCAGGTCAGCTGTCTTCTCCTAAATTAGTTCCAGTTCTTTGTTCATTGTAGTTTGGTGAAGTTCCAGAACATTTTTGCTCTGAAGTCATTTAATCCACCTTATTCTCCAATAAATCTGTGTGCTTATCCAGCTCCGAGCTATCTTGTTTTAAGTGTGTTACCATCCTGTTGAAATGACTGCTATAGGTCTTTAACTAAAGATTTCATAGGCAAACATGCAATGGGGAAGAAGATCACACACTGGTGTCCTTCTGTGGTGTATATGGAGAGTCCTGGTGGAAGTGGTCCCTCATTTAGCTCCATTTTTAGCTGCCTGCTGCATCTATGTTTTCATTGTTAAAAGATTTATTTCTGTGGAGACGACTCTTTTCCGAAATCTGTAGTATGTCTTGATCCATTGCGAATATAACCATCTATATGAGCAAGGTTTTTGCTGTTATAACAGTTGAGAATAAATGGTATAAAGTCTTGGCGAGAGGAGTGCCGGACTCAGGCATCCATACTGTAGGGCAGTGAACTAAGCCCCCGTCCCCATTTAACTATTTTTAATGATCCCTAAGGACATGTTTGAAAATCTCTGCTAGGGACTTAAGTTTAAAAAAAAACAAACCTTGGCACTCAAAGAGTTACAAAGGGATGTTGTTCTTTATGAACTTTGCTGATAAAAAAAAATGCAAAATTTTACCTTCCTTTCAGATCAGTTTCCAAATAAAATGTAAATAAAAATGTGAGGCCCTCCAGCTCCTACACAAATCATATGATCCAATGACAGCCAAAGGCTGGTGTAAGATGATGGGTGCAGTAGTCTAGCAGGAGGAACTGGAAGGCCTCAGGTTGCCTACTCCTACCTTAAAGTGGAACTGTCACCTTCACAGTGGTTTAACAATAGGTGTTGCAGGGGTCAAAACTACGACTGAGCCTGTCACTACAGGGACCCAGCCGCCCCTGCTAGCCCCCTGCTCAGTCTGCCCGGCACCGGCAACATAATCTCCCAGTGCTCTGCATTACTGGAGAGAACCTTGTGGGAGCTGCTGATAGAGGTCTGTGCAGAAGGTGGCACAGACTTCTTCTGCCATATGACATGCTGCTGGACCACCAGGGATGAGGCCCCCTCCTGAATCATCCAAGGTAGGAGGTAGAGGTGGTCACTGGGGGCATTGTGGAGGTGGACAGTGAGGGCATTGTGGAGGTGGGCAGTGTGGAGGTGGACAATGGGGGCAATGTGGAGGTGGACAAAGGGGGCAATGTGGAGGTGGTCAATGGGGGCATTGTGGAGGTGGACAATGTGGAGGTGGACAATGGGGGCAATGTGGAGGTGGACCATGTGGAGGTAGACAAAGGGGGCATTGTTGAGGTGGTCAATAGGGGCATTGTGGAGGTGGACAATGGGGGCATTGTGAAAGTGAACAGTGTGGAGGTGAACAATGGGGGCATTGTAGAGGTGGACAATGGGGGCACTGTGGAGATGAACATTGTGGAGGTGGACAGTGGGGAAAATGTGGAGGTGGACAGTATGGAGGTGGGCAATGTGAAGGTGGACAATGGGGGCAATATGGTTGGGGGCCCCATAGCAATTTGTGCACCAGGGTCCGGTGGCTTCTAGCTTTGCCTCTGCACCTTGATTTAAGTTTTAATATTTGAAAAATTAGTTAAAAAACTATGTGTCATGTTAGTCAAAAGCTCAGAAAATCTAAGGTTAAGGAGAAATTCATACTTGGTACCATATGCTAATGTATGCTAATTGCAGTGGAACCAGTGACATTTCATATGCTAAATATGCCTTTTCAGTGAGGTTTTACATGCTAATGTATACTAATCATGGTACCCACCTGGAACCAGTGAGATTTCATATGCTAATTAAGGTTCTCAGTGAAGTTTTATATGCTAATTAAGCCTTTCACATGCTGAGTAAGCACTGTGCTGTACCAGGATATTTTCACTTTTCCCAGGAAAAAAAGTGTGAATTTTTATTAAACTAGACATCTGCTGGACTTTTGGGTAACAATAGAAATAGACAGTTTTGAATTAAAGGGATAGTAATACTTCAAAATTACTAATCCCTAATTTGTAGCCCATAAAAAAGAACAAAAATGCGCCCAGTGGCATCTGTCAAACCCTTATGGTTTGAGAGATAACCGCTTACAAAGTTTGCCCCTGCCTGACGTCAGTGTTCAAGCTGACAGCAGGGAAATCCGGTCCTGGGACCGGCGGAGGCTCTACAACAGAGCCGAGATTGTGTTAATGAAAAAGAAATCCTTCGCTTAAAAGGTCTTCTACGTGTGCTTGCATTAATTTAACTCCTCCACATAATGTGGCACTCCATAGGCTATGATGTCCTGGCATGGGATGATATGACCCACAATGCCAGTAGAGGCATCTATCTGGGTGAGGGGTCTGGTACTATACAGGTGCTGTCAAACTCCCGCGCCTTCTACTGCAGCTCACCAATTCATACTTGCGTGTGGTGTGAGCAGAAAAAAACCCTTGTCCTACAGAGTAACCTAGTTGGGGAACCAATGTCTGCCTTTGATCTAAACCAGAAACTTCTGGCATTGCACACTGGAACAGTTTCCAGAAATACACATTATTTGGCCCTTCTGTAGACTAGATTCTGCTGGGTAAACTGTAGACCTATCCACAATCTTCAACTGACAATGGGAAACATGAAATGAATATCTTTAAAAATCAAGTGGGAGAGAGAACAAAAATTATTATAGAACATACAGATGGGTTATCTTTTAAACACAAGACTATGTTCCCTTATTTTTCCAGTCACTAGGAGGAGGAAATACCTGTAATATATTTGCTATAACCCTCTCCTGGTCTTATTCTAGACTATGGGCAAAGGACACACAGTCTTTTCTAGTCTTTTCCGCTATCAGCTCTACAGCTCTTATTACATCCTCCCACTCCCACCTATAGGACTTCTCCCATGTTGCACCTGAGGTCTGGAATTCCCTCACCCACTCCACCAAACTCCCTCCCAGCCTTCAGATCTTCAGACTGTCCCAGAAAACTCACCCCTTCAGGGAAGTCTATCAGCTGCCTCCATAACCGTTATGAGTAAGGTCAGACCAACAGCCTTTCTACCTACTTCTCACTCTCATTCCCTTCTAAAATTCACTCTTCCACCTACTTCCCCATCACAAACTCATTGTTCTGTCTTGTTCTCTCAAACAGACCCACCCATTCCCTGGATCACTGCACTCAATAGCACTTCTCTCTCCCACCCACTGACAGGCAGTTCATGTGGCAGAAGGCACTTACACCCAACAGCACTTACTCCTTCTGTGTCCAACCTTCCTCCCTATAGACTGTAATCTCTCATGAGCAGGGCCCCCTGACCATTTTGTTTTCCATGTTCCTTTTGTACTATTTAATATCTCTGTATGTCTATCTCTTATTGTACAGCGCTGCAGAATAAGTTGCCATTTTATAAATAAAGAATAATAATAATAATAGAGCTATCTTTTAAAGCACTACTGAGATGGTACTTGGTCCTAATCAGACTCAAAAAATATATTCTTTTGGTAGCCCGCTCTGTTTCTGGGGTTGTAGAGGTAGGAGCAACATGATTCATATCTGATGGTCTTTCCCCAGTGTCAGGAGATTTTGGTCTAGAATGTATGCATTAATTGACTCTATTACCAATATAACATTGTGCAGAGACCCCTGCAAAGCCCTTCTAAACAATATGATTCCAGATGTATCCCAAATGTGATCAATCCCATATTTATTTTGTTTTTCTAGCTGTCAAACACATCATTGCCAAATCATAGTTACAAAGTAAATTAGGCTGGAAAAAGATGGTTATCAAGTTCAACCTTTGTCACAGTTTAACCGGGACAATGAGAATTATATAACCCTTTCCAACTCCAAAATGGGTACTAGTCTGTTTACCAGAAGCTCTGTTTTACCTACTAATGCACACTATAATTCTGTATGTTCCTGCGAGAAATATTCATTGAGAGGGATCCTTCTACTGACCTCTCATATACTTATACAAAGTAACAAGATCGTCTATTTTCTCTACAGTAAATAAACCAAGTTTGGTTATAGTTCTTCATCCTTGAAATTCTCTACTCCCTTAAAGGGATAGTAATGTTTCATTATAAAAGCAGCTCTAATTAATCATCGTAGTATTTGGACTTTGGAGAGTGTTATTTCAGTACTGTCAGAGTTATAGTTCAAGAGTAATTCAATGACAAAGTATCCCCCTCCCGCCCCTTTTACTGATGTAACACTGTTCAGTCAGATCAGAAGGGAAGTGCCCAGGTAGACTGCAGAGAGGGACAATCTTCAATTAAGATAAGGGAACAACCTGAAAAACTTGTCAAGGGGGGCAGGGCTTTCATTGTTCTCATAGGAAGAAGATTGTCCCCTTCTGTTATCTGTCTGGTCTATGGACTGGATTCCACATCTGAGAATAGATGGCTTACACTAGGTAAAAAGGGCAGGAGGGGAAATTTTGCTTGTGAGTATCTCTCAAACCATAAAGGTTTGAGAGATAAGACTTATATCGTTCTTTATGTTTTTTTAACGCCTGCAAAATAAAATAAAGATGAAATGAAGTATTACTATCCCTTTAAAGCGGAACGTTCACCTATTAATAGGTCATCATCTAATCATTGAGCATATGGAGACTATCTTCAAAATACATGTCTTAACTATCAAAAGTGGCAGATTCTAAAGAAATCTTTACTCTTTGGAGACTAGAAGCCAGGTAACAGCTCAGACATCTTGTCTGCGCACCTGCATTTGTGATAGGTAAGACATGTATTTTCAAGCTAGTCGCCATATGCTTAAAGGGATAGTTTCATAATAAAAGCAGTTCTAATGAATCATCATAGTATTTGGACCTTGGAGAGTGTTATTTCAATACTGTCAGAGTTGTAGTTCAAGAGTAATTGAATGATAACGTATCCCCCTTCCTCCCCTTTTACTGATGTAACACTGTTCAGCCAGAGCAGAAGGGAGGTGTCCAGGTAGACTGCAGAGAGGGACAATCTTCAATTAAGATAAGGGAAAAACCTGAAAAACCTGTCAAGGGGGCAGGGCTTTCATTGTTCTCATAGGAAGGAGATTGTCCCCTGCTGTTATCTGTCTGGTCTATGGACTGCATTCCACATCTGAGAAGAGATGGCTTACACTAGGTAAAAGGGGCGGGAGGGGAAACTTTATCATTCAATTACTCTTGAACTACAGCTCTGACAGTATTGAAATAACACTCTCCATGGCCCAAATACTATGATGATTAATTAGAGCTGCTGTTTTTGTGAAACATTACTATCCCTTTAATGATTGCATGGTGACTTATTAATAGATGAAAGTTCCACTTTAATTTGTTTTGTGTCTCTTTATCTACTCACTTCAGTTCTAGAATATCCTTTTTCCAGTCCGGTGCCCAAAACTGCACTGCCTATTTGAGGTGAGATCTTACCAAGGATTTGTACAAAGGCAAAATGATGTTATCCCATCTTGCTTCAATACCCCTTTTTATGGAAGACAGGACTTTGTTTGCCTTTGCTACTGCTATTTGGCACTGATCACTATTTTAAAGTTTACAGTTTACATTTACTCCCAGATCTTCCTCTAGCAGCGAGTATCTTAGAATGATGCCATTACTTTCATAAGAAGCATGCTAATATGTTCATCCCAAATGCATAACTTTATACTTTCCTACATTACATTTCATATTCCATATCTTTGCCCAATATGCCACGTTATGTAAATCCATCTGTAGAGAACAAATATCCTACTCTGAATTTATTACCCTGCATAATTTAGTGACATCTGTAAATATTGAAATTTTGGTTTCTATATCTATTTCCAGATCATTTATAAACACATTAAAAAGCAGCGGAGCAAGTTCTGAATCCTGAGCTACGCTAACTTTATAGGAAAATGTTCCAGTTACAGCAACACACTGTTTCCTATCCTTTGATCAATTTTCTATCCTGCTCTAAAACCCCAAAACCTTCATTCCTATACAAATACTTAAGCTATGCTTTAAGCACTGCCTACCTCTGTTGGCTTATGGCATGTCTCACAGTATGTCAGAAAATACTACCCTAGAGGTTCTTACCTTGGGTTTGCACCCAAGATCTCTGAAATAATTTTGAAGGACCCACATCTTCCTCCAACTTTGTCACTTGTGCCAATATGTATCAAGACAGCAGGATCCTTTCCAGCACCTCACAATAATCTGACTGCCCTGGCTGCAACATGCCAACTCCAAAGCCTGGGAGACAAACTACTGTTCTACATTCACGGTCCTGGTAACAGGTTATCCTACCTGCCCTCCTAATAGTAAAGTCCTCTGTTTCCACCACCTTCCTTGGTTTTTGCCTACCCTTCCTCACAACCTAACTGTAAGAAGAACTGTTACCCTGGCTATTAGAGGAATCAGGCCTCTCCAGTAATGCTAGTTCTGAACTATCCTTACTAACATATTCACACAATCTTGCAAATCTGTTAGTCTGAGGCAACTCAGAGCTTTCTTTCCTCTTCCTCTGCTGACTTCCTCCCCTACTTACTGTTACCAGATGTCTACCTGTCTCTCCTCATCTACAGCTACTACAAAATCTACCTGTTCAGTGAGCTCCAGGTTTTTTTGAAGGTTTTAGAACTACCACATTTAACAAAGATGGCCCCAGATAATTCCTCACCTGGCGACTAGCTGCTCAGTAGCACTAGTCGCCAGAATTAGTACCTTGTTAATGCTAATTATCCACTGCTCTGGGACTGACATGCAGGACGGAGCTCAGACGTCTTTCCATAGTGACGTCTGCGCTGCCAGTCCCAGTCGGCTCTAGGACGCATTGCTAGGAGCTCTTAGGCTCCAAAAGGGACTAACAGTGCTACTGTAAAGCACTGCGGAATTTGTTGGCGCTATATAAAGATTAATAATAATAACCAGGTAATAATCCTGGCGACTAGCGTTACTGAGCAGCTAGTCGACAGATGAGGAATTCTTTGGGGCCATCTTTCTTAAATGCGGTAGTTCCGCTTTATATATCATGCAGTGTTGCAATATTTATTTTCTGATCCATTAACTCAGATTCATAGTTATATAGTAAATGAGGCTGAAAAAAAACATAAGTCCATCAAGTTCGACCTTTGCCACGGTATAACCAAGAAAACAAAAATTATATAAGGTTTCCAGATTCCTAACTGGGTATTACTCTGTTTACCAGAACTTCCTGTTTTACCTATTAATACACAGTTATAACTCTGTATGTTCCCTTCTACTAGACATACATCTAACCCTCTCTTAAACGTATCCATTGTATCTACACTTACCACATCCTTGGACAAGGAATTCAACAACTTAACAGACCTTACTGTAAAAACCAAACATCTTCCTCCTCTGAAATTGAAACCTCTTTTCCTCTAATCTTAAAGGAACAGTAAACTTTTTTTATGAAAACTGATATTTTACATTGCATTTCCTGCTGAATAAAACAAGGTCACTCAGACTGCTGTCAGATGTTTTATTCAAAATTTATGGCCGTTCAAATAATCAGGAAGTGAATTTACTGTGTTTACTTCTTGATAGTTCTAACTGACAGGAAGTGACAGACATTTTCTATCACATTCTATGGAGAACTGTATGTCTCTGACTTTTTTGACTTTCCTCTCCATTAGAATCTAACAGGAAATCTAATTAGAGTTTGACCACTAGAGGGCATTGCTAATGTAAAAAAACATGGTTTTAAACTGTAATAACTCTGGAAATATAAATCTCTCAGCAATGGGAGTACCCTTATTTTACTCAATAGGAAAATCCCTACAATATATATTTTTTCATAAAAAAAGTTTACTGCTCCTTTAAGAGGTGGCCCCTAGTTATTTCATTAGGCCATGAAATAAAATCTTAGGGAAATCCTTGTATTGGCCTTACATATACTTATACAATGTAACAAGACTCCCTCTTAGGCATCATTTTCTCTAGATTAAATAAAACAAGTTTGGTTAGACATTATTCCTAATTCATCTCCTCCATTCCCTTAATTAATTTTGTTGCTCGTCTCTGTACTCTCTCCAGTTCTAGAATATCCTTTTTCTGAACTGGTGTCCAAAACTGCACTGCATATTTGAAGTGAGGTCTTTATAGCAATTTTTACAATGGCAAAGTGATGTTACCCCATACCTCCCAAGTGTCCCTCTTTTGGACCCAAATCCCTCTGTCCCTCTTTCCCACCCTGATGTCCCTCTTTTCAGGAGATCATACTGTGTGGTGTGTATATAAGTGTATCATATTGATGTACAGCAATAAAATTCACATTATTGTTTGTTTAAACGTCAGTATATGTGTTTATAAATTAGTGTGTGTAAATAAAATACTTTGGTCTTGTTATAAGTCATTTATTAGGTTACACAAGGAGGTGTCAGTAGGTCATGAAATAGCCTAAAAATTCTCGGTAATGCCCCTCCCACCAGCCACTCCCCCAGCAACACCCCCTAATACACAAGTGTCACTCTATCTCAGTTTAACATGTTGGGAGGTATGTTACCCACTCTTGCTTCGATACCCCTTTTATTCAAGACAGGACTTTGCATTTGGTACTGCTGTGTGACACATCGCTATTTCAAGGTTTTTAGTTTACAAGGTCTCCCAGGTCTTTCTGTAGCAATGAGACTTCTAAGTAGCACTGCCATTTGTTTGTCCCAAATGCATGACTTTACACTTCCCACATTAAACCTCATATTCCATTTGTTTGCTCGATCTGCCATTTTATGTAAATCCCTCTGTAGAGAACAAGCATCATGCTCTGAATTTATTACCCTGCATAATTTAGTGTCGTCTGCAAATACTGAAATGTTGCTTTTTATTCCAGTTTCTAGGTCATTTATAAACATGCTGAAAAGCAGTGGACCAAGTGCTAGATACTGAGGTACTCCACTCTCACCTTTAACGGTAGTGGAGAATTTTCCATTTACTACTACAACAACATCACACTGTTCTCTATCCTTCTACCAGTTTCCTTTCCAATTTTATAGGTTACACCCAAAACCCAATTTTCATACTTTATACTCCAGCCTCCTGTGTGGCCCTGTATTAAATGCCTTCGTAAAATCTAGATATTTCATTTGTTTGCCCAATCTGCCATTACATGTAATTCCCTCTGTGGAGAACAAATATCCTGTTCTAAATCTATAATAACCTTATTTTCTGCAGTATAATCCTGAATATAATCACTTATTATCCTATATAGCAGTTTTCCCACTACTGAAGTCAAACTCACATGTCTGTAATTCCCAGATTCTGTTTTAGGTCCATTCATAATTAAAGGCACCCCATTGGTTTTACGTCAGTCTTGCGGCACTAAGCCAGTGGTGAGAGAGTGTTTAAAAGTGAAAAAGATTTGTCTTGCCAACTAAAGAACCCTCTGATGTATTTCAAGAGGACCAGGTACTTTGTCAGTCTTCATTTTGTCTAGTGATCCCCTGACTTCTTGTATTAACCTAATATCTGATAATGGAATGGTTGTAATTGTTATTTGTTGAGGCACACACCTCTCCCTTGTCTGTTAATCCTGTCATAAACTGGGAATAGCCCTCAATATGTACAGCCCAACCATCCTACCTCGGTTGTACCAATTATGTCCAAATGCTAACTAACCTCCAGCACTGACAGCACCCCCATTTTGCCTACCATACTTCTTGCATTCACCAACATACAATGAATTTTGCAGTCACTGTGTATTTTACTCACTACTTAGCTATATTATACTCACCCTTTCTTCACTCCCATGATCCTAAAATATAGATTGTTCATACTTGCTACAGCGGTATCCTCTTTGGTATGACTGCTCCAAGTGTTCAAACGTGGGACAAGATGTGTACTGCATGAAACTTGATTACCCTACTACCCCTCATGCTTATAGATTTACAAATCTATTACATTGTCCGCTAACTCATTCTCTTAGCTCAGATATACCAGGCTTAAATACGTGTGTCCAGTGAATTTGCCTTCCTTAACTGCTTAAAACAGTCAGAAATGAATTTCCACTCTGCATTTCAATCCTTAATCTTTCCATCAAACCAATCCCTTTGAAATAATCTGCGCCACAGAACGGTATGGATTTGAAACTCCTGCTTCCGTTCTAACTTGTGGTTCTTTCAAACTTCACTTTTTCCAAGGCACTTATCTGTAAGCCAGTGAGCTGGCTCCCACTGGGCTAAATATTAGCTTATATAGCAAAACTACACACAGGTGCAACCCTTTTTCAGTCAACCTCTTTCACACAGAAGGTAATGAAAGAAAAGAATAAAAAAATAAAATAAAATAAAAAGAGTTGATTAATGCACCAGCTGTAGAATCTGATCAATCCCACAATCCCACAGGTTCTAGTTCCGGCAAGATCAGCTCAGCCTTTCACCCCTCCATGGTAGACAAAATGAGCCCAGGACATACTTGAAAAAGTGATACAATCTCAATGTATTCTTCCTGGTAAAATACTTTCACAAAAAGAAAATTTGCTTCTTTAACCCTTTCTTTACACAAGCACAACTCACAAGTACTCTTTATATACATGATACATGTATCACATACAATATTTCATTGATAGCTTGTGGTCTTTTCCTTTTTAAAACTTAGTAAAGGTAACATAGTAACATAACATAGTAACATAGTAACATACTAATTTAGGTTGAAAAAAAGACTTGCGTCCATCTAGTTCAATCCTTCTCCTATTCCTGTTTACCGTTGTTGAAAAAGAAGGCAAAAAACACCCTCAATATAGCAATTTCAAATTCTGCCTTGAATGGGGGGGGGGGGGAATTCCCTCTTGATTCCAAATGGCAATCAGATTTCTCCTTGGATCAACAAGCCCTAAGTAAATATTAATCCCAATACTAACGTACATAGCCCTCTATGTTATGCTCTTTAAAATAAGTATCCAGGCCCTTCTTAAAGGCATCTAATGTATTTGATAGCACCACCTCCTCAGGCAGTGAATTCCATACCTTTATTGTCCTTACTGTAAAGAAACCCTTCCGCTGTTGTAGATTAAATCTCCTTTCCTCAAGTCTAAGCGGGTGGCCCCTAGTCCTATGTACTGTTCTGTTAATGAACAGGTCTTTGGAGAGCCCTTTGTATGGGCCCTGAACATATTTATATAGTGTTATCATATCCCTTCTAAGACGCCGTTTCTCTAGTGTGTACAAGTTTAACTTTTCTAGCCTCTCTTCATAACTACAACTTTCCATTCCCCTTACTAGTTTTGTAGCCCTCCTCTGCACTCTCTCTAGTTCCATAATGTCCTTCTTCAGAAAGGGCGCCCAGAATTGAACAGCATATTCTAGGTGGGGTCTTACCATGGACCTGTAAAGAGGCATAATAATATCTTCCTCCCTTGAGTCAATACCCCTTTTAATACATGCCAATATCTTATTGGCCTTTGCAGCTGCCAGCTGGCACTGCATGCTACTGCTAAGTCTATTGTCTACCATTTCTCTCAAATCTTTTTCATTTGTAGATTTCCCCAGAGAAACACCATTGAAACTATATGTTGCATTTTTATTATTATACCCAAAATGCATAACTTTACACTTGTCTATATTGAATCTCATTTGCCATTTGCCTGCCCAGTTACTCAATTTGTCCAAATCCTCTTGTAATGAAGACACATCCAATTCAGACTTTATTACCTTACTTAATTTTGTATCATCGGCAAACACTGATACATGGCTCCCTATGCCCTCTGGGAGGTCATTAATAAACAAATTAAAAAGAAGAGGACCCAGGACAGATCCCTGAGGTACTCCACTTATCACGTTTATCCAACTGGAGAACTTGCCATTTACTACCACTCTTTGCATTCTATCTTTCAGCCAATTTCCAATCCACACACAAACATTTTCCCCTAGGCCTATTTCATTCAATTTGTACAGTAACCTCTTGTGTGGAACCGTATCAAATGCCTTGGCAAAGTCTATAGATTACATCAACCGCCGCTCCCACATCTATATTATTACTCACTTTTTCATAAAATGCGATCAAGTTAGTTTGACAAGACCTGTCTTTCACAAAGCCATGGTGGCTCCTGCTAATAATATTCCTGTTCCAGCATAATTCTTAAATATATTCCCTTAGAAACCCTTCAAACAGCTTCCCTACCACAGATGTCAAGCTTACAGGTCTGTAATTTCCTGGCTGTGACTTTGATCCCTTTTTAAAAATGGGCACCACATTTGTTTTATGCAAATCCATGGGCACCATACTTGAAATAAAAGAATCCCTGAAAATCAAATATAACGGTCTGGCCAGGGCCTGGCTTAGCTCTTTAAGTACCCGTGGGTGTATACCATCTGTCCCCGGAGCTGTGTCTACCTTAACACCATTCAATTGTTTTAACACTTTTTCTTGTGTTAGCCAGTCTCATGTTTGCTGTGACTGTTCTGTAAAAGTAGTTTGCAGATTCTTGTCCATTGGGTCTTCCTTGGTAAAAATAGAAGAAAAGAAATTATTTAAAATATCTGCCTTCTCTCTGTCCCCCTTGACCATCTCACCCGTTTCAGATAACAAGGACCCAACATTATCAGACTTTAATTTTTTGCCATTAATGTATTTAAAGAATTTTTTTGGGTTGCTCTTGCTCTCCTTAGCAATATTTTTTTCATTCTCTAGTCTAGCTAATTTAATAGCCTTTTTACAGGTTTTGTTGGCATTTATGTATTCTGAAAATGCCTCTACTGATCCCTCAGCTTTATAATGTTTAAATGTCGCTTCCTTGTTATTTATTTCATGAATTACTTTACTGGTTAGCCACAGTGGTTTTAATTTGCTTCTTTTGTATTTGTTTCCAACAGGGATAAATTTATATGTGTATTTTTGCAATGTTATTTTGAAGGCATTCCACTTACCTTCTGTGTTTTTTCCTGAAAATATTTTATCCCAGTCAATGAGACCAAGGGATGAATTAAACCTGCTAAAGCTGGCCTTTTTAAAATTCAGTGTTTTGGTGGAACCCATACCAAATTGCTTTTTTGAATTAATCCAAACGATACCATGTTATGGTCACTATTCCCCAAGTGCTCCCTAACTTGGATGTTAGAGATAAGTTCTTCATTGTCAGTTATTACCAGATCCAGACACGCATCCTCTCTAGTTGAGGTCTGCACTAGTTGAGACAAAAAATTGTCATTCAACAAGTTCAAAAACTACTTACTACTTTTAGCAGAATTCGCTGTTCCATTTTTCCAGTCTATTTCTGGATAATTAAAATCACCCATAATTATAGTTCTCTCTATTTGAGAAGCCTTTTCTATTTGCATTAATAGCTGTGATTCTTCAAGGTCACCAATGTTTGGTGGTTTATAACAAATACCCACTAATATTTTCTGGGCAGTTTTACCCCCAGTGACTATTTCAACCCACTGGGATTCCACATGTTCACTACTGTCATCACATATGTCGTCCCGCAAATTAGGCAATAATGCTCGTTTGACATACAGACAGACCCCACCACCTCTTTTGTTTGACCTATCTTTTCTAAATAACATGTAGCCCTCCAAATTGATTGACCAATCATGTGTGTCATCCCACCATGTTTCTGTTATGGCTATCAAATCATAGTTTTCAATTTCAGCTACCAGCTCCAGTTCCCCTATTTTACCAGTTAAACTTCTGGCATTTGCAAGCATACAATTTATGCCACTGCTATGTTTCATTTGTGATTTAATTTTGTTGTGGTTTGTAGGCTTTGAAAGAAACCGAACTTAAAGCGGAACTATCACCTACATTCAAACTTTTGTAGTGAGTTTCAATAGTTAACCCAACATTAGCGCTGGGTGTATTTTTAAAAAAAATTGCTTACGAGTCCAGATATTAGCCCATCAAAATCGGGCACTTCCGCATTCTGCAGGACTGAATGTCCTGCTTGACTTCCCAGCTGCCCCAGGGAGCGCGTTCACGCTCCCCTTCGAAGCTGGATTTCTGTGCTGTAGCGTTACAGCAAACTCCGTGTACAATGCTACTGAGGTTGCAACCTGGAATACAACGATATACAACCTCAGTAGCATTGTACACGGAGTTTGCTGTAAAGCTACAGCACAGAAACCCAGCTTTGAAGGGGGTTCGTGAACGCGCTCCCTGGGGCAGCTGGTAAATCCTGAGACGTCATGGAATCCCGCAGAATGTGGAAATGCCCGATTTTGATGGGCTAATATCTGGACTCGTAAGCAATTTTTTTAAAAAACACACCCAGCTCTAATCTAAGGTTAATTATTGAAACTGACTACAAAAGTTTGAATGTAGGTGATAGTTCTGCTTTAACACTGAATGTACGAGAGCTAGTGTTCTCAAAGAATTTGTACAGCGACTGCATTGGTGACCCCTCTGGTCTTAGTGTTAACCTGCTGAATGAACAATAGTGGAATTCAAACACAGAACAGAGATAAGCAAGCAATGAAAAATATGATATGGAGCAAAAATAGCCTTTGGAATTTATCTCCTAGCCCTGCACATAAATTATGACAATGTATTAAGCTGCTTACACCAAAAATCCTCTCCCTTTCTCACAACTTACACTGAGATTAGGGCAAAGAGGTGATCAGTGTGGATTTTGGGGAGCTGCTTTCCTCATCTTCATGTTAAATGCTGTGTATTAATACCCTGAGAAGTTACCATAAAGACTGCAGACTGTGCATGCTGGTATGCACTACAGCAGTGGTTCTCAAGACCTGTCCTCAGGACCCACTAAGAGGCCAGGATTTGATGATTTCCTTGTTAGAGCACTGGTGAGTGAATCAATGTGAATGAGCCTCTGATCACATGATTTCCATGTTAGAGCACAGGTGAGATAATCAATGTGAATGAGCCTCTGATCACATGATTTCCTTGTTAGAGCACAGGTGAGATAATCAATGTGAATGAGCCTCTGATCACATGATTTCCTTGTTAGAGCACAGGTGAGTTAATCAATGTGAATGAGCCTCTGATCACATGATTTCCTTGTTAGAGCAGAGGTGAGATAATCAATGTGAATGAGCCTCTGATCACATGATTTCCATGTTAGAGCACAGGTGAGTTAATCAATGAGAATGAGCCTCTGATCACATGATTTCCTTGTTACATCACAGGTGAGTTAATCAATGTGGATGAGCCTCTGATCACATGATTTCCATGTTAGAGCACAGGTGAGTTAATCAATGTGACTGAGCCTCTGATCACCACACCTGTGCTCTAGCAGAGAAATCCCTAAGTCCTGGCCTGTTAGTGGGTCCTGAGGACTGGAGTTGAGAAACACTGCACTACAGTGATCACTTGTTCTAATGTATAACCTGAAGTCCAGTCAGTGGTGTTGAAGGCTAAAGACAGTGGACCTGTGCTGGGGAATTCATACATTCACCCATTGTGTCACTATACGAAATCAATAATAACTATTTACTCCAGCTTTTATTATATTAGTAGTATATAATTCATTTTAACCGGTGGTTTTCTTCTTTCATTGTTTGTATTTATTCTGCACCATTATCTTAGTTTTTCTCTTACTTGCACTTTCTGTTATGTGAACACCCTCTACCTAAAGTCTGTAAAAGAGTCTGCTACTGCACTGTATCTTTGAAGAATGACAATACTGTCAATTCCAGTGCCCCAGCTATGTAGTTGAATGGAAAATAAAGAAACAAAAGTGAGGGAAACATATGGACAGAGCTCTTATGACCATTTGTATGTACAGCTGAGTCACAGACTCTTCCAGAACCTTCCTGACAAAATGCAGGTAGAGGGAATTTATATCACTGAGCAAACAGAAAAATGAACTACATTATTCAAGATAACTACAGAGCAGTAAAAGAAAGCCAGCATATAACATTAAATAATACTAGTAAATTACACAAAAAATATACTACTAAAATAAAATATACTATTTAAATAATAATAGTTATGGCACACATTTACCAACAGAGAATTTATGATACCTACTGATTAGTGATTATTAAACCTACTGGGTCCAATCTCTTCAGGAGAACATCACTTATCACCTCCTGATCTAGCTCACTCTTCCTCCTGGGAGTGGACACCTGCATGAATAACTCACAACTGAGCATCAAAGGTTGTCTCAGAATAGGAGCACTTCCACTGAACTCTTCATCACAGGCAGTTAATGTCTCCTGTGCACACGTTCACCTATAAATAATTAGTTACCTTTAGTTCTCATCATCTTGGATACCACTGTCTGCTTCTCTTGCTCTAGTCTTCCCTTAGGAGTGATTTTCCGTTTTCACTGCTTAGACCAGCCACCCAGGTTCCTCAAGGGGACATTTGCTCCACCTTTCACTTTATTGCAGGGCATTACCTAGGGGACCCTGACCTGCTCCCAAATGGGAGCACATGCTCCTTCTTCCCAGGTACCCAGAATGTCTCTGAGCAATCTCTTTTATACCCCCTGCCCGTAGGCACAGCTATTCCAGTGGAATGAGCCTTCAATACAAGTCTATTTACCTGAACATCCCATTTAACTTGCTAATACATAGTATAACCCTGTATATCGCTTTCTGCTAGATATGTATGTGCGCTTCTCTTAAATACATCCATTGTATCTGCCATTACCATATCCCTGGGCAAATAATTCCCCAATATGACAAACCTTACTGTTAAGAACCCCTTTGTCTGCTGAAGTTGAAGTTACATTGTAAAACTATCCCTGGTTTTTATAGTCCATGACCGAAAAATCTCAGAAAACCAGCAAGCTCCTTTTTAGGACATAAAGGTCTAAAAATATAGGTGATGAACATGGAAAAGAAAAAAGCATAGGCAATTTTACTTTATATGTTATGCACTTGCAGAATATGTAATTTTAACCATTTAACGTCCCCATAGGCTGCACTCTGTTATAGTTAAAGGGATAGTAATGTTTCATAATAAAAGCAGCTCTAATTAATCATCATAGTATTTGGACCATGGAGAGTGTTATTTCAATTCTGTCAGAGTTGTAGTTCAAGAGTAACTCAATGACAAAGTATCCCCTTCCTGCCCCTTTTACTGATGTAACACTGTTCAGCCAGATCAGAAGGGAGGTGCCCAGGTAGACTGCAGAGAGGGATAATCTTCAATTAAGATAAGGGAAAAACCTGAAAAACTTGTCAAGGGGGGCAGGGCTTTCATTGTTCTCATAGGAAGAAGATTGTCCCCTGCTGTTATCTGTCTGGTCTATGGTCTGGATTCCACATCTGAGAAGAGATGGCTTACACTAGGTAAAAGGGGCGGGAGGGGGAAACTTTGCTTGTGAATATCTCATAAACCATAAAGGTTTGAGAGATAAGACTTATATCATTCTTCATGTTTTTTTAATGCCTACAAAATAAAATAGAGTTAAAACGAAGTATTACTATCCCTTTAACATAAAACAGTAGCATTTCTCTTATTCTTTGGACACTAGACTGGTCTCCAGAACATTGCAATGCAATGTGTCGGAGGCCTTTCTAATCCATGGGGTTAAAAGATACGTTAGACATCCTGGTTCTTAATTTACTCTTTTCATGTTCTTTTGTCCCCTGAATCTGCCAGCTCTACGTATTCTAATTAGAAAGATTGTTTAACCCTTTGATTATCAGGCACTCAAAGGGTTAACGTTATAAACAACCAATTATCGGCTTCAGATGGGAAACAGATCTGGCAGATTTACTCTTGAGAGTCTTGAAACCCCTCGGAGCTCTAGAATAAAAAAAGAAAATTGTTCAATGCCTGAAAAAAAATGTTTATGGAAGAATCTGTCATTCTAATTATTCCTTTGAATGTGTTTTATTCACAGCAATGAAACACCATAAGAAGTCTGGTATGAGGCTTTATTAAAAAGAATACAGAGAGCCTTGGCTTGTTAACTGAGAGCAGGTTAGGGTATGTCGTAGTAAATAATATTCAATGAAAAACATGTGGTTTGCACATCTAAACTGAGTGCCTGGTAACCGGAGGCTCTGTCATCTGAATCTATTTTACTAACTGAATATAGTGTAGTAATATTTTATGCAGTCTAATAAACCTAATACTTTTTCACTGAGCTGTCTTTATGGGGTAAACATGTTATGTCATATGTGAAATAGATATTCTGCCAAATATAAGCCACCAATGAAGGATTACATCTACAGTAATGTATCAAAAATAATAACATGTCAATTACTAGTGATCCAGTTAATGCAAATGACTTTTTATTTAGAGGTGTATAACCAATGACTCTATAAAGATCACTATGTAATGTAGAGAAATATGCCCAAAAACCATAAGCTATTTGTTAAAGGGAAACGAATAATAAAATAAAAACAAGTTGTTTATATAGGAAAGAGCGTGTTGTTATGTTCTTTGATTTTTATACAGTATAAAAGTTTCCATATAATTACTGGAATTAAAAACTTTGATCGAGAAACCAACAAACAAGGAGATGGACATCGCTAAAATGGGAGTGGATCACTTTTAAAGGGCGTGCAACCACATTGCGCATTTACCATGTCGCCATTCTAAAAATGGCGACCTGAGAATCTCGCACTGCATTCTCAGGTTGTGCTATGAAACGTCGCAAGCAGAGCAACCTGATATCCAAGACTTGAATAAAAGGATACTAATGTCTAGACACCATTTCTCCTCCTCCAGGACGTTGAAAGTGCAAAGAAAACTTACATTACAAATGGAAAGCATTGCTTCTTAATGCATTGGGAGTATCCCTATCAACCAAGAGGTTAATTTGCAAGTGCTGCAGTTATACCCTGATTGCAGTGTTGATGAGTGCTCTTCTGGGTTCACTCTCCCTTTCTCTGCGTGCAGACTGACAGAGCGGAGCACGCAGAGAAAGAGAGAGAGAACCTGGAGCAGCGCTCATCAACATTGGGATCAGGGTATAACTGCAGCACTTGCAAATGAACCTCTTGGATGATAGGGACACTCCCAATGCCTTAACCCCTTAAGGACCGGGAAAATCTGAGTTCAATTTGTCTTAAGGACCGGAGCAATTTTGACTTTTTTGACTATGTCTTTGTTCAACCATATTTTCTCTTTAATTCCTTTTGTACACCCACACAAATTATACACTGTTTTTTAAGTACAAGTAGGGCTTTCTTTTGATACCAAAATTATATGAATACCTCATCGATTAATTTGATTAAAATAGAAAAAAAGAGCCAAAAAAAATAATAATAATAATTTTGCTTACATTTTCCTGTAAGGATTTGCATACTATTAGTTCATTACAAAAAAAAAACCCTAAATATATTAATTTGCTTCTCCTGAATATAAGAGTACCCCATATGCCTAGTATTTCAATCCCTTTCTCACATTTACAAGGTTAATATTACAAGATGGACGCCATTATTTCCATCTTGTAATTTTTCAACAATTGGCATGTGAGCACCATGACGGTGCCAGAACCAAAAATGTCCCACAAAGGTATTTGTTTCTGAAAACTAGACAACATAAGGTAAATAATCAGGAGATTTTTGGAATTTTTTATGCAGCTATTTTTCCTGAAACATTTTTCAAAATTGTGGTAATATTTTGTTTTCTTGCAGTTTTCACACTTACATTTCAATATTACTGTTGATATCAAGCATGGGATAGTTGAAAATTTTAAAATATTCATTGTTTAGTGTTCAGCTTGCGTCACTGGTGCCATGTCTCATTTGGGACTGTGTAACAGTGCTCCACTCTAAGATTTCCCCCAAAGAGTGTAGACACCCCATACTTTCATTTTAGGTGTGTTTTCAAATTTTCTACACAGCCATTTTACCACCAATCCTGTGAAAACCTGACGTAAGTAAAAAAAAACAGTATTTTTCACACTTTGACTTCAATGTTGATGTGAATTTCAAGCACAGAATAGGTGAAGATTTTATAAGCTGCATTGATTCGTGTTTGGCTCCTTCTGAGTATGGCAATGCCCCATATGGATAGGTTTGTCAGGGTTTGGGGGAACTACTGGGCCCAGTTGGAACATGTTAGTTTCCTTTTACAGACATGCCATTTTTACAGCTGGTGCCTTTTCTCATTTTGGACTGTTTGGCAATGCTGCAATTAATTTTACCCCAAAAAAGTATTCTGGCTTTCATTCTATTTGCATTTTATCAATTTTTTTGCTACCACTCTATGACCAATCCCTCTCAAAATCTTCAGCAGGGCAGAGAAACACCATTTTTTCACACATATTTTAGTGTTGCTCTGGATTTCAGTCAGATGATATTTGCAGATTTTTTAAGTGCTTTACATTATTTACATAGGTTTGTCAGGGTTTGGGGGAGCTACTGGGCCCAGTAGGGAACATGTGTTTTTCCATTATCAGAGATGGAAAAAACTTAGGTTGCTTTGCTTCCCATTATATTTTGATAGTGTTAGATCTAAGGAGGGATGTGTTTTGAAAAATAAAAAACAGGATATTTCATGGGGGAAAAGTGGCCAAATAATAAAAGAAGCTTTACAGCACTACTGCATTGTGCCTGAATGGTATTCCTTGAAGCAGTCACCAATGCAGAGGCCAGGTTTGGAAGGGCAATCAGGACAGTAAGTGGTGGTGTCTGTCCGTATTCCCTTGCTGTAGAAAACCCTGCAGTGCTTCTGTGGTTTGTTCTTTAAGGGGAGTTGGGGGGATTTTATAAATAAAGTGTGCTTCCCTGGGTCTTGATTGAATGATTTCTGGCACACCGTGAAACAAAAATAGGGAAATGAGTTGTAGCTGATATTGTAAAATGCTACATTTTGGATTGGGGTTTGCCAGTTTGAAAATTAAAAATGAATTATGTACTGCAGTCTGAATCATATAGATGACAACTTTTTTGTACCATGCCCTAAAGTTTCTCATTGCGCGGTATGGCTGCATTAGTTGATATGGCTTTCTCAGTACCCCTGTCCTGCCACGAACAGTGACTTCCACAGATGTGTCCTCATGCATGGTGGTCAGCATGTAGACATCTTGTCTCTCCTTGAGCTTAACTGCCAGCAGCTCCTGTTAGCACAAATATAAGGATGTCCCAGTTTTTAGTTTGGTATCTACGAGTTTTTTGGTCAACTCCCTGCAATTGCACCTAACAGTGCCACAGGCCACTGTGTCAAAATAAAAAAGAGACTTAAATAAAAGGGGGCTGGTGTAATAATTATCTATGAATAACTGATAACCCTTATTTAACAAGGGGTAAATTAGATCCCAAACAATTTTCCCATTTGTTCCCAGAAATTTGGGGCAACCAGGAGGATCAAGTTGGCTGTCCTTGCCTTCATAAATTCTAAAAGCCTGGGTATAGCCTGTGGCACTTTCGCACAATTTATACAATTTAACACCAAACTTGGAACGCTTGGAGGGGATGCATTGCTTGAACCCTAACCTGCCTTTATACTTCATAGGGATTCATCTACACTAATTTCTTTTTGGGGCATATATACTTGGGCAAACTTTTTCTGTAAATGATTTATTAGGGGATACATTTTGCACAGTCTATCATACTGGGGGTGTTCTTTTGGGAGGCACAGGGTATTATCACTAAAATGAATAAAGTGCAAAATGACTTCAAATCTGGACTTGGTCATTGTCATTGGAAATATAGGGGTATCACATATGGGGTTTTTGCTCCAGTAGGATCGGATACTTGGCTTTTTTATTATCCCCATTGCCATTATTAAGGCCCAGAATTGCTTAAATTCTGCGATGTCTGTGGGTTTCCATACTTGCTTAACAACGAAAGCTGTGGGGTTGGCGGCAATATACTGGGCTGCATACAGATTGGTTTGGGACACAATTTCCCCCAAAATGTCTTCCCCCAAAAACAAATAAAAAAATTATCATGGGTAAATCCTTCCACATCAATTCGAATCTCTGGGTTGCCTGTGAATTCTGGGATTTGTGGGCATAAATTGGTTGGTGATACTCATTCATTAGGATCAGGAGCGGCAGGTGTTGGGCATTTCTTTGGACAGGTCTTTTGGCAGGTGCTGGGGCAGATCTTGGGGCATTTGCTGGGGCAGCTCTTGGGACAGTATATCTTTTCTTTATAGAAGCCCCAGCGTCATCACTAGAGCTGCTCTCGCTCTCTGAAAACTGCGTTATATCAAAGTCTTACGCAGTCTCTGTGGCTTCTGACTCAAACGCCAAAAAGGAATATGCCTCTTCTACACTGTACCTCCGCTGCATTATGTACACTTACCCTAAAAACTTTTTTTGTTTTTTTTCTTACGCTACCCCTAAACCTAAATCTAACCCTAAACCTTACCCTAACCTACGTATGCCCTGAACCTACCTAACCCAAGTGAACTACCTATCTAAACTATACTTATTATATTTTTGTGGATTTTTTTTTCTTTTTTTGTTTTTTTTCCCCTACTCTACTCCTAAACCTAATTCTAACCATAAACCTTTCCCTAACACACGTCTACACTAAACCTACCTGACTACCTGCATAAACTACCTAAACTATAGAAAATAATCAAATTTTATTAAAAAAAAATACAAGGGGAATGGGAGATGTACCACAGACAGGAAACGCTGATCTGCAGCAAACTGATCACTACTAGAGTGATCAGATAGGAGGAACTGTATTGATCACTGCAGAACAGTGATTAAAGGGATAATTTTGTCTTTTTGTTTAACTTTTTTTTTTTTACAGGAACGCTGGAACACGATCTGGGAGGCTGGAACATGATGTCTCTCTGTCTCTCTCCACCTCAGCAGTGTACAAGATGGAGGGAGGCAGAGAGATGTGACAGGGACAGTATTTACAAAAACTGTCCCTGTCATTCGGCTTTTGTAACGTGATTCGCTCATCAAGCGAATCACATGTTGCAATAATGTTTCTACTGGCTGTTTCTAAGTGCCCCGGTACCAGGGCACTTAGTAACAACCAGCCCGCGCTCTCCCATTGCGGCAGCACAGAGAGTTTAACCCATGATGTACCGGGGTCCTTGGAGCAAATCTACCCTTGACTGTCTTGGTACGTCATGGGTCATTAAGGGGTTAAGAAGCAACGCATTCCATTTGTAATGTAAGTTTTCCTTTGCGCTTCTGATGCGCTGGAGGAGGAAAACTGGTGTGTAGACAGTAGTATCCTTTTACTCAAGTCCTGGATATCAGACTGCTTTGCTTCCGACTTTCATAGTGCAACCTGACAATCTTGCGCTTTCATGTAGTGCAAGATTCTCAGGTCACCATTTTTATCATGGCAACATGGTAAACGCACTATGTGGTCGCACACCCTTTTGCGTGCAACCTTTTAAAAGGATGCCACTGAGAACTACCGCCTCTGAATAATAACCCCCAAATGTACCTTACTATAGCTAGAAATACAAAATGGTCCCCTAGGAATCTTCCTCTTGTATCTTTGTTAAAGACGTAAAATCTTCAATCATTCCTGAATGTCATTTCCATGGAGGAAGACTAATACAGTGTAATCAATTTAAAATACTAAATAAACTACAGACCTGTATCGATACAGTTAATTTAATTTTTATTTAATTTTAAAATTTAAAATTGCAGAAGATATGTAGGCCGAGTTCATCAAGGGGTGCAGGTTTTTCCTCATACTGTGTGAAGATTGCCCCTTGCTGCATTTGTCCAGTCCCACGACCGGATTTCAGCTCCAAGGGGAGGCGGCCAGAACGGGCGGGAGGGGGATCATTTTTGCTTGAATATCTTTTGAACCACAGAACTGTAAGTAATTAAACATAGCACTTGGTGTTATAAAAAGCTTAAAGAAGAATCGGATCTACAATTTAATAGATACATTACTATCACTTTAATGCAGGACTTTGTTTGCTTTTGCTACCTCTGTCTGACACCGATCACTATTGCCAAGTTTACAGTTTACAAATATTCCATCATCCTTCTCTATCAATGAGTCTCCTAGAATGATCCTATTAAATTCATAAGTAGTATGTTTATTTGTACTTCCCAAATGCACATCTTTAGATTTTCCCACATTAAATCTCATATTCCATTTGTTTGTTCAATCTGCCATTTTATCCAATTAATTCTATAGAAAGCAAACATCCTGCTCTTAGTTTATTACTTTGCATATTTACTTTCTACAGATATTGAAATTTTGCCTTCTGTACCTATTTCCAGGTCGTTGATAAACACGTTAAAGGCTGTGGACTAAGTAATGAAATTGGAGATACTCCGCTATCGACTTTAACTGTATTTGAGATTCCATATCCTCCAACCAATTTTCTATCCAATTACAAAGGTTATGCCCTAGACCTAATTTCCTTATTTTATCACTAGTTTTCTATATGGCACTGTATCAAGTGCCTTTACAATATCTAGATATACTACATTTGCTGCTTAAAGCAATCATATTGTTTACCAAACACAGCAGATCTTATTAATCTTCAAAGTTGGCTGCCCATGCAGTGCTGTATTTCAATACCATCCGTACAGTAGTTCAAGAGAAATTGAATGAGAAAGGATCCCCATCCCTCCCCTTTTGCTGACATAACTCTTCTCAGTGAGGGACAATCCTCACTGAGCATCAGGAAAAACCTGCCCGCCTTCATCTGGGGAGGCAGGATTATGCAGCGTGTGGAGGACGGGATTCCAAAACTGAGGGGAGAGGGCTAAGGATAGGTAAAAGGGGTGGGAGAGGGATCCTTTCTCATTCAATTACTCTTGAACTACTACATGGACGGAAGTGAAATACAGCTCTAAATGGCCCACATACTATGAAGATTAATCGGAGCTGCTGTGTTTAGGAAACATTACTATCCCTGTAAAGGGATAGTAATGTTTCACAAAAACAGCAGCTCCGATTGATCTTCATAGTATTTGGGCCATGGAGAGTGTTATTTCAATACTGTCAGAGTTGTAGTTCAAGAGTAATTCAATGATAAAGTATCCCCCTCCCACCCCTTTTACCTAGTGTAAGCCACCTCCCCTTAGATGTGGAATCTGGTCTTAAGACCAGACAGCTCACAGCAATGAACAATCTTCTTACTATGAGAACAATGAAAACCCTGCCCCCCTTGAGAGTTTTTTCAGGTTTTTCCCATATGCTAATTGGAACTGCTTTTATTGTGAAACATTACTATCCCTTTAACTATTACGTAGGTTCCTACTTAAAGGGATAGTAATGTTTCATAATAAAAGCAGCTCTAATTAATCTTTACAGTATTTGGGCCTTGGAGAGTGTTATTTCAATACTGTCAGAGTTGTAGGTCAAGAGTAATTAAATGATAAAGTATCCCGCTCCCGCCTCTTCTACTGAAGTAACATTGCTCACCGCAGAGCAGCAAGACTGTCCAAATGGATCACAGAGAGGGACAATCTTCAATTAAGATAAGGGAAAAAGCTGAAAAACCTGTCAAAGGGGGGCAGGCCTTTCATTGTTCTCATAGTAAGAAGATTGACCCATGATGTGAGCTGTCTGGTCTATGGACTGGATTCCACATCTGAGGAGAAGGGGTTTACACTAGGTAAAAGGGGAGGGAGGGGATACTTTATCATTCAATTGCTCTTGAACTACAGCGATCACAGTAATGAAATAACACTCTCCATGGCTCAAATACTATGAAGATTAATTGGGGATGCTGTTTTTGTGAAACATTACTATCACTTTAATAAAAAGATTTGTTAGGCAAGATCTAGACTTCATGAAACCACAGTGATTCCTGGTAATAATTGTGTTTTTATTTTGCAATGTACTTTTACAATTCACTTAGCGAAAGTTGTGTGCATCTGTGATTTTTTTTACATTTGTAATGAGTGAAAATATTTAAATTAATTTATTGAGATAGCGAACAGCCTCTCTTCTATTCTATAGGTTTCTTATCATATCTGCATTATCACGTCTAATGTATCTTTCAAGAATACTCTGAGAATGGGGTCCTGGTGTTCTGCACGACCACAATAGATATTTAAAGAAGCAGTAATTTTTTTTTTTTAATGAAAACCTATACATTATTGGGTTTCCCTGCTGAGTATAACTATGGTACTCAACACTGTCAATTGTTTTATTACATTTTATGACAGTTAAAATGTCAGGAAGTGACTTACAGTGTGATTACTTCCTGATATTTTAAGCTGACAGGAAGTGACTAAGCATTTTCTTTCACATTCTATGGATAACTGTTTGTTAGTGACTCACCTCTTCTAGAGAATGCAACAGAATAACTAATTAGAATCTGCTAAAGGACACTGTTAATATAAAAAAACCTAAGAGTTTAAAATGTAATAACTCTGGAAATATGCATGTCTCATACACTTGTGTTATTCCCCAGTTAAAGGGACAGTAATGTTTCATAATAAAAGCAGCTCTAATTAATCATCATAGTATTTGGACCTTGGAGAGTGTTATTTCAATTCTGTCAGAGTTGTAGTTCTAGAGTAATTCAATGACAAAGTATCCCCCTCCCGCCCCTTTTACTGATATAACACTTTTCAGCCAGAGCAGAAGGGAGGAGCCCAGGTAGATTGCAGAGAGGGACAATCTTCAATTAAGATAAGGGAAAAACCTGAAAAACTTGTCAAGGGGGGCAGGGCTTTCATTGTTCTCATAGGAAGAAGATTGTCCTCTGCTGTTATCTGTCTGGTCTATGGACTGCATTCCACATCTGAGAAGAGATGGCTTACACTAGGTAAAAGGGGCGGGAGGGGGAATCTTTGCTTGTGAATATCTCATAAACCATAAAGGTTTGAGAGATAACACTTATATCATTCTTCATGTTTTTTTAATGCCGACAAAATAAAATAAAGATAAAACAAAGTATTACTATCCCTTTAAAGACTACATTTTTGGCCTCTGATTTCTGTCAGATAATATTTACACATGGTAGCTTGGAACACTGGATATTACATGTGTATTATAGGTGTTTGTGCTTTTAAGCAATGCAGTGGAGATGTCATTAGAATCCAAGGGGTTACACTTCTTAAACCTTTAATTGCCAGAGGGGTACGCAACGCATTGCGAAGGCACTCAAAGGGTTAAATGGGAGAGGTTTATGTTTTAAATAAAATACCCTCATTGTCTTTTGCTTGTGTTTTATATTTTAATTCTATGTAATTCCTTACAGAAAAGAGGTAGAATGGAGAAAATGTCCTTGTTTTAGTTAAATCCCTGGCCAATCCTAAAATAATAATTCTCACATAGGAGCCCGGATTCCATGCGCCATTAGTTTAATCCTTAGAATGTTTTACTACATGCAGTTTTCAAGGACAAGGAATTATCCGTCCTTCACCATTTGCTGAACCATTTGAAGGCAAGGGAAATAAAAAATGCTCCACATATTAAAAACTTAGCAGATAAAATAATCTTTTACACTGGTTTCATGGACTGCGTCTGGAAAAATAAAAGAATCAGTAAAATGAACAAGAGTGTGTAAGTAGTAATGAATAGAACAGGATTTCGAATTAACATGGTGTTTGAAAATGAGGAATGAAATGATTGGCACGATAGGTTTATAGTTCTAACAAGGGAGACGCTAATCCCTATAAAGTCTCCTGAGAAACAGCCAATCATCACAACATCCCCAGCCCGACGCCATCTGGCTAGAAGCGCAGTCACCAGGAAGCTGCACAATAAAGTTATAATGTGTCCTAACTTAGCCTGACCTAAATCACCGAGCTGTCACTCCAGTATGCTCCTTACACAAGAAACACAGTCCTGCTTACAAATCATTTGAGACGCTGTAGAGAAGTGCTCCTCTACTCAATGTCCAATGGACTATCACCTACAAAAGCACGTTTATGGTTTCCACTGACTTCTTACCAAGGCAGGATATCTCAATAGGCAGAATAGGCAACTGTCTGGAATTCCAAATTTTGAGAGCTGTGCTGGACACACCCACATTCTGAATTGTGGGTGTAGCCAGAGCAATCTCATTGTCCTAGCCTACTTTTATACCAGTTTACAGGCTATTACTTAAACCCTTGGATGCTAGAGAGTGAGTGTGGGAGATAATGCAGTTGTTAGACAGGAAGTGCTTGCACAGCATGACTTAATTAGCAGAATCTGTAAAGTGTCAGTGAGTGTGGGAGATAATGCAGTTGTTAGACAGGAAGTGCTTGCACAGCATGACTTAATTAGCAGAATCTGTAAAGTGTCAGTGAGTGTGGGAGATAATGCAGTTGTTAGACAGGAAGTGCCTGCACAGCATGACTTAATTAGCAGAATCTGTAAAGTGTCAGTGAGTGTGGGAGATAATGCAGTTGTTAGACAGGAAGTACCTGCACAGCATGACTTAATTAGCAGAATCTGTAAAGTGTCAGTGAGTGTGGGAGATAATGCAGTTGTTAGACAGGAAGTGCTTGCACAGCATGACTTAATTAGCAGAATCTGTAAAGTGTCAGTGAGTGTGGGAGATAATGCAGTTGTTAGACAGGAATTGCCTGCACAGCATGATTTAATTAGCAGAATCTGTAAAGTGTCACTGAGTGTGGGAGATAATGCAGAAGTTAGACAGGAAGTGTCTGCACAGCATGACTTAATTAGCAGAATCTGTATTGCTGAGAAATTCAAAAATACGTTTTCTAAAAGAACAAATAGGTAGTACAACATATAGGTGAATTTGTTAGTTCTTCCAAAATCATCAAACTTATTTTTAGGGGGTATTGTCCCTTTGATTTGTATCATTCAGGCATAAGAAAGCACTTAACACCTTGGCTGCTTTGCAATGCTCTTTAGCATCAAATGAGTTAAATAATTGTGAGTAAAGGGGTAAGTAAATTGGTAAGGAAACCAGCCATCATAAACCAGGGAATGGTGTGTCTGCAGCAGGAGCACTGGAAGTTCCCTGGCCACACCCACAACTCAAAATGTAGGTGTGGCCAGCACAGCTGGAGATCTAGGCAGCTGCTTATTTTGCCTAATGGGAAATCTGGCCTTGATTGCATGCAGTGCTGCATGGAAGCTACTATATCTCTAGAGCAGCTGTGGGAAACCCGTGGCTCTCCAGCTGTTGTTGGACTACAACTCACAGTTAATGGCTAACCATAGATGTTGGAGATTGTATACCAACAACAGCTGCCATTCTGCTGCAATAATTCTGTATGTATCTCTTAAAGTAGTTACTATTAACCATTTCAGTGCCAGAGGGCGCGAATGACATATTGCTTTTCAGTGGGACTCAAAGGTTTAAAAGAATGATGGGCCAATGCATTGGGAATGCATGCAGAGGGTTAAAAGTCCTATTTAAATCAGTTGCAATTTGTATTTCTTCCCCATGGTGTAATCGTGATACTTTTCTTAGTACACCCACCCTGCTGTTTTGAGTTGGAAGATGACAGCCAAATCCATTTGTAGCTCTGATATATTTTCAAAAATTCACAGATCAAGGCAAACACATCAGTCAGATCCAGAATATGTTTTTTTTAAAACTTCAATTGATTTAAGAACTAAAAAGACTCTCTGAAGTGCTACAAGTATTTAATTTGTATTCTTAGTTTCATGCCGAAGATCAGACAGAATATGGAAATGATATTTTGAATATTAGATGTGGTTAATATTTCAGCCAATTATATAACAATACCATAGCGATGCTTGGAGACTAAAGGGGGACATCTCTCACTGTTTTGTTTACTTGGAATCCATACAAGTATATTTATTTTCTCATAAAAATAAGCTAATAATTTGTCTCTCATTATATCTGATATGCATTGCATCACATTCTAACAATGCATACTGTTTAATATGTTCACCGAGAACATTTAATTGCTTCTGGCAGAATTAGGCCAGAGATGCAAATATATATAATTCTCCAGAAGCTTCTGCATTGTGTTCGTAGCCTGTGATGAGGTGTCCCATTGACATGAAATGCGTCAGGCAGTGATTATTGTTATTATCAATTTTATATTTTATTTATTAGCGCCAACTTATTCCACAGCACTGTACAGTAGGGAACAGCCAGAGATATTAAATGGTACAAATGGAACATGAAAAATAAAAGGATCAGAGGTCCCTAATCATGACAGCTTACAGTCTAGAGAAAGGTAGGTGGGCCACAGGAGGAGTAAGTGCTATGGAGTGTAAGTGCTTCCTGCCACATGAACCGTCGGTCAGTGGGTGGGCGAAAGTAGTGTTATTGAATGCAGTGGATCAGGAAGGGGTAGGTTTGTTTGGGAGAAAAGAGTATGTGCACAATGAGGGTGTGATGGGATTGTATGTGAGAGAGTGATTTTAGAAAGGAATGAGATCAGAAGTTGGTCAGGCTGTTGATCTGACCTTGCTCATAATGGTTATGGAGGTAGTTGATAGGCCTCCCTGAAGAGGTGAGTTTTCAGGGAGCATGAAGACTGGGGGAGAGTCTGATGGGGCGGGGGAGGGAATTCCAGAGTTCAGGGCAGCACGAGTGAAGTCCTGTAGGTGGGAATGGGAGATTGTAATAAGCGATGGGGAGTAGGAGCGTATTTGGAAACAAGAGAAGAAATGTAGGGGGCAGAGGTGTAACTAGAAGCCACCGGGCCTGGTGCACGAATTGCCATAGTCCCCCCGATGACATTGCCCCCCCCTCAACCAAATTGCCCCCACTGGCCATCTCCACTGGCCACCTCCACATTGTCTCCAGTCTCCACATTGGCTCCACATTGCCCCCCCATCTCCACATTGCCCCCACATCACACAGTCTGATCTACAAAGAGGGACACCAGGGGAGAATCACTAAGTGGTGATAAAGAGGTCATAAAGTGGTGATGACTTCTCCAGTGATATCACTTCTCCAGTTCCTATGTTATTCTATGGAGCCTATGCACTAAGATTTCTTCAGTTTTGGTGATCTTAGTGAATAGTCTCCATAGAATAACATAGGAACTGGAGAAGTGATATCACTTGAGAAATCATCTCCACTATATCACTTCTTTATCACCTCTTTATCACCGCTTAGTGAATCTCTCCCCTGGTTGGGAAAGAGGGACATAGGGATTTTCACCTCAGAGGAACAGTACCCCTAAAAAGGACATTTGGGAGGTATTAACAAACGTTCATACCTTTTATCCAATCCCTGTTAAAAATGCACCTCCTTTTTTTTTAATGTTATTATCAAATTAAATGATGGGTTATATGTATAAATTTGGCATCAAAAGAAAGCCCAACTTACCATAAAATCTTGGGTTTAATATGCACAATTTTTTCTCTCTTCACCTTATGTGAAGTGTGTGTGTGTATGTGGGGGGTGCGTATTATACACAAAAGCATTTTTTTATATATTTTATTTTTAATTATTTTATCACCACAATCCAAAAAAAAAAAAAATAACGAGGGTTGCCGGATTCCTTCCCTCCCCCCAGCACAATCCTCTCTCAGAAGACTGGCCATACTTCCGCTGAAGCCCACTGAAGTCTGATTCCTCTTCACAAGCATGCCACCCGCTTCCATCAATGCGCTTTCAGGACCTTCCGCTGCCAGTCAATTATAATGCCCTATGAGGATCTCAAGGTCCTCGCAGGGCAATACCGTAGATCAAATGATTAGATCTCTGGTGCGCTGGTCATGCCCACATTAAGTCCCATTGCCCTTGCACCACACATCTAGGGGGAGATGCACTAAGGTTGGATAAATGTCCAGGTTGGTGATATTGTGGTAAGCACTAAGATGTTTTTGTTTTCTCAAACCAGTGTATACACCACTAATATGCAACATAGCCATGAATCTGCCATGTCTTCCCCAGGTTTACACTTAGCTCCGATAGCTGGCTATGCTGTTGGACTGCACAGACCCAATTTACCAATCTGAGATGTTGAAGTTGGGTTCTTCCCACTGCTTTCTAGGGAACTACAGAGGATAGTTTACTGTCTCTACTAGTGGAGCAGAGACAGCAGCTCTCCACATATCCCTATGGCACTCAAAGGGCTGAGGAAAGGCTGGTGCTGTTCTTGGTGCTGAAGTCTGAGTGCATCCTCTTCTCTCCCCACTCGCCTTCCCTAACACGTCGCCAGCTTTGCACTAACCTTATCTGCTAATGATTAAAGTGTTTCCACCTCCTCTTGCACAGAAAATTCTTAGTGCATATGGCAAAGTGTGTCGTATTCCCCATTATGAAGTATTCTACACACATCGCCAGGCACGCTTTGCCATTGCATCGATCCTTAGTGCATCTTCCATCTGCTCTTGGTTTAACCCATTGAGTGCCACAGGGGTATACTTTTTTACCAATATATACGTCCCTTTACAGGCCATTTTGAACCCCCTGGATGATAGCAAGGTCTCTAGTCCACTGAGTTTTTTTTACTGTTGTCTTTGTATGTTAGAGGTTATGGGAATTTACATACCAGACTACAATGTGTAGGGTTAGGAGTGGACTCTTGTGAGAAATGGAATTGCGGCTACTGGTGAAGCTAGGTGGAGCCAATTGTGTTTTACCTAGAGGCACTTGTACTATAAATATGGGTCAGTATGGACACAAACCTGGGAACTCTCAGGGTTTTGACCCAAGTCTCATAGTGAAAGACCAAATTCTCAGGGTGAGAAAGTCCAGGGCTGTAATATATTCAGTTCCAGTTAAAGGGATAGTAATACTTCATTTTATCTCTATTTTATTTTGTAGGCATTAAAAACACATGAAGAACGATATAAGTCTTATCTCTCAAACCTTTATGGTTTGAGAGATATTCACAAGCAAAGTTTCCCCTCCTGTCCCTTTTACCTAGTGTAAGCCATCTCTTCTCAGATGTGGAATCCAGTCCATAGACCAGACAGATAACAGAAGGGGACAATCTTCTTCCTATGAGAACAGTGAAAGCCCTGCCCCCTTGACAAGTTTTTCAGGATTTTCCCTTATCTTAATTGAAGATTGTCCCTCTCTGTAGTCTGCCTGGGCACCTCCCTTCTGCTCTGGCTGAGCAGTGTTACATCAGTAAAAGGGGTGGGAGGGTGATACTTTGTCATTGAATTACTCTTGAACTACAACTCTGACAGTACTGAAATAACACTCTCCAAAGTCCAAATACTATGATGATTAATTAGAGCTGCTTTTATTATGAAACATTACTATCTCTTTAATTGCTTCTTTAGTCTTTAAATCTTGTACCAGGAAGTCAAAGGGAGACGTCATGTCTTGTCTGTGTTCATGGAGTGATATCTTTACATTGCTGTATATTAATGGCTCCTTGATCACTGATTGGATCATCTCTCGATTACAGCGATCAGGGACATATTGCAAAGAATCTATATAATCTGAAATGTAAGGGTTAATATTTGCTAGCTATCAGGGCCAGCTCATTTTGAAATGGGAATGCATGGGAACCATTAATGTTTGAAAGGCAATAGGCTATTCAGAGGTACCCAGATGGATATGTGGCCTTATGTATAAATGTGAAGTGGAGCCATTCTGGAGCAAACCAATTGCATCATAAAGAAAAAATAAAAATTCTAACATTTCCCATTGATTAAATCGGGGCCTTTAACCCTTTCAATCCTACAGAGATCACCAACAAATTGCTATGAAATGCATAGGACATCCCTATAGCATTCAAGTGTGTAACCCCTTAAGGACCCAGGACAGTCCTGGCAAGTCATGCGTTCAACATGCGATAAGGACCCATGAGGTACTGGTAATGTCCTATAATTGTAGTTTCTATCATGCTCAGAAGTTCTTTAGTACTGATAAAATAGGAGCGATAAGGTCACGTCTCAATATTTGGAGTGGTTATATGGATAGTTGAAGTTTTTATATGTATACATGTAAGTAAATTTATGGTAAATGTATGTATTGATATTATACTCTGGAAGTGATGTGGTATTTGTTATACGTTTTTGTGTAAAAAAGAAAAACGTGAATAAAATATTGGGAAAAAAAAAAGAACCCATGACGTGCCAGGACTGTCATGGATTTCAGGGCTCCACGCTCAGCTGCACGCTATTCAGGGAGCTTGAACCGGATTGCATAGAAAAAAATTCTAATAATAAAAATATCGTCTGTGGTCCTTAAAGGGATAGTAATACTTAAGTATTACTAATCCCTATATTAAAGTCCTGTTAAAAATAAATGTATTACCCCCAGTGTCATCTCTCAGACGTTTATGGTTTGAGAGATGATCGCTCCTAAAGTTGCCCTCTCCCTCCCCCTTCCCCGTAGTTAGCGTTCTAGCTGACTGCAGGGAAGCCAGTCATACGACTTTCAGGCGGCTCTCCAGCACAGCCGCGATCGCATTACTAAAAAAGAAAACTTTCACTGAAATGGTCTTCTATGTGTGATTGGTTTGTGCTTGGTTTGCAAGCACACGTAGGAGACCGTTTTAGTGAAAGTTTTTTTTAATTAAGTAGATCGCGGCTCTGCTGCAGAGCCACCTGATGATCTATGACCGGAGGGAGGGAGAGGGGAGGGAGAGGGCAACTTTAGGAGCGATCATCTCTCAGACCATAAAGGTTTGAGAGATGACACTGGGGGCAATTCGTTTATTTTTAGTAGGACTTTACTATAGTTATTAGTAATACTTAAGTATTACTATCCCTTTAAAGGGGATCTCTCACCTATATAAAAGAAATGCTCATTAGTTAGAGCATTTAGCCAAAACATTTAAAACGTTGTTCATTTAAAAAAAAAAAAAAAAATTATCAGAGCAAAAATGTATGTTTAAAACGTGCCCAGCAGCCTACTTCCTGCTTGGAACACTGCCTCTGCTCCCGTCCCACTACCCAGCATCCTCCGATGATGGAGGCTTTCTTTCTCTAAGCTGGATCGATCTCACTGTCAGAGATCGATATCTAGCCAATGAGATCGCTCCAGCCTAGTGACAGACAGTCTCCGTCATCAGAGGATGATGGGTAGTAGGACGGGAGCAGCCTCTGTTCGGCAAACCGGAAGTAGGCTGCTGGGCACCGATAAAATTTTGCACCGATAATGTTTTTTTTTTTAAAAAAAAATTAACAACCTTTTAAATGTTTTGGATAAATGCTCTAACTAATGAGCATTACTTATCTATAGGTAAGAGATCCCCTTTAAGTGCCGGCCTGTCCTTATGGGGTTAAAATCCTTGTTTAAATCAATGGGAATTTTTATTTGTCTCCCTACGATACAGTTGGTTTGACCCAGAATATCTCCACTTTTCTTTTATAAATAAGGCCCAATGTGTTTTTGCCAATTCGCTAATTACATCCGGAATATCACCTGGCTAGGGGTTACCAGTGGAACGAGTTGAGAAACACTGGCCTAAAAGAAACTCGATTTTACCCAGTTTCGCATAAATGGAAGGTTTATGCCTGTGCCCTTTTTTCTACACATGTTGTGATGAATATAATATAAACATATATCTGTTTGCAGACTCTACTAGCACATGGTCCATTTACTTTTTGGCAATTGTCTACAAATAGAAAATTGAGCCAGAACACATGTGGGAATATTGGGATTCAAGGTCAACAGACATGACAGTACAGCTGTTATCCTTATTACCGTATTTCATTATATATAACTGTGCTGAAAGGAAAGTTACTGGACTCTCAAATATGTATTAGACGTGGAAAAGTCTGTTTATAGGCCACCTGCAATAACCCCGCTGTCTGGGAACTTATCAGTAAAGTATCATGTCATAATATTGTGTTGGGATCATTTAAAAATGGTAAATATTAGGGCATCGATTTTCATGTTGCTGTGGTGGAAAAATTTTTATTTTAAATTACTTTCCAAAAAAAATAAATAAATAATCAAACCTTTAACCCTTTGAGTGCCAGAGGGGTATGGACCGCATTGCTTTGCACTCAAAGGGTTAACTTTTTAGATGCCTAAAGAGTCTCCAGTGCATAGCTTCTCCAGTAGTATCGTTTCAGTATGCAGCGTTGTTCCCTGATCCAGGATGAACCTTTAGAATGCCAGAGGGGGCACTGCTATCCTATAATATAATTTGCTAAGGATGTTTGTCAGAATCCGTCATGCACAGTAGAGACGGCTGTACGCACTGCAGTCATGCGCAGTACAGACTGCCTGTGCCGCTGCTGATACGAAGTGGGGATATCCGAATTCAGACCAGAGTCCTCTCTGTGCACCTTCCTGGGACCGCTTGGTCCCAGGAAGGTGCGCAGAGTGGACTACAGTCTGAATTCGGAGCTCCCCCTGCTCCATATCAGCCGCAGTGCGGACAGTCAGTACTGAGCATGACTGCAGCGCTGCCAGTGTTGGCCCGTGTACTCTGGCTTTAAAACTAGTGATAGAATAAAAGGAAGGGAGAAGAAGAAACAGGGTTGCCCCTGTGTATATCAACCAGTATATTTGTTGGACCACCACTAGCACCAACATCAGCTCCAACTAGACATACAGCTGGGACTTATTGGAAACCGCTCCCAGGGACAGTGCGGCAACTTCTGTATAGAATTCTATGGCAGCTCCCTCCAACACTCTCTCCCAAGCGGCATTCATTATGAGAATAAACAAACAAAAAACAGGAGAAAGCACCAAATGGTGTGATACCTTAAAACACACATATATGTAAAATATAATACAGGTACACACAGAGTATATAGGTCAGTCTTTGATATCAGGAAGTCTGACAGCCAGGCTTTCGGAGAGGTTAACCAATCCCCGTTCGGGCAGCTGATCACAGGAACCAATCTTCCTCTCCTTTCCTACAAATGAGGTGGGGGCTTCAAACTTCATCACTGAATATTATAAATTTGTTAAAAAGTATACATATGTTTAAAAACTATAAGCATACTGGCTTGAACGTGTTGCATACCCCTCTGGCACTCAAAGGGTTAATTATGTTGGTACAACGTGTACTTCTTCAGGGAAACTTGGGGTTCCACAGAACACAGTTTGAGAAACACAGAATCGAATTTGACGGCAGATAAGAACCATTCAGCCCATCTAGTTCTGCCCATTTTCCTACAGTAAAAACCCCAAACCTTTTTTGGTCCTTGGTCTTTTCTTACGTTAAGGACAGCCTTATGCCTATCCCATGCATGCTTAAATTCTGTCACTGTATTAACTTCTACCACTTCTGCTGGTAGGCTATTCCACTTATCTACTACCCTCTCAGCTGAAGTAAAACTTTCTTACTTTACATCAAAATCTGTGTCCCTCTAGTTTTAGACTATGGCCTCTTGTCCTAACGTTTTTATTCTTTTGAAATATACTTCCATCCTGCACTTTATTGAATCCCTTCATGTATTTGAGTGTTTCAATCATATCCCCTCTCTCTCTTCTCTCCTCCAAGCTATACATGTTCAGATCCTTTAGTCTATCCTGATGTTTCTTTTCCTGTAAACCAGCCACCATTTTAATAGCCCTTCTTTGAATTTTCTCTAGAGAACCACTGTATTAAGGCAAGGCAAAAAAATGGAGTGAATCTTGTACAAACCAACTGTGCAATATGATGCGATATTAAATAAAGGGCCAGTAAAACAAAACATTGTGTTGCAGAAATCATTATCAACCATGAGGTTGATATAAGGTTGCTTTTATATTAAAGAGCTAACTTTACTAATGAGAGATAAGTATATGAATATTCCTTCACATTTAAAACAGGACCCTTGATCTTCCAATCTGCAATTTCCCATTTCTAGATAACATAATTATTTCAGAAATTGTTCACAAATGAGTCAGCTGCTCAGACTGCCATATTTATGAGACTTCCAGAAGGTCAGATTTTGTTGGAAAAGGCAGGATAGGATTTAAGAAATCCAGAGTAGTGGAAATTGGTAGTTTTATTCTGCTATTGTTAAAGTGTGCTTAATATAGGCTGAAAGGGGGTACCATGTTAGATGTCAATTAGCAGAAAATAAGAGTAGACATACAATTTTTCAAAACCAGTAATGTCTTTTCTGCTGTAATTATAGAGGCATCGATGACAGAAAGATACCTGTGTAGTGCAAAAATCTGGATAATTTCTCTGTTATTGCAGAAATTATAGATTATCTGTACATGGTGAAAGAAAAAAATGCATTTGAACAATCTGATCTTTTCAGAAATCAAAACTTAACATTTATTAATTATTTTAATCTATGTACACACACATGCGCTTAGACACACACACACACATGTGCGCTCAGACACACACACGCGCGCGCTCAGACACACACACACACACACACACACACACACACACACACACACACACACACACACAAATAAACAGAAATATATTTGAGCTATATCATAGAAAACTAACTTGTTCTACCCTAACATACTCTATATCAGTGGTTCTCAAAATTTTATTTTTTTCTGAAACCACCCCTAATATATGGTCTGGAATTTTTGTGACATCCCTAAAGTTTTCCAGATAATTTGTCAAGGGCATAAGTTAGAAATACATAAAGATAGCAATTCAGAATAACAAAAAATGGTACTTTGCTCATAACAACATAACTTACATTTGTAAGTCAAAATTCGTATTTATGTGAGTCTTCTTTGAAAATGCGAAAGACACTAAGTTGGTGCCCGTGCACACGTGTTGAGAAACCACTTCTCTATCTCCAACACAGTGGTTCATTTTCTACATTTCAGAGACAGCAGTGTACCAGATAATCTGCCATCAGCTGATCTTTTGACTAGCTTGTTAAGAAAACCTTTGGTTAGTTATCAGTGATAAAGATCCTTTGATAAGCTGCACCAGGAAATATAAATCAACTAAACCTAAGTAGGAGCCCTTACGGACATACATGAAGATCACCCACCAGGACCTTTTGTAGGAGAATTGAGGTATAAACTGGCTTGTTATCTCCCTGATAAAAGAGAAAGTTCAAGTTTATTACTATGGTACTGATTAATAAATCTGAGAAGCAGAAGCAGGACATAAAAGTATGTTCTGACCACTTTCCACTTCAGCCTTTAGTAATGTGTACCCTTCATTTGCTTGAGGTCAAATATAAAATAATCTTTACAAAAAAAAAAAAAAAAAAAAAAAAAAGATTCCGCATGTATATGAATTTGTTTTGAATAAATACATTTTATTTCACTGGCAAAATTGGTGATCCTATCTGTCCCTATAATGTCTATATGGGCCTATATCACATCTCCTTTTCAGTTTGTCTTATATCAGTAGCACCGTAGCACTTTATCAGTAGCACTCATGCGAAATATAAAACATGAGGAGAGGGATGACAGTCTGGAAGCAGACTGAACTGACAGGCTAGTATCAAGTATTTTTCACATAAGGGGCCATTACTTAGTCCAAGTATTTCAGTATTCAAGTATGGTTGCTCTCCTCTACCTGTATTTATGGACTCTGTCCGGATCTGTATTACAACCCTGGGACATTTTCAATTATGGGATGTATTTAGACCATATTAGTAATTTGTGTCTACCTTCTACTCCTACTGGCGTATGTCTTAATGTCTTCTAAGTTTGTATTTATTTTTTACTTATTGCAATTATTGTATCTAATGTTGTCCATATATGTGTTTCAATCCTCTTATTATTAAATTTATACTACATTTAGTTGAGTATTCACGCTGTCTTCCCCCTCCTAGTGATCAAGGCAGGCGGCAGATAATAGGAGCAGTTGCTTAAAAGACAGTGTTCAAGGCAGGAGGCAGACAAAAGTGCTAGGTACATAAACAGTTCTTGTTGTTCACAGAAGGCTTACAGAAGCAATGATAGGGTACAGGATACAAGGCTCGGGAACAGTAGTAAGTCTAACAATTTACAAGCACAGCGCTTGTGTGTTACTTGATATACAATGCAGGACTGGTCAGCAGAGTGGACTGGAGCACAGTTAAGTGCTGAGCAGGAAAGAATGGAGCAAATGTGCCCAGATACGTAATACCAGAGAAGGATTTACTGGACCAATTTTACACAGATATGTGTTGCAGTTTAGAGAAAATGATTACTCAAATGAAACAGAATATAACTTTGACAAACAGTTTGTTAAATAAATAAATACATATATAAAGTACAATTATAACCAGATTCATGGACCACAAATTATAGATCAGTTTATGCAAAGCACCGCTAATTGTGATTAAACATTACCAGTTAAGTGAATCATATTATAAGCTTCCTTAGGGTATTATGTACCTTCTACTTTGTGGTTCAAATAATTGAGAAAGGAAACTATTGCAAAAGAAGACTTTAATTCTAAAATAATATAATTAATGGGATTACATTAATTAGAAGATTTGGGTGTTTTCTCCTGGCATGTGTTTTATTTCAGATTTCATGTATTTATTTATTTTATCAAATCTTCTTCAGTGTTATTTCTGTAGTAACTGGTGATTAATTCCAAACTATAATTACGTGCATATTTTATGATGAAGAACACACACCAAGGTTTTCAGCCTTATATTTTAACTAGTATAAAAGCCCGTATACACCAGCTAAAGTGCACCCAGCTGCTGCCCCGGAGCCGGGAGCAGAGACATGACATGAGCCGTCCGGAGTGGCGCAGCGTGTTCGGGGAGTCTCTACTGCGCATGACTGCAGTCATGGGCAGTAGAGAGTCGCTGAACGCGCTGATTGTTAGAGGGGAGCTACAGACGGCTCACAGTCAAGCTCCCTGTGTGCGAAACCACACATGTACAGTAGAGACTCTGTACTGTGCATGTGCAGTTACGGCTCACAGTGAGCGACGCATTCCACCACTTTATGTAATAGCATATTTTTATTTTCAATCTGTTCTGCTGGATCTTATTTTTCTTTTGTTGGTAATCTATGGGGACAATTTTAGTGTTAGCTGCTTCTAATATTAAATCCCATGGATGTTAGAGAGCTCATAACAAATGTACTTCCGAATACATTGGAGATCTCGCCATCATTCCGGAGAGTTTTCTTTTATAGGTGCAATAAAATCCAAAAATAAATCTTTGTTCATATTAGAGGGCATTGAGCTTATAAAAAATCTACATAACATAATTGGCTGCTAGAGTCCTAAACATTTGATTATAGAAAATACCTTTAGCATTTTACATACAAACCAGGGGCAATTTAATGTATGGTCATATCTGATATTTGTCAGGTGCCCCAGTGCCAGGTGGAATCTTAAGAATGAACGAATCACTGATTGGTTCATCTTTGTTCACATGTGGAGATCCTGAAAACTTCCACTGTGGGGAGGGTGACAATAGGTTGTGTGTTCGTATTGTTGCTAGGAATGAGGAGCAATACTTTTGTATTATAGCAATGTTTCCTATTCATAATATTCTTTATTTTTTGAAGGAAAACTAATACCTCTGATTAGTTTACCTTAAAAAAGCAGTAAACTATATATGTTATATATGTTATAGGGCTTTTCCTTCTGGATAAAATAATGGCATCTCCAGTGCTATGAGATGATTAATTTAAAAGCCATTACAGCTCAGTGTCATTAATTAAACTGTAATTTTCTATTCTGGTCACAAGGTGGTGCTGCTCCTATAACTTACTATTGGATGTCATAGACAGTGGCTTGAATTCACGAACAGAGTGCAACATAAAAAAGAGTCAATGCATTTTGGACACTAATTGATAAACAAAATAATGAAAATCAATGAAAAATTCCTGCGTCGTCTGTTTGAAGAAGCATTAAGGGATTCTGCACCCAAAAACACTGGGAGCAGATTTTCACCCGTTAAAGTGGGTCCCTTCACGCATCTTACCGCCTAACGCATTCAGTTGAATTGCAAATTTCCATGTTTTGTTATGTGTTTCTGTGGAGTCAAAAGGGCTATAACATAATTTTTCAGTGTCCGTGGGAATTGAATTGAGCCCTATGTCCATGGAAGATGATATAATTCCTTGTTGCAGGACTCATGGACAGCAAAGTCCTCACACTGAAGTCTTTTTAAGAAGCAAGAAACAATTACGTGGGCATAATGTGTTCATTAGAATTTTGTTCATTAGAATTTTCAGCCTATATTAATGTAAGTGAGTGGTAATTATTAGTGTCACGTCCCATGGAGTAGACTGGATCTAGGCGACTGAAGCTGGTGAGCAATGCTAGAGAGCAAAACTCGAGAGCATTGCCAGTTACAAGTATTTCCTTGCTGCGGCCGAAGCCGGATAAAGTTGTTAGCCGCAAAGCCAGATGTCTGACCCCAGTTGAGCTGAGGCTTGGGCCAGGATGGGAATAGGAGTAAACTGGTGGAGGGATCCAGCTACAAACAGAGCGGGCCCCTAGTGCAGAATATAGGATAACAAGCAACCAAACTGAGCGTAGGAATGCTATACACTCAGACAAGGACAAGACTGTAGATAGCAGAGGGATAGGTAGAAATGCTACACCTGATAACAAGCTGGAAAAACTGCTATAACAATCCGCTGACAGCAACAGGCCTAGGTACACAGTGATGGGGATAGAATGCTACCCACAATAAAGAGTGGGCTACTGTCACTATAAATACTAATAGAGCGGGATACAACCACTAAAACAATCTGCAGGCCTCAACCGGAATGGACAACACTGAGAAAAAAGGCTAGAATGCTATCCACAGTAAGGAGCATCTACTACCACTAACAATACCAACCGAGCGGGTTAATACCGATTAACAACCTGCAGACCGCAACCGGATTTGGGCAAGACAAAGTAAAGGATAGAATACTACCCACAGAAAGGAGCAGGTAATTGCTTATAGGTATCGGCAAATATCTGCGACCAAAAGCGCATCAATGAGACTGGCTAGTTACCCCACTAAGCTTACTTCAAAAGGATTGCTGCAGAACCGCGACCAAGTGCTAGAGGACCATAAATAGCAAGCGGGATACAACCACTACACAAGAACTCCAGTAAGCAGAGTCTGTTCATTCACTAACCCACAGGGGAATCGGGAAAGTAATAAGGCCTCCGCCACAGAGATGCTGAGGCAGACCAACAGGCAAAAAGCCCAAAGCTAATCACTTGGACTCAGCAGAAGGAAGGGAAACACAACCTCTCCTCTACCGGAGAGCTAGAGTAGTCGGGAAGCCAAAGTCACTGGGGGTGGATGTGATATAAAAGAGATGCCAAGCTGAAGTCACAGACAAGCCAAGGTCAACAGGAGATGAATCAATAATGGAGGTACAACAAACTCGTAATGATGATCAAAGCCATAAGTCAAACAGCCGGGAGGATACCAGAAAACAAGCCTAAGTCCAAATAGCAAAATCTCCAGGATACTAGCTCAAACAATCGGGCATGGTAGAGCAATCAGAAGGAGAATAAAGAGGGAAGCGGGCCAAAGAACAGAAAGGGGAGGAAGGTACCGACAGACTGGTCCAGGGAAAGAGATAGATAGCAGAGACAAACTACATTCTAACCTAGAACTGCTAATGTATATCAGAGAACTAACAGTCTAACAGTTGAAGTGGTGGTTGTGGTGCACTGGCATACCTCTATGGGACTTGGTCCTAGAATATGGATTGGTAATCGATATACATGAAGAGGGTGAACTGCATGTGGAATAGTTACAACATACCTGCCCCATAAGTATGCTTAGGAAGCCGCCTTAGGGTGCCGCAGCAGAGGGGCGCTGAAACGGGAGACATGCTGACAGCTGTTGAAGGCAAATTCCACTAATGGAAGGAGATCTGTCCAGTTTTCTTGGAGGGGTTATACAAACAGCGTAAGTATTGCTTGAGTGCCTGGTTGGTCCTTTCAGTTTGTCCATTGGACTGTGGATGGTAGTCTGAAGACAGGTGTACTGTGATACCTAAGGGAGCACAGAAAGCCCTCCAGAACCAGGAGGTGAACTGGCTGCCCCTGTCCGACACCACCTGCAGGGGAAGGCCGTGTAACAGGAACACCTCCCGAAGGAAGATGTCAGCCAGATACTGAGAGGAAGGCAACTTGGGCAGAGGGATGAAGTGCATCTGACAGGAGAAGCGGTCCACAATAACCAGAATGACCATGTTCTTCTTGGACAGGGGTAAGTCCACCACGAAGTCCATAGCTATGTGAGTCCACGGGAGGACGGTAGTGTAAGAGGCTGTAAGAGACCAACCGGCCGAGACCTGGGCTGTTTGTGTCTGGTACAGTGATGACAGCCTTGCACAAAATCCTTCACATCGTGTGGTGACGAGGGCCACTAGAACTGACGCTGGACCACGTCTGTAGTGCAGGCAATCCCAGGATGGCCAGAGGTGGGCGACTGATGTGCCTACAGGGCACCCTGAGGGGCATGATGGATCTATATTCTTCTGGGCTTGCTGGATTTTCACCAAGGGAGTAGTCGACAGTGCTGAGAGGACGTTGCAGGATGGGAGGATGCATTCGGGCGAGGCACTAGAGACCGAAGCGGTGTGCAGAAGGGACAGGACATCAGCCTTGACATTCTTGGTGCCCAGGATATAGGTCATGGTGAACTGGAACCTGGAAAAGAAGAGGACCCAACGGGCTTGGCGTTCAGTGAGACGTTTGGCGGTCTCCAGGTATTGCAGGTTCTTGTGGTCAGTATAAATGACAAAAGGAGTACCAGAACCCTCTAGGAGATGGCGCCATTCCTCGAGGGCTACCTTCATAGTGAGCAGCTCACGATTGCCCAAGTCATAGTTCCTCTCAGCAGGAGTCATTTGATGAGACAGATAGGAACACGGGTGGAGGACGTTGGTGTCGGGATCCCTCTGCGACAGGACTTCACCGAGCCCTTGCTCGGAAGCGTCGAAAGGACGAACGGATGAGCGATGTCCGGATATAGGAGAAGAGGAGTGGTGGTGAAGGCAGTCTTGAGGGCAGTGAAAGCATTCACGGCTGCCTTAGACCAGATCCGTGGGTCAGCACCCTTTTTAGTCATGGCGGTTAAGGGAGCCACTAGGGTCGAGTAGTTCCGGATGAACCTCCTGTAGTAATTAGCAAACCCTAGGAAGTGCTGCACTACCTTCAGATCCGTGGGTCGAGGACAATTGGTGACTGCAGCGAGTTTGCCAGAATCCATCTGAAGACCGGAAGTGGAGACAATGTACCCCAGGAAGGGAAGCCAATTCCTCTCAAATTCGCATTTTTCCAGCATGTAGTAGAGACCGTTTTCTCGGAGTCGCTGAAGTACTGCTTTGACGTGAAGTTGGTGCTGCTGCAGCGTGGGAGAGAATATGAGGATGTTATCCAGGTAAACCACAACATGTGATGCGAACATGTCTCTGAATAAGTCGTTGACGAAGGCCTGGAAGACGGTCGGGGCATTAGATAGCCCAAAGGGCATAACCAGGTACTCGTAGTGCCCGTATCTGGTGTTGAAGGCCGTCTTCCATTCATCCCCAGGTCTGATACAGACTAAGACCCTCAGGTCCAGCTTCGTAAACCAGGTGGCCCCACGGACAAGGTCAAACAGCTCAGGAATGAGAGATAGGGGATACTTGTTTTTAACCGTGATGCGGTTCAGTCCTCGGAAGTCCACACACGGATGCAGACATCCATCTTTCTTGGCCACGAAGAAGAACCCCGCCCCAGTGGGTGAAGTGGACGGATGAATGAAACCCTTGGCCAGGTTCTCCTGTATTTAAATGGCGAGGGCTTTCATCTCAGGAGGAGAGAGCAGGAATGTCCTTCCTCTAGGCGGTTGGGACCCAGGTAGGAGATTGATCGGGCAATCATAGGTGTTCGGCTTGAGCCTTGGGGAAGATGTCTTTGAAGTCATGGTAGGCCACGGGCAAGGTGTCATGAAGACTCAGGGAAGCAGAAACAGACAAGGGCAGAGAAAGCGGATCTTTAGGGAGGAAAGTCAGACAACAGGACTCACTCCACTGAGTGAGATCGCCAGTCCTCCAATTGAAAACAGGGTTATGGTGCCGTAGCCAAGGAAGTCCCAGGACGATAGGGGCGAAGGAAGAGGACACCAGGTCCAAGACCACGCCTTCAGTGCGAAGAACCCCAGTGGTCAGGACAAGCATCTCGGTCTCCTGGGTAATCTTGCCAGTACCCAAGTGTCCCCCGTCCAAAGAGGACACGAACAGGGGCTGCTTCTTGAGCTGACAAGGCACTCCAAGTGACCGGGCCCAGGCACCATCCACAAATAACTCAGCAGCACCGGAGTCGATAAAGGCAGCAGCGGTCACGGTCCTGGTGACCCACCAGATAGTCACCAGAACGAACAACCTGCATCACCTGTTGGAAGGCAGATGGGCTGGGCTTAGCTGACAGCCTCAGAAGTCAGCTAAGCCGTGTCTTTTCCCGAATGGACGGGACACTGTCGGAGCATGTGGCCTGCTTGCCCGCAGTACAGGCATAGCCTGAGGGTTTGGCGCCTCTTCCTCTCTTCTTCAGTCAGCCGAGTGATGCCTCCAATGTCCATCGGTGTCTCAGCCAAGGAGCTTTCTTCAGCCAGAGTCGTTCGTCTCTTGCTGCGGTCACGATCCAGTTGCCTTTCCTGCAGACGTCTGTCTAGGTCCAGACACAAGGAGATCAAGTCCTTCAATCCATCGGGGATGTCACTGCAAGTCAGGGTGTCCTTAAGGCGCTTGTTGATCCCACGCTGGAATGCAGCCTTCAGGGCTCCCTGGTTCCAGTCGGTCTTGTATGAAAGGGTGCTGAATTCCACCACGTACTGGCCAACAGACCTGGTTCCCTGCCGTAGCCCTAGAAGCACCAACTCAGCTGAAGCGCTTTCTTCCTGGAGCATCAAAGACTGCCCTGAAGGCGGAGATAAAGGCGTTGGAGTCGTCCAACAATGGAGACTGCTGCTTCACTAAGGGAGATGCCCAGGCCAACGCCTCACCCTTGAGGAGAGAGATGATGAAGGAGACCCGGGCAGCATGTGTGCCGAACGTCTGGGGTAGAGTTTGGAAGTGCAGCTGGCATTGATTGAGGAACCCTCGAAATTCAGCTGGGTTGCCTGAAAACTTGTCAGGCAGTGGTATACGGGGAGGAATGTATCCTGTAAGGGGCGTCCCAGAGACATCAGAAGTGGCAGTAGTGGCAGGAGAAGCAGTGGCCAGAGCCTGAGCTGCCACGGAGCGCAGAATTTCTAACACGCCATCCAGTTAGAGTTCCAGACTCTGTAGGTGCGCAGAGTGGGAGGCCAGCACCTGTTCCTGGTGGTCCATGGTGGGTAGTACGGCCCGTTCCAACTGGGAGTAGGGACCCGTGTGGTGCCGGCACTAGTTCAGTAGCTAGAGAACGATGCTGGGGAGTGAGGCTTGAGATCGGAGGCGGCGTACCAGGTACTACCTTGCTGCAGCCCAAGCTGAGTAAAGGTGCTGATCGAGAAACCAGATTGTTCCGCCCCAGTTGATCAGGGATGCAACCAGGATGGGAGTGCCCTGGGTAACTTTAAGAACCAGACTGACTGGACAAGCTGGAATCTGGATGAAAGTCACAAGCGTAGTCTGACTAACAGGAGGTCTAGTATCGAGGGGCATGAGACAAGACAAGTCAAGAGTGTAGTCAAAGGTCAGAGCCAGGGACTGGAGACACGCTGTAGTCAGGAACAGAGCCAAAGGTCAAGCCAGGGACTGGAGACACGCTGTAGTCAGTAACATATCCAGAGGTCAAGCCAGGGACTGGAGACAAGCCGAAGGTCAGCAACAGAGCCAGAGGTCAAGCCAGGGACTGGAGACAAGCCATAGGTCAGGAACAGAGCCGGAGGTCATAACAGGTCAAAGCAGAATCCAGAACAAAGCACAATAGGAGCTCATGGAACCGGCACCCTATGCTTGGGCTAGCCATTCATATATGGAAGGCAGCCAATGGAAGGGCGGGGGGGGGGCACGTCCCCCCCCACATCAGGAGTGTTATCCACCACCACCCCTTTCCCTCCTTCTACCCACCTCCAATGAGCAGGATCCCCCTCCATAGGCAGCCACTAGATATTTATGTAAATAAGTCATGAGAGCAAAAAATAAAAAAACAGATGTATTTTTGTACCTCAACATGCAAATGTACTTATGTCAACTGTGTCCTTATTATAATTACTACTTGAATTATAGAGTTTTGCTTTAAATTGTACTTGCTCATTTCTCTGCGTGCGCAGCAGTTGAGAATGTGTCATTGTCCAGAATAGAAGGGTATTGTCAATGTATAATCGTTCTATCCACCTCCAATGGGCAGGACCCACCAGATCAGCACAGTGAATTGGCAGCCACTTCTTCCATTGTTTGCAGGACCTGTTGCACTGAAGATAGCTTTGTTCCATGGGAGGACCTTCAGGTCCTTACAGGTCACTACCATAGTTTCCAATGCCAAGGGATCTGCACATTGAAACTATGGTAGTGCCCTCTCAGGTCCTGACAGGGCATAAACTTATCTTCAGTGCAAAAGGTCCTAAAAGGAGGAAACACAACAGTGGAGGCAGCAGCCTCCAATTCAAGCATGTGCTGATCTGGCAGCTGCCTATGGAAGTGAATCCACTTCAATTTCAGTAATAATTAGTATAAGTCATTAAAAGGACACAGTTGACATAAGTACATTAATATGTTGAGGCACAAAAATACATCTTTTACCTTTTCCTTTTTGTCCTCCCATTACTTATTCACATAATTATCTGACAGCTGTGGGGGGTCCTGCTCACTGGAGGTAAGTAGAGGGAGGGAACAGGGTGTGTGCGGATAACACTATTGAGATGGGGAGAGACACACTTGGAAGAGAAGGGAGAGATCAATATGGGGAGATTAAGGCAAGAAAACAGAGAGCTCCCTGCTTACCTGCTCCACCAGTGTTGACCTCCATATAAAGTGGATTATCCCACATAATATGGAGGGCAACAGTGGTGGAGCAGGTAAGTAGGGGACTCTCTGTTTTCTTTATCTTAATCTCATCATATTGATCTCTCCCTTCTCTTCCATATGTCTCCTTTCATGCCTCTCCCCCATGCCTCTGCCCCCTTCATCCGTCTTTGCCCCCTTCTCCTCAATGTTTCTCATTCTTTTCCCCCACTCTATCCCCTTCTCCCCATTCTGCAACGTCTGTCTCTCCCCTTTCCCCATATCTATTTCCTTTCTCCATGTTCTCCTTACTACATCAGCCTCTGAGTGTGTGTAATGCTGTATAGTTTTCTCTATCTATGTGTGTGTGAGCATGTGCGGCTATCTGCCTTTGTGTGAAAGTCTGTGTGATTATATGACTGTTACGGGTAATGCCACATCACTTTTGCTAATAAGTGATAAAGGAATTCGGCCCATTTGTAGAACATAAGTGAATTCCTGGATAATTAACATTTTATTATGCCCATCCAGGACAAAGGTAGATTTTCCAATTTCTAATCCCATCCTAACATGGTATATAGTTAAAACGTAGCTTAAAAACATTTAGAGTTAGCTGAATTTCCCAATATTTAATGCAGGGCTGTGCAAGTTCGGTCCTCAAGGGCCTCCAACAGTGCAGGATTTAATTATTTCCCTGCTTAAGTACAGGAGAGGACTGTGAATGAGCCACTGGTTAACTCACATGTGCTTAAGCAGGGAAATCCTTACATCCTGGCCTGTTGATGGCTCTTGAGCAGTAGTTCTCCACCCTTGCCCTCAGTGGCCACTAACAGGCCAGGACTTAGGGATTTCTCTGCTAGAGCACAGGTGTGTTGACCAGAGAATCATTCAAATTGATTAACTCACCTGTGTTCTAACAAGGAAATACTCAAATCCTGGCCTGTTAGTGGCCACTGGGGGCACAGGTTGAGAACCAATGCCCCTGAGGACTGAACTTAGACATCCCTTATTTAATGGATGAAGATTGCCGGTTAAAGGGAGAGTTTTTTTTTAATAAATTGACTATCACTGGTTTGAATTTTAAGGATTTCCGATTTTCTTAAGTTATGTTGGAAATATGAAATGTAGATACATTTTTCTAACTCCTCTGTCCTCTGATACATCCATGGCTGAAAGTGGGAATATCATGTCATCCATGAAAAGGACCACTTTGTACTCTTGACTATTTGTCTTTACACCGGATTTTATCATTTTTTTTGTTGTGTGGTTTAATTTTTTAGGGAGAATGAGAGAGAGAGAACCTCAAAGAGGATGGATCAGGAGAGCTAAGGGAAGTCACTTTTTCTGCCTGTGCTAGCAGGGGAGGAGAGGAGACCACTGAGAATTTGGGAGTATCATGAAGTATATTAGAAGTAGATAATGAGTGAGTTCTTAAGGTCACCAGCAAGAGAATTTCTCTCGGGTGATTAGATATGAGAAGAAGGATTTGAATTTTTATCCATTCTCCTTCTAGTCATATTAAATAGAAAGAAAAGTCAGTCTGTCGACATAGAGATAAAATGGTTTGGTTGGCCTAGGCCAAGAGTTTGTCAAGGAGGTTTTTTTCCCCCAGATTGAAGTAACACATCTCAAATGGGGAGAAATGTGAAAGAGAGCCAGCACAGGAGTTAATTCAAAATGCATTCCCAGAGCAGAGACAGAGAAACAATGCATTTTGAACCAAAATCTTTGGATGTGGTCACAATGAGAGATATCTGCATCTGGAGTATGGCATTTAGGACATTTGTTATAGTCTGATCATTTTATTGGAAAAAAAAGCATTTTAGGGGATAAATATGCTCTGTGTAAAATTCTGCGATGCATCACAAGCTACCAGGGGGAGTGATAGCAGATAGAGTTCTATAGCTGTCACTTATGTCAAGGGTTGACACCTGAGGAAGTAAGTGGGTCCAATTTGCAAGACTAGTATTTATCCCAACTACAGAGTGAATAGGGAATTGTCCAGAACTAAGTAAGGTGCCAAGGTTACTGTCTTGATCTAGAAGTGATAATTCCTTTTGAATGGAGTGTTTATAAAGGCTAGCTTGAAAGTACACAGTCTTTCTAAACTGTGCCTCAGGTTTTTGTAATGGGGGGCAGTCAGAGTCAGGACTGCACGACCCAAATCTTCTAATAGTTGATAAACATTCATTATGGCCTCCTGATTCCACTGAAAGAAGTTAGGGTCTGCATTATGTAATGCAGATTGTGTACAGAGTGGAGTAAGGGTTGAGAGAGTGACACTTTCAATGTAAACACCATGCCTTACAAATGTTGACCAAAAAAGGGTTCTGTTTGATATCTGGAGAAATGTGAGCAGAAAGTGATTGTCAGCTTAATTACTTCCTCAATGTTCGAACTGACAGGAAGTGAAAAACTGTTTCTCTGACATTCTATCGAGAGCAGTTGTCAGTGACTCACCTGTCCCACGGAATGCAACGGAATAGTTATCTGACATCTGGCATTGCACTGTTAATAAACAACAATTTAAACTGCAATAACTCTAGAACCACAGATCTCTCATTGTGGAAGTACAAATGTTTTACTCTGCAGGAAAATCCCTGTCATGACGGAAACTAAACATTCACTGTAATGTCCCTCCCACCAGTTGCTCTCACGCACAGCAACCACTCCTAAATCAAAATGTCCCTGTGCTGCCATTTGACATGCTGAGTGCTATGTATCTGGCATTCAAAAGGTTAAAACCCCCATTTAAAACCAATGTGAATTGTAACATGCACCGTACTGATTTGCCCCAGAATTGGTCCACTTTGTACGTAAAGGTTTATGTCTCTTGTGCAAAGAGGAAACAATAAATAGATGCCGCATCTTTAGTTCACAAGTCACAAGGTCTATGCAGCAACACAAGCAATGCGTTGGCCACCTCTCAGGCACTCAAACGGTTAAGTCTGAAAATCACAGTTCTCTGATATACTCCTGTCTCAGGGGACCTCACCATAGTTTCACAGAGAGGAGCCAATTTAACTCTATGGTTAGATGGTCAGGGAGTGACAGCGCTCTTTTGAATGCATGCAACATAAATGGTTCTATATTTGGGGGCCTCCAGTCACAGTATTGCCTGAGACCTCAGGGATTCTTAAAGAGATAGTAACACAAGGTGCAAAAATATATATTGTAGAGTTTAGCCTCATGAGTAAAACAAGGGTTCTCCCAATATTGAGAGGTGCTTTATTCAAAAGCTATTCCAGCTCAAACTTTAATTTTTTAGGTGCAATATCTCAATGGCCTGAAATTGTACAGTGGCACTGTTGCAACACCTTCCTATGGATATTTATAGTCAACTGATCAGAGCTGTCCACAGGATGATGCAGCAACAGCGCCACTGCAACGTTTCAGACCATTGAGATATTGCACCTAAACAAATTCACGTTTGAGCTGCATTACCTTTTGCATAAAATACCTCTCAGCACTGGATGCTCCCTTGTTTTACTCAGGGTAATACACCCTACAATATATATTTATTTGCATATGAAGTATTACTATCCCTTTAAACCTGCTCTGACTTAACTCTGTAGATTCCCAAACCCATCCCTTGACCTCCTACACTGCAAATACATAACGTTCTGATCACTGCTCCTGTTCTATACAACATGATATTAACTGGTGTTACCTTTATAGGCACAGAGAGGCGCTGGAAACCACAAAGGCTTCTACACTGCTGCTTCCAAACCAATCTGCATGTGGTAGATGGGGCCTGGAGAATGGTTTTCCAGATGAAATCTCTCGTCAGAGAAACACATTGTAAAATGCAAACAAACCAGCTGCCTTGTATTCTACAGTGAAAGTTAAAGTTCTATAAAAATCAGAGCTATTCTATTATAATTACATGTATAGCCACCATAGAGTTTAACCCTTTAAAGAATACAGGAGTGTACAACGCATTGTGAAGCAATGCGTTGCACACCACTCTGTTCTTTAATCCTTTGAATGCCAGAGGGGTACGCAACGCATTGCTTTGCAATGTGTTGTGTACCCCTCTGGTACTCAAAGGGTTTAAGGTTTAAAGAAACAGTAAAAGAATACATGCATGCACGGATATAGATAGACATTTGGAATTGCAGCAGGTTATGGCCTGATCAGGGTCTGGATGGGAGACCTCCTGGGAATCCTAGGAACTGTAGCTTAAAGGGCTAGTAATGTTTCAAAATAAATGCTGCTTTGATTATTCTTTATAGTTTTTAGGCCAAGTAGAGCATTATTATCATTCTCTATGATGTGTAGTTCCAGAGTAATTGACTTATAAAGTGTCCCCCTCCTGCCCCTTTTACCTATGTAAAGCTGGACAGCAAGACCATCCGGATGGATCACATCAAAGGACAATCTTATGACCAGATCTCCTCTTTAAAGGGATAGTAATGCTTTATTATTACTATCCCCCATATTATAGGTAATTGAAAAATAAGTTAATAGCCCCCAGGTTCATCTCTCACCTTTATGGTTTGAGAGATAACTGAAGGCACGTTCCCCCCTCCCTCCCCTGAAGTCAGCGTTGTGCTGACTGTAGGGGAAGTCTGTTGTAAGACAAGCTTGTGGCTCTGCAGCTGAGCCGAGATCCCGTTAGTGAAAAATAATTATTTCACTGAAGCAGTCTTCTACATGTGCTTGGTTTGTTTCAGTGAAATAATTCTTCGTCACTAACGCGATCACGGATCTGCTGCAGAGCCGCATGATGAATGTCAGACCGGATATCCCTAAAGTCAGCACAAGGCTGACTTCAGGGAAGGGGGAGGGAGGGGGGAACTTTGCCTTTGGTTATCTCTCAAACCATAAAAGTTTGAGAAATGAACCTGGGGGCTATTAAATTATTTTGTAAATACTACAATATGGGGGATAGTAATAATAAAGTATTACTATCCCTTTAAAGCCAAACTTTCACCTACATCTAACTATCTCTAGGTGTGAAGATATACCTAACATGATCCCCTTTTTGTATAGCTGAGTCCCCAGCATTCCCTCTGTGTTATATAAAATTATCTTATTGGTTCGCTGCAAGACCAGGGAGAGCAGCGCCATCTTGCCTGAAAAGTAACACAGCGCATGCATCAGCTCTCCCTGTGTCTTGTCAGTCACAGAGGAAGAAACGGCCTCTAAATGTTTTTTTCCTATTGAGCATGACGCACGCTCGTGCACGATCCGCATGCAGATGATGTCCATGTAGTCCGGTCCACTACGGTGCGCGCTCATGTAGTTTCCTGTACTTCAGCATGCACAGCATCCATCTCTCTGCGCTCGGGAGGTAAGGGAAAGCATGAATGGAGCTGAACATGAAAGCAGCATGAACTGTAAAGCTGACAGACACATAAAAAAGTTTGTTTATTAAGTCCCTGTATTTTAAAAATGAATGAACACCACAATCTTAACCCTTAGTACCAGAGCAGTACTCTATTAACTAAGTAAGTTTTTTATAGTGTGGCAGCCCAAGTAGGGCAAGTGAAGGAAATTCAGTACACAGGGGACACTGGCATCATCGTCTGTCATAAAATAACACAACATAGGCTACTAGCGGCTCTTATATATACCGTGCGAGCGCTGTACATGAACGCACCTCACAGACATGATCTGGACGCGCAGGATTCAAGGAGCGTGCCAGGTCACGTGTTTTAGAAGGGCGTGACGTACCATTCAAGGGGCTGGACAGAGGATTCAGTGACAAGCCCCGTGGGAGTGTCTTCTGCACCTTATGGTGCACGGCGGTACAGCTCTAACAGAACGTTACGTCATCAGGTAAAGAACTGATTTCTATATTGCTGAACTTAAACCAAACTTTACGCAAAAAAAACAAAACAATACAGGGGACGCGAAGGAAGGGATGAAGCCAAGAACATACAGAGGTGAGTGCTCCGCTTTTAAGGGGAACTCTCCCCGTTAGTAAACCTCTTCTTAAATAAATCTTCCATGCTAATACATTTTGAATCCAGATAAAAAACAACAACAACAGTATTTATTGAGATTTTGGCTTTTTAATCCTGCCCCATGATGTCAGTTCAGGATAGAGTGTGGTACAGCTCTGTACCTCAGCCTGCCAATCTTCATCTCTTTCCCTCCCCAGTTATTCCCCTTTACCTCCTCCTCTGGCGGCATGTGAGTTGGAGCGCACTCTTGCCAATGAAAAAATCCAGATTCAAAATGTATTTGCAGGGAATATTTATTAAAGAAGATGTTTATTTAACCCCTTAAGGACTGGGAAAATCTGAGATGGATTTCACTTAAAGGGATAGTAATACTTAGTTTTATCTTTATTTTATTTTGTAGGCATTAAAAAAACATGAAGAATGATATAAGTCTTATCTCTCAAACCTTTATGGTTTAAGAGATATTCACAAGCAGAGTTTCCCCTCCCGCCCCTTTTACCTAGTGTAAGACATCTCTTCTCAGATGTGGAATCCAGTCCACAGACCAGACAGATAACAGAAGGGGACAATCTTCTTCCTATGAGAACAATGAAAGCCCTGCCCCCTTGACAAGTTTTTCAGGTTTTTCCCTTATCTTAATAGAACATTGTCCCACTCTGCAGTCTACCTGGGCACCTCCCTTCTGATCTGGCTGAACAGTGTTACATCAGTAAAAGGGGCGGGAGGGGATACTTTGTCATTGAATTACTCTTGTATTACAACTCTGACAGAATTGAAATAACACTCTCCAAAGTCCAAATACTATGATGATTAATTACAGCTGCTTTTATTATGAAACATTACTATCCCTTTAAGGACTGGAGCAATTCTGACCTTTTTGACTATGTCTTTGTTCAACAGTGTTTTCTCTCTAAGGCTTTATAATTAAATTATATACTTTTTTTTAAGCACAAATAGGGCTTTCTTTTGATACCCCACTTATATGGATAGCCCACCATTTATTTTAATAAAATTAAGGAAAGCGGTAAAAAAATGAAATGTAAAAAAAAATTTTTTTTTCTCTTGTGATCATTTGGGTGCAATGGGTTAAATTTTTCTGGAGACTGCGTGAAAGGTATGACCGGTCAGTCATACCTACAAAATGGGCAGTTTTAAGTGGGCACTGTACCCCCTGGATGAAAATCCCTGTGTCCCTCTTTTCCTCCCTATTTTCCCACTTTTTTAGTGATACGATTTGGTAGTGTGTATAAGTGTATTACATTGCTCCAAAACAATAAAACTCCCATTATGTTTTGTCCTTTTTCTCACCCTATTTTCCCACTTTTTTATTGATGACATTTGGCGGTGTGTATAAATGTATTACATGGCTCCACAACAATCACACTCCCAATTTTGTTTCTGGACATGTTTGTTTTTTTAAATAAAATTTTATTTTTGTAAAAAAAAAATGTATGTTTAAAAAAAGAAAAAAGTGTATTTTGCGGGTCAGAAATTGACCTGCATCTAGCCAGCTTCCAGCACCATCAGTGAAGGGGTTAATACCCCCAGCTGCTGCATTTTCTTTTTCCACTAGGTGTCTCCTCTCTGCTTCTCTGTTCCTTACTTTGATCGTAAGGGACAGAGAGGAGACACAGAGGCAGTATGCATTTCATACTGCCTCATTCATTCAGAATGCCGGTACATGTGATCGTTGCTGTAGTGATCACATGACCCAGCACAACTGAGAAGGGTTGAGACTGAACGCTCTGGTACCTGAGCGCTCAGTCTCAAACTGGAATAAATGATAGCAGCGTGCATGCTGTTATCATTTAACCCATGACGGTCATGGGTTGTTAAGGGGTTAAGGTAAGAGTTCCCTTTTAAAGGAACACAAACACCTTACAATGATCTGGAGTTGTGGGATAAAATTGACTCTTTACAGAGTCTTTTTGGGGGTACCCATTCATGCCTTTTCCCAGGCTCCATGATCAATTATTGTCTGTAAATGGGCTGGTATGAGCTAACAGCCTTTCTGAATAAGTGATCTCATGGAAATGCATGTTTTGTTTTCTTTTGACCAGGGACACACGTGACAAAAGGCACTCAAATGGTTAAAGGGATGGTCTGGTCAGCTTATGCTTGAGAGGTCTTCAACATGCTAGAGGCCAATCCAGCCTCCAAGGAGTTAAAGAAGCACAGTACAAGCTTACTCTATTACAACTAGTAATTTTACTTCTCACCTGGAGAAAACTAGTCATCCTTTACAGGACAGAAAAAGGTCTTGTTAATGATCCAAACATGCAATTGTGAATTTAATACCTAAAAGGGAATTTCCTCTGGAGGTGTTGGTACCTTGAGGCTTGAACGATATTTTACTAAATGTAATGAACTGTGGCAAAAAGTCACACCTTCAATTTATTTGGGCTATTTGCTATTCCCAATTTGCATGAAACACTCAAGGGGTATTTAAAGCAGAGAGAAGAGTTTTTTGAATTCATGATTAACTATAGGGCTATATGAACAAAGGAATGTGGAACCATACAGGCACATGTCCCATCCAGGTTGATGTATTAAGAAAAATTGGAGGTATTCTTCAGTAAACCAGCTGTTGACAAAATAACATTTCCCCAGTTCTCATTGATTTAAATTGGGCATTTAACCCCTTAAATCTTGGAGAGGTCATCAGGTCCAGATTTCCCAATAGTAAAAGTAGGAAGTAGCTTAGGACTCCAGATTTTGAGGGTCAGTGCATAAGTTTTGTTAGCCACACTCATATTCTGAAATATGGGTGTGATCAGAGCCATCTCATTGTCCCTGGATTATAGTAACATAGTTGATGAAAAAAGACACGCGTCCATCAAGTCCAGCCCATGCCAAAACACCCCTGCTGATCCAGAGGAAGGCAAAAAAAAATCCCTGAAGCCATTTCCAATTTAGCCCCAAGTGGGTAAAAAAACTCCTTCCTGACACCAAATGGCAGTCAGATATTTCCCTGGATCAACAACCTGCATGCATTGAAGCCATCTGTCATAATTGTCAGTATTGTTCTGTGCTAGATAGGCATCCATTGCTTTTTTGAAAGCAGTTACAGTATCTGCAAGTACAAAATACCAAGGTAAAGAATTCCATAGCTTTACCACCCTTACTGTAAAAAAACCCTGCCTTTGTTTTAGTTGAAACCGCCTTTCCTCTATTCTTAATGGCTGTCTTCTCATTCTTGAACTACAACTCTGACAGTACTGAAATAACACTCTGTATCAGTGGTTCTCAACCCGTGCCCTCAGTGGCTACTAACAGGCCAGGATTTTAGAATTTCCTTTTAAGAGCACAGGTGAGTTAATCAATATGATCAACACACTTGTGTTCTAGCAGGGAAATTCCTAAATCCTGGCCTGTTAGTGGCCACTGAGGGCATGGGCTGAGAACCTCTGCTCTATATAGCCCAAATACTATGAAGATTAATTGGAGCTGCTATTTTTGTGAAACATTACTATCCCTTTAAAATCCAATATCTTGAAGAACACAGCATTATATTAAAAAAAAAGATTATGGATTCAGTCCCCATGAGCATTCACATGAAGGCAACATTAATACCGGTGAGTGTTCCCCTTTATGATGGTGTAATGGGATGGAGGCCATAATTGTCTATTTTTGAAATATGTTTTTGAGTTTGGTCTTTTCAATATTGTATTTAAAGACAATAGATTTTTATGCTTACAAATTTATTGCAATCATTTGTGAATAAACAATAAAAATAGTACAATAGTAAGGCATTTTGTCCTAACATTTTTACTTCTTTGAAATGCACTTCCCTCCTGCACTTTGTTGAATCCCTTCATGTATTTGAATGCGTATGTCATATCCCCTCTCTCTTTTCTCTCCTCCAAGCTATACATGTTCAAATCCTTTAGTCTATTGTGATATTTTTATTCCTGTAAACCATTCAGAAAACGAAATATCAGGATAGAAGTTAGGTTAATCTCTAATGTTTCAGTAGGTATCTACTTGCATGTAAAGTTTTCCGTCATAAAATGTTGCATGTGTTTTGCTGCATCATTTGAAGTAAAGCATTTAAAGTTTTGCATCATAAAGTGTTGCAAATTCTACATTTTGCATCGCTCTGAATGGCACATTCGACATTTCGTGCGTTAACATGTCGCAATATGGGTGCATTAGGGATGCAATATGGGTGCAATCAGGAAGAAATATGGGAGCAATATTGATGCAATATGGGGGCAATAAGGACACATTAAGGAAGCAATATGGGTGCAATATAGTTGCAATATGGGTGCAATATTGACGCAATATGGGAGCAATAAGGACACATTAAGGACGTGATATGGGTGCAATATGGGCGCAATATTGACGCAATATGGGGGCAATAAGGACACATTAAGGACGCAATATGGGTGCAATATGGTTGCAATATGGGTGCAATATTGATGCAATATGGGGGCAGTAAGGACACATTAAGGACACAATATGGGTGGAATATGGTTGCAATATTGGTGCATTAAGCATGCAATATGGGTGCAATATGGTGGCAAAATGGGTGCAATATGGATGCAATATGGGGGGCAATATTGACGCAATATGGGGGCAATAAGGACACATTAATGAAGCAATATGGGTGCAATATTGACGCAATATGGGGGCAATAAGGACACATTAAGGACGCAGTATGGGTGCAATATGGTTGCAATTTAATGTAAGAATGATAATCTTAACCTGCAATACATTATAAATGTAACATCTCCTAACAATAGGTGTACCCTTGTTATACTTTTAGTGCCAGTGGTCTGTAGGGTACCCCTCTGGCACTGGAAGGGTTAAGTTACCTTGGGCAGAAAAAGTGGTATTAAATCTACTTGACTAATGATGATGATGCTTAACCTTTAGTGTTGAGCGAGCACCACGATGCTCGGGTGCTCTGACCGAGCACCCCCTGAGGCTCGAGTGCTCGGCCAAGCACCCGAGCCCCATTCAAGTCAATGGGGCGACACCAGGCACCCCCTGCTCTGATGAGGGGAGGGTGCCTGGTCAATGCCCCCTTCATCTCCGCTATGCCCCCTTCATCTCCGAATGCCCCCTTCATCTCCGCAATGTCCCCCTTCATCTCCGCTATGCCCCTCTTCCACAATGTGCCCCTTCATCTCCGCTATGCCCCTCTTCCACAATGTGCCCCTTCATCTCCGCTATGCCCCTCTTCCACAATGTCCCCCTTCATCTCCTCTATGGCATAGAGGAGATGAAGGGGGACATTGTGGAAGAGGGGCATAGCGGAGATGAAGGGGCACATTGTGGAAGAGGGGCATAGCGGAGATGAAGGGGGACATTGTGGAAGACGGGCATAGCGGAGATGAAGGGGGACATTGTGGAAGAGGGGCATAGAGTCTATGCCCCTCTTCCACAATGTCCCCCTTCATCTCCGCAATGCCCCCTTCATCTCCGCAATGCCCCCGTACCTCCAGTCCCTGGTGGTCCAGCGGAGCGTCTTCGGATCTGTGCCTCTTCCGGCACAGATCCCCGCCACCCGAACATGGCGGGAGAGCACATGGCGGTACTCGACGAGTACCGCCATGTGCCGAGCAGAGCGATGCTCGAGCCGATCCGAGCATCGGCCGAGCACGCTCGCTCATCACTATTAACCTTTCAACCTCTGCATGCCACTAGGCTGTCCAACACATTGCTTAGCGCTCAGTGGGTTAAAATAAAATGATCTAATACTTTGTTGGAGAGGCCAATATCATAGTCCACCATTTTGTCATATATATGAGCCTATAGGTAAAATAGAAAATAATATGTTCACTACATTTGGATGCAATATGTAGACCAATATTTACAAAGGTTCCCATGTCATCAGAGTACACTGGCTATATCCACACTCATCACTTTCAAGCATCTCCTCAAAACCCACCTGCTGAAGAGGCATCTCAGTAACTATATATTCCTTGTGCACACTGACATCGGTATCGTTCTGCGCTTCCTTCACTACGCCCAGAACTTGCACTTAGGGTTACCCCCCAGCCGGTATTTTACCGGCAGACCGGACTGGCTTCTGTCCAATGTTAAAGGGATAGTAATACTTCATTTTAACTTTATTTTATTTTGTAGGCATTAAAAAAACATGAAGAATGATATAAGTCTTATCTCTGAAACATTTATGGTTTAAGAGATATTCACAAACAAAGTATCCCCCCCTGTTCAACCAGATCAGAAGGGAGGTGCCCAGGTAGACTGCAGAGAGGGACAATCTTCAATTAAGATAATGGAAAAAGCTGAAAAACTTGTCAAGGGGGGCAGGGATTTCATTGTTTTCATAGGAAGAAGATTGTCCCCTGCTGTTATCTGTCTGGTCTATGGACTGCATTCCACATCTGAGAAGAGATGGCTTACACTAGGAAAAAGGGGCGGGGAGGGGAACTTTGCTTGTGAATATCTCATAAACCATAAAGGTTTTAGAGATAAGACGTATCATTCTTCATGTTTTTTTAATGCCTACAAAATAAAATAAAGTTAAAACGAAGTATTACTATCCCTTTAAGTCTATGGACGGAATGCCATGGCCGGTATTTTTTGCAAGAAAAGGTGGCAACCCTACTTGCATTTAAGATTCTCCTCTTACTGTCTCTGTATATCATCATGATTTCTAATTAGATTGTAAGCTCCTGGAGGCAGAGTCCCTTTCCCCAATGTATGATTCCATTTGCTTCACTTTCCACCACAAATAATGCAAGGATTGCACTTTTGCCTGATGTTAACCCAGTTCTGTACTTCTGTATTGTACTATTTTAAAACTAGAGTGACAGAGGTTTAGATGTAATATAAGAAAGTTTTATTTCAATGAGAGGGTAGTAGATAAGTTTAATAGCCTACCAGCAGAAGTGGTAGAAGTTAATACAGTGAGGGAATTTAATCATGCATGGGATAGGCATAAGGCTGTCCTGAACATAAGACAAGACCAAGGACCAAATAAGGACTGAGGTTTTTACGGTAGGCAAATGGGCAGAATAGATAGGCCGAATGGTTCTTATCTGCCATCTATATTCTATATTTCTATTGCAACTTCTGTAAAGAGCTGTGTACATGTATGGCTCCATATAAATAAAGATACATACATACAGAATTCAAGACCAAAGGTTGGTTGGTTGCTTAGCTTCTGCCCTAGAATACTCCAGTAAACACATTTACAACTTTAATATTAATGCGATGTAGTTGCAAAAGTGTGGCCAGGTGGTTGGATTTGTCACTTTATTACTTGTTTAACCGCTCCCCCATCAAACATGAAACAGGTGCAACATCTAAATGACTTGAAGCTGAACTGATGTTATTTCCATGGCTGTTTCCCAAATGTCATCAGTTTCAACAGTTACTCAGGGCTTTTCACAGCCTAATATTATTTCAAAATAAGGAAAGCATCTGTGACATTCCTAGCCGAATCTGAGCTAAAAGTATTATAAATATGTAATGTTTGCTTAATCTTTTTCCCCTCATTAAGGGTAGTATTTTGAGGGAGGCCAGGAAATAAAGCATTAAATGCAGGAACCAGAAAGTATGTACATTGCCACGGGCCATGAAGTACCAGTGGATATTAGCTGTTAGATCTTGGTAACTGTTCCTCTTAAGTTGAAAGAGGTGTGATCGAAAAAAAGAGCACATTGTTTTTGTCCTGTTATTTTTTATTTTAACATATGTTTTATTACTTTTTTAATATTTAGTGTTACATGCTGGGAAACTACAATGACATCAGTGGCTGATGGATTTCTGGCTCATTAAAGCACCATATTACTAACCTGATGTGCTTTTTCTTTTCTGTGCAGATTAACCCTTTGAGTGCCAGAGGGGTACGCAACGCAATGCGTTGCGTACCACTCTGGCACTCAAAGGGTTAAAGGGAAAATCCTATATAATAATTCACTAAAACGTGTGTAACGATGCAGTCATGCGCAGTAGAGACTGCCCGCGCCGCGGCTGATACAGAGCTGGACAGTATCAGCCACGGCACGGGCAGTCTCTATCGTGCATAACTGCCCGCGACCGGCTGGCAGTGGCACTGTGACCCGTGTAACGGGCTCTTCAACTAGTATACCCAATAAATAAATTGCACTTAATTTATCACAAGGAGTTCCATACAGTCGGGTAAGTTGCACTGAATCTTTGTTGTAGTCCATAGCTGGAAAATTCCATATACTATCTGAAAATGCTCACATGGTCCTTCAGAATCTGGGTGGAGCCTTTTATGATATCTTATTAAAAGTGTGGAGGACTGTTGTCCATTGTGTTGTACTGTCCTGTTAGAATGTTGCCACTATGTTGTGCTCTATCCGCTATCTATACTTCTGACAGTTCTAGACTTACACCCAAGGTATCCGGGGGGAGGGGAGGTGCTTGTACAACAGAAAAGAGATTAAATTCTGGTGCAAACCAGCCCCATCACAGGGCACAAATAAAGCTTTGTAAACCTTTTAAGCATTCAAGGTGTTAAAAATTCTATCTGAATCAATGGGACTCGGAAACCTTATGGTGTAGTGGGAATGTTCCAGTTTTTGAATGGAACCCTTAGTGTTTCGGAGAGGAAAGACGATTGAGAAACTATAAGTATTATGTTAACCCTTTGAGTGCCAGAGAGGTATCCAACGCTGCGTTGGAAAGCTCTCCTGTACTCAAAGGGTTAATATTAGCTTTAGAGATCCTCGTAAAGAACAACTTCAAAACACTGATTTTGAGGAAAGCTCTGTCATGTTAGACATGTAGATAGTATCTCTGTGCTATCTGTAGTAAGGATTGTGCATTCATATTATGGTTACAATACACGATTCCTCTTACATTGTCATCTCTAGATAGTAAGTGGTTTGATGGGATTTGTGTTACAGATCAAAGGCCTCAGGACAGACTTTTGGATAGAGATAAAATATTTGGACATCGCTATGGACATGACTGTAGAACATATTTGTATGCAAGTTTGTACGTCAGATGACATTTGCAGTTAGCTAGGGTGCTATATTCCCCCTTTTGTATAGCACCAAGGAATGTTGGCAGATAATAAATAAAAGATTATAATGGTAATAAAGTTAAGGTTATACGATCAGTATCAGATTCAAGTTCACAGGCATAGAGTGACGGCAAGCATGAACGGGAAGGTAAAGTAATGCAGCTTTTGGGGACACACACACTGATACATTACAGTACTCGTCTCCAAGAACAGACTCTGGTTTATTCATTCCAGGGTTTGATGGTAATGTGTGTTGGAAATATAGTGTTGACTATACCGCCTGACGTTGTTGTGTGACGCTGCTTCAGGCGGTTTGACCGTGATTCGGAACTCGATCAGTATACGGTGGATATTTAAACCCGCATCCGGTAAGATTTAGTTACCCTTGACGAAGCCACTCCAGTGGCGATACACTTAGGGTGTAGGGTGGCCGGGAGTCACATTTATTGCTTTTGAAGTTTACCTTGTGTATCCATTCGTATTTATACAGATAAGTATTCTTATATTTTGGATTATTTGTTACTTAAGTACTATTTAGTATTTTTGTAATTAACAGGATGGATATTTGTATGTATTGCTATTTAACATTCAGTATTTTAGGGAGCATCTAATGTGTATTTATATACTCCTGTGCCGATTTGCTTTAATTGATTTTAGGTGCTCTTTCTTTGTGTTGTATATTAGTAAAGATATTTGTATATTTCTATACTCCTAGAGTGTGCCTTCTTAGATTGAGTTTTCTTTAAGAGGGGGGAGGGGGTGCTAGTTGGTTAAATATTCTTTCCAACTTGCCCCTTTCTTTTCCCCCCTTTTTCTATTCTTTTTTGTTGGAAATATATGACCAAGGAACATATGACCAAGGTACTCCTGACTATGACAACATGACTATGTCCCGTTGTCCTTGGTCAGTTAGTCAATCTCAGCATAATGTCAATCCTTGGACCTTCAGTTGCTGAAGACTATAACTGCCATCTTTTCCAACCAGAGGACGATGGCTGTTGAAGTTTTCATCAATTTGAGGTCCAAATATTGACAACGTAGATGCCAAGAAACAGGAAACTCCACACATACTTTTGGCAAAATAGGATAGGGAAATTTATTGGGTGATTTTGTAATGATTCTAAAGAAGAGTTTCAGGAGGAACGTAAAATAAAATATAAAACATGCAGCTTGAGCTCTTTGCTAGCACATGGTGAGAGACACTTTCTGACACAATATACATCCTCCTTGGTTAGTGAGTAATCCAAACACTGCACTTGGATTGTCTTCAAAGTGTGGAAGACTGATGCGTCTGCTTATCACTAGAAGAACTGTCTACCTTGTCTCCACACATGGTTTATATTGGTATCATTAGACACTAATACTGGAAATGTTTTAACAATTGATATCTTCAGCTGAGAGATATCATCAAGTAACATCCATGAACATCTGAGAACTGTTTATTATTTTTTTTTTTAGTTACATAATGTAGAATCATTCACTTTGTTGAGAAACCAAAGCAGGCAGCAAGGGAACAGTAGTTCACATCAAGCATTGCAACAGTTGCCATGAACCATCACATGTTGCACAAAGCAGGGTCATTAGTCTATAATAGATCAAATAAGTGGTACAGCAGACATTTTATCTTCATTGTTTTCTCCTTGGATCATTGTTTTGTAAAATATGATTTAACAAGAACCGTAACCCACTCTGAGGCAGCCAATAGCAGTTAAAGTGAAAGTATACCCTTGAAATAAGTGGCTCTTAAAGGGATAGTAATGTTTCATAATAAAAGCAGCTCTAATTAATCATCATAGTATTTGGACTTTGGAGAGTATTTTCTCAATTCTGTCAGAGTTGTAGTTCGTGAGTAATTCAATGATAAAATATCCCCCTCCCGCCCCTTTTACTGATGTAACACTGCTCAGCCAGAGCAGAAGGGAGGTGCCCAGGTAGATTGCAGAGAGGGACAATATTCAATAAAGATAAGGGAAAAACCTGAAAAGCTTGTCAAGGATGGCAGGGCTTTCATTGTTCTCATAGAAAGAAGATTGCCCCCTGCTGTTATCTGTCTGGTCTATGGACTGGATTCCACATCTGAGAAGAGTTGGCGTACACTAGGTAAAAGGGGTGGGAGGGGAAACTTTGCTTGTGAATATCTCTCAAACCATAAAGTTTTGAGAGATAAGACTTATATCGTTCTTCATGTTTTTTTTTAATGCCTACAAAATAAAATAAAGATAAAACGAAGTATTACTATCCCTTTAAAGCAGAACCTTCATGAAACTGAATGTGTCCCCAAATAATTTTTAACATAGCGTTAAGCATATCCATACCTGTATTATCCTTATTTAGTCCGGCATTATTTAGAAATCTAAGTTCTTTGGAGACTTACCTGCAGGCATCTTGCTGTAGAGGCATCTGTGCGTCTTTGCTGTCTGTAACTGTCTGTACCTTAAGGTACAATGCAGCTCCCTCTAGCCAATCATAGAGGAGACAGGAGCACAGATGCCTCTTCGGCAAGATGTCTGCTCTGTCATCTGCTGGGGAGTCTCAGAAGAAGTTAAAATTCTAAATAATGCCGGACTTACTAAGTATAATACAAGTATGGATATGCTTAATGGCATGTTAAAAAGATTGGGGGGCACATTATTATGAATAAAAGTTCCTCTTTAAAGGAGAACTAACACCAAATCTCCATGAGATTTATAAGCTAAACTACTAGCTCCAAAAAACATTTGTTTTATCTGTACAGTGAAGTTGGAACACTCAAGCAAATGATGGAAGCTGCCATCTTTTTGAAATGCTGGACCTCCTGACCTTAAGCCACACCCCCATGCAACTAATCATTAAATATGTTACTATGATAATGTTACAACCAATGGCAACCTGTAGTAGTGTTTTTCATTTACTTGCAGAGTGGAGATTTATCATAGCAATTTGAAATTCTCTGATAATTTTTGTTCTTTTCTAACTTTGACAATGTAGAGAGAAGTAATGGCTAATACAGTGACACGTGAGTGATAGCTATTGGGAGTTTTCCTTGTTACTTGATTCAGTGTAAAAATTGTAAATGTTACATTAGCCCAATATATAAGTAAATGTAAGCTAATGTGCGCTGTTTTATAGTGTTACTTCCTTTTTCATTTGTTTACTAAAAGGACTTGCTTAAGAATGTGTCATTAATACCGCAGTCTGTTATAGCCATTTACTTGTTTGCATTTGAGCTCTGCTGTTATCTGAAAATAGACATTGTTCTACTCTAAGAAGATTATCATGAGCTTTTATAATTATGGGAAGGGTCATCTCTATGGCTGCAGCCAGTCTTTCCATGATTTTAAAGGCAGGACCCTCTCTGGCACTGGCCAGTCTTCCGCATAATTCAAAATGGCAGGATTCTTTTTATGTCTCTAGCCAATCCCAGACAAGATTCTAAAGAGCAATGGTCCCTCTCTATGACTCTACTTCACACAGTCTCCACACATGCCTCACCACTCCAGCTCTTTGTATCCCATCACCTTATCTTTACACAATCATGGTACATAACACCATAAGGAACAATTACTCAACCATACCTGACACCATTTCACCACTTAGCCTGCTCTCCAAACACCAGCACTCACACTTTCAAATATGCCTTCCTTTTCACACACAAAAAAAGCATGTAATCACTGACTCACTGCTCCTCCTGCTCATAACTTACCTTGAATCAGATACAGCAACTGACATCGTAACTAACAATGACTCAAAATTCCTTGCTCCCCTTTTGACAATTTACCTGCCCTTTGGGCACTCCCACCCTCCTTTTCAAGATCAGCCTCACTTTCCACCCAAAACACTGTACATTGTAAGATCTCCATCTATTCGCCATTGTACATCGATGCTCTACCTCTCCACCTTCCCAGCATAACTTTCCTTCAATTCCTAACAATTACTTTCTCTTAATAAAACTAAAATAAATTTTTTAAATAACTCTCATTTACACTCAAATCATGGCAATATTACACATTAGAGTGATAAATAGTAACACAAAAAAACATAACTTTCACATGGGTATATATATTGGTCTGAGCTCCCCAGAGGCAAATCCTGTGGTGCAGCTGAGGAGAGAGAAATGATCTGATTTGTGTCATAAAAGGGACAGGGCTTAATAGCGAGTGGGGGGATGGACTTGTAAAGCACTAAAAAAAAGCCAGGAAAAGAGGGCGGGGAGTGGGAGGAACAGGGTGGAAAGGAGCACAAGTGGGAAGAGTTTCATCAGAAACTTCCCTCATCCGTAGAATCAGACTCTGCCCCGGAGTCCCGGTAATGCAGATTCTCCGGCGAAAAACCGTAGAGTTTCCAGAGTTCCCAAAATGACTGCTGTCTTGCAAGTCCTCTGTTTAACTGAATCAGATGATAGGCAGATAGCCCACTGATCAGCTGGTTCAGAACTCCCAAGGTGGCGGCAGAGTCTGCTCTCAAGTAGAGATAGAAAACTGTCCTCTGGCTCCATAGAGAGCAACAGGAACACCCCAAGTTCGCTAATCACAGGATGGTAAAAATGGTACAGTGAGCTCTGACAGCATAGACAGCTGTCGGAGCTTAGTACATGTGGTGAAGTGCCACATTAAAATGTATAAATGCACCCACAGATATAAGCTTCATTTCAATATGCAAATGAGCTCTTTTCAAAGTAGTCACTGCAAACCTGGAGAAGGCATGGCAGATTCATGGCAATGATAGCATATATATGGTGGGCTCACAGGGACGTGATGACAAAGACATCTTAGTATATATTTTCTATGTAATCAAAGCAAATATGCCATCATATCCCCCATGGTGAACTGTGAGCTGTCTGAACACCAGGTAGAACTGTAAGTGAACTATCTGGACACCAGGTACAACAGTACAGGTAAAACTGTAAGTGAACTATCTTCACACCAGGAAGAACTGTAAGTGAACTATCTTCACACCAGGTAGAACTGTAAGTGAACTATCTGGATACCAGGTAGAACTGTAAGTGAACTATCTGGATACCAGGAAGAACTGTAATTGAACTATCTGCACACCAGGTAGAACTGTAAGTGAACTATCTGAACACCACTAAGAATTGTAAGTGAACTATCTGGACACCAGGTAGAACTGTAAGCAAACTATCTGGATACCACGTAGAACTGTAAGTGAACTATCTGAACACCACGTAGAACTGTAAGTGAACTATCTGGACACCACGTAGAACTGTAAGTGAACTATCTGGATACCACGTAGAACTGTAAGTGAACTATCTGGATACCACGTAGAACTGTAAGTGAACTATCTGAACGCCAGGTAGAACCGTAAGTGAACTATCTTCACACCAGGTAGAACTGTAAGTGAACTATCTGGACACCAGGTAGAACTGTAAGTGAACTATCTGGACACCAGGTAGAACTGTAAGTGAACTATATAGACACCAGGTAGAACTGTAAGTGAACTATCTGAACGCTAAGTAGAACTGTAAGTGAACTATCTGGATACCACGTAGAACTGTAAGTGAACTATCTGGATACCACGTAGAACTGTAAGAGAACTATCTGAACCCCAGGTAGAATTGTAAGTGAACTATCTGAACCCCAGGTAGAACTGTAAGTGAACTATCTGGACACCAGGTAGAACTGTAAGTGAACTATCTGGACACCAGGTAGAACTGTAAGTGAACTATCTGGACACCAGGTAGAACTGTAAGTGAACTATCTGGACACCAGGTAGAACTGCAAGTGAACTATCTGGACACCAGGTAGAACTGCAAGTGAACTATATAGACACCAGGTAGAACTGCAAGTGAACTATATAGACACCAGGTAGAACTGTAAGTGAACTATCTGGACACCAGGTAGAACTGCAAGTGAACTATATAGACACCAGGTAGAACTGTAAGTGAACTATCTGGACACCAGGTAGAACTGTAAGTGAACTATCTGGACACCAGGTAGAACTGCAAGTGAACTATCTGGACACCAGGTAGAACTGCAAGTGAACTATATAGACACCAGGTAGAACTGCAAGTGAACTATATAGACACCAGGTAGAACTGTAAGTGAACTATCTGGACACCAGGTAGAACTGCAAGTGAACTATATAGACACCAGGTAGAACTGTAAGTGAACTATCTGGACACCAGGTAGAACTGCAAGTGAACTATATAGACACCAGGTAGAACTGCAAGTGAACTATATAGACACCAGGTAGAACTGTAAGTGAACTATCTGGACACCAGGTAGAACTGCAAGTGAACTATCTGGACACCAGGTAGAACTGCAAGTGAACTATCTGGACATCAGGTAGAACTGCAAGTGAACTATATAGACACCAGGTAGAACTGCAAGTGAACTATCTGGACACCAGGTAGAACTGCAAGTGAACTATATAGACACCAGGTAGAACTGCAAGTGAACTATATAGACACCAGGTAGAACTGCAAGTGAACTATATAGACACCAGGTAGAACTGGAAGTGAACTATCTGGACACCAGGTAGAACTGCAAGTGAACTATCTGGACACCAGGTAGAACTGCAAGTGAACTATCTGGACACCAGGTAGAACTGCAAGTGAACTATCTGGACATCAGGTAGAACTGCAAGTGAACTATATAGACACCAGGTAGAACTGTAAGTAAACTATCTGGACACCAGGTAGAACTGTAAGTGAACTATATAGACACCAGGTAGAACTGCAAGTGAACTATATAGACACCAGGTAGAACTGTAAGTGAACTATCTGGATGCCTGGTAGAACTGTAAGTGAACTATCTGGACACCAGGTAGAACTGCAAGTGAACTATATAGACACCAGGTAGAACTGTAAGTGAACTATCTGGACACCAGGTAGAACTGTAAGTGAACTATATAGACACCAGGTAGAACTGGAAGTGAACAATCTGGACAATCTGGATGGTAATTAAAAAAAGCAACACTTTAAAGTGTAATCATTTTTTTACCAAGGCTTTGCCAGTAGTGGGAGTACCCTTGGTTTACTCAACAAAAAGAAAGCCCTAAGAAGTATTTTTCTTAATAAAGGATTACAGCTCCTTTAGTGCTGCACGAGTTGACTTTATACAGAAGCATGTTATTGTTGTCATACCACGTATTTATTAATAGAAGGCTTCTGTAGCCCTGAGGACTCCAGTGGAGTTACAGTAACAAGGTACAAGCCTACAGAAAGTGCTGTGGTTTGGCTGGTCCAACCCTTAACACACAGCACCACATCTGGACAAGAGATCATGTGACAAAGATGACTAGAGCCAGCAGTAAGTCCTGAATATTAATAATAAAAAAAGGTTCTAATAAATGAGAGTGGATTTAAATATTGTCTCAGCTGGTTTTCTATAGGATACTGTTATAACTTGGGAATGTGTTGTAGGATTTGCAATCAGAAACTTTAAATGAATGTACTCGCTTTACATACCTTTCTGTCTCAGATTACGTTCTAGAATTTTATTCCAAACATGCTGGTACGGAAAGGGAATTCTAGAGAGATGCCAAGCAATTTAGCTTAGTGTTCAAGCTTCCTTTGTTGATACATTGACCTCCGCTTCAACATAATAAGCCTTGCATTGTTAATTATTGCAACTTAAAATGAAATATGGTGATGTCAGCAAGGAGTGTATTTATCATTAATTGGATATGTGAAGCCCCAGAGTTCTATATAAAAGTTTGTATTGGAGCACAGTAGAACAAGGCTCACGTGTATCACATTATATATGTGTTTCTGTCTACCAGTAGACAATGGAAGAAAGCTGGGGTGTCATGTGATTCTCTTACTATCAATGGACAACAAAACAAGGCAGAAGTGTCAGACGGTGCTTGAGGGGTTCTATGATTACCAGTGTCAGTATGCATGAGGTTATTTTACTATCAATGTACAACAGAACAAGACAGGGGTGTCAGACAGTATATGGGTGGTTCTGTAACTACCAGTGGACAACAGAACAAGCCCGGGTTCTCAGGCAGTGTATGCCTGGTTCTGTGACTACCAGTGGACAACAGAACAAGGTGTCAGTATGCATGAGGTTATTTTACTATCAATGTACAACAGAACAAGCCCGGGTTCTCAGACAGTGTATGCCTGGTTCTGTGACTACCAGTGGACAACAGAACAAGGTGTCAGTATGCATGAGGTTATTTTACTATCAATGTACAACAGAACAAGACAGGGGTGTCAGACAGTATATGGATGGTTCTGTGACTACCAGTGGACAACAGAACAAGGTGTCAGTATGCATGAGGTTATTTTACTATCAATGGACAACAAAACAAGGCAGAAGTGTCAGACGGTGCTTGAGGGGTTCTATGATTACCAGTGGACAACAGAACAAGGTGTCAGTATGCATGAGGTTATTTTACTATCAATATACAACAGAACAAGGCTCACGTGTATCACATTATATATGTGTTTCTGTCTACCAGTGGACAGTGGAAGAAAGCTGGGGTGTCAGTGTACATGTGTTTAGTTTACTATCAATGGATAGTAATGGAAAGAACAAGGCTGGGGTGTCAGACAGTACATGTGTTGTTCTGTGGTGTCAAATGGATAGTGAATGATTTAAATATTTTACATAGTACAATTTTTTTTCTTATAAGTCTCATGTTGTAGACAGTAAAGTACTTGTTGACAAGCTGGGGATTATGAATGTGTAGTACATCAAATGGAGGCATGCAGGTTGTTCACTCCTGGCCTATGTAAATGCAACTGCAATGGGCTCTGGGTGAAAGATTGTAAAAACTAATCTTAGCTATCTTTATTCCATAATTTTTATTTATTTCTGAAACCTCTCCCTGAAATGTTGGGTTTGCCCCTGCCCAAGGTGCTCCGAATCATTAGTGCTGTATGTAACAGTAATTGCCTTTCCCATATAGGCAGAAAGCACAGACCATGTATGCTGCTCTGAGCAGGGCAGTTTTAAGAGCCCATGAGCATACCTGGAAACTTCCAGCTGAGGGCTACCCGGAGAGGAGTCCTCTTTTCAGGGGTGACAAGAATGACGCTAATCGCGTCAAAAAGGGGCGGGGCTTGATGCGAGCGGGGGGGGGTGCTTAACCCTTTGAGTTTCAGAGTGGTACGGAATGCTTTGCAAAGCAATGCATTCCGTACCACTCTGGCACTCAAAGGGTTAAAAATGTCACGCAGAAGGCTGGGGACGGAGGAACAGCGGGAGAAAGAGTGTAAGTGGGTAGAGTTTCAATAGAAACTCTCCACATCCGGAGGAATCTGCCTCTGCCCTGGAGACCCGGTAAATCTCTGTCAGAACCGGAGTCTCCGGGGCAAATCCGGAGAGTTCCCAGGTATGCCCATGAGGCCCTCTGTGGAATTTTGACTGGAGGTCTCAAATACATAATACAGGTAATCAAGTGTGATCCTCTTAACCGTTCTATTCTTTCCTTCCTATTTGTGAGAAAAGCAGTCACATTTATGCATTGTGCACCCAGAACATCCTTACTCTTCATGACCATCTGATCATAGGATTAAACTGATTCCTTCCTGTAAAACGTGTACTATAGGTATAGATGTACGGGACGTAAATATAATATATATATATATAAATCCTTGGTTAGGCCTCATCTAGAATATGGAGCACAGTTTTGGATGCCAGTTTTTAAAAAATAAATAATTCAACGGGAAAAAGTGCAGAGACGTGCAACAAAACTGGTAAAGGTACTGGAGGATCTGAGTTATAAAGAGAGGCTATCCAAACTGGGCTTGTTTACATTAGAGAAGAGACGTCTAAGAGGTGATATGATTACCATTTACACATACATTCAAGGTCAATACACAGAACTATCCAATTAATTATTTACTCAAAGAGCTGAGCTAACAACAAGAGGTCAGTAATTTAAGTGATAGTAATGTCTATTTAAAATAGAGGATGAGTCACAGTACAATGCTCTGTGGCAGTAGTGGAGGACGAGTCACAGTACAGTGCTCTGCGGCAGTAGTGGAGGACGAGTCACAGTACAATGCTCTGCAGCAGTAGTGGAGGACGAGTCACAGTACAGTGCTCTGCGGCAGTAGTGGAGGACGAGTCACAGTACAGCGCTCTGCGGCAGTAGTGGAGGACGAGTCACAGTACAATACTCTGCGGCAGTAATGGAGGACGAGTCACAGTACAGTGCTCTGCGGCAGTAGTGGAGGACGAGTCACAGTACAATACTCTGCGGCAGTAGTGGAGGACGAGTCACAGTACAGTGCTCTGCGGCAGTAGTGGAGGACGAGTCACAGTACAGTGCTCTGCGGCAGTAGTGGAGGACGAGTCACAGTACAATACTCTGCGGCAGTAATGGAGGACGAGTCACAGTACAGTGCTCTGCGGCAGTAGTGGAGGATGAGTCACAGTACAGTGCTCTGTGGCAGTAGTGGAGGACGAGTCACAGTACAGTGCTCTGCGGCAGTAGTGGAGGACGAGTCACAGTACAGTGCTCTGCGGCAGTAGAGGAGGACGAGTCACAGTACAGTGCTCTGCGACAGGAGTGGAGGACGAGTCACAGTACAATACTCTGCAACAGTAGTGGAGGACGAGTCAAAGTACAGTGCTCTGCGGCAGTAGTGGAGGACGAGTCACAGTACAGTGCTCTGCGGCAATAGTGGAGGACGAGTCACAGTACAGTGCTCTGTGGCAGTAGTGGAGGACGAGTCACAGTACAATACTCTGCAACAGTAGTGGAGGACGGGTCACAGTACAGTGCTCTGCGGCAGTAATGGAGGACGGGTCGCAGTACAGTGCTCTGCGGCAGTAATGGAGGACGGGTCACAGTACAGTGCTCTGCGGCAGTAATGGAGGACGAGTCACAGTACAGTGCTCTGCGGCAGTAGTGAAGGACGAGTCACAGCACTGTGGTCCATAGCCGAGGCAAACCCAGGATTTCCAGAGGGAGTTCCCAAATAAAATATGCATTTTTACTCTATATTAACCGCTTAACGACGAGTGGTCCAGGGAAGTGACCTTCTCTTAAAGGGACAGTAATGTCCTATAAAAATATTTTTTGTTTTGTAGATTAAAGAAAAATAATGTGCAGCAAATCCTATCTCTCAAACCTTTATGGTAAGAGAGATATTTGCCGCTAAAGTTCTCTCTCTCTCCTGATGTCGGCTGTAAAGCTGACAGAAGGAGATCCGTGTTGGCAGACATGAGGAGGCTCTTCAGCAGAGCCGCAATAGTGCAATTTAAAAAGAATTACTTCTTTGGAGCAGGCTAAAAAGTGTGCTTGCAAACCAGGCATACTTTGTAGACCGTTCCAAAGAAGAATTTCTTTTAAAATTGCACTCTGTCAGTGCGCCAGTGAATGTAACTGATGATGTGTACCGGCACGCCAAACGGGGTCTGAGAGAGACTGACCAGTCTTGGGGTGGTGAATTTCAGACCCTGCTAGTGCTTACAGCGCTCCCGCAGGAACACTGTAAGCACAAAGTAAGTGACGTGCCAGGAATGTCAATGGAATTTCAGTGGGGAAAAACAGTGACGGTCCTGAAACGTCACCATTCTTTAAGGGGTTAAAGCTATTTATCCCATGTATTAGTCACTGTACTGTACTAGTAGCAAATGCACTGAATTAGAGATATATAGTACCATATTCAGCAAGCTAAGTTCTTGGGAAAACCAGATGCACAGTTGTGCAGTGATGTAAATGAGGCTTCTTGCCCTTGTCATTTGTCTACTACAGTGCTCAGAGTGACTATTTTAGCTTCCAGAATTCAGCCCGCCTCCTTTTGTTGATGTCACATCCCCCCCTCCCTGCCTGGCACTGTATGCAAATAAGCTATTTTGAATACAGAGCCAGACAGAGAAGGCAAGCAACATCACGACTTGTTATTAAAATTAAAACAATGCAAACTTTTGTGGGGGGGTATTTTTTTTTATTTGAGAAACTGTGTGTAACCCAGCACTGACAGAATGAACCTTTACAAAGCAAAGCAATGCGTTGGATACCCCTCTGGCACGCAGAGGGTTAAAAGTGGTGATTAAACAGGCAGGACTGAACGGTGCATCTGTTTTATCAAAGCCAGGCCGTCATAAACAGAGCTCTATGGCTTTGTGCTTCCTAGAAGGAGCACAGGAAGGTTTCATTGTAGAAATGATACATTGTTTGCATCTTTTGAGTGTCAGAGGGTTGTGAAACGCATTGGTCCTCAATGTGTCATACACCTATGGCATTCAAAGAGTTAACTCGGTTCATATAATTTTCTACTACACAGAAACAAACTCCGCCACTTGTAATGTTGTAAAGGCGGCTCTGTACATTGTTCTGTTTCAATCTGAGAAACCACTTAACTTTTAAGGAAAAAAAATATCCCAGAGATCAGTATCTTTGTCAAGACATAAATCAGGAAAGAAATAAAGACATCCGATTGGTAGCAGTTCCTGCAGTGCTCCGGGGACCAGCACTGTAACTTATTCATAATGGAAATTTATTACTGCGGATTGTGGGACTCATGTAGTCTGGACCGTGTGTGCGGCTTCCTCTCTTTCCCTTAGGACTCCAGTAACTCAGGGCCATGGAAGTGCATTCAGCTTGGAACTGTACTTCATATCAGGACTATCAGCACATCTGAAGGCTTGTTTGTGCTGCATTAATGTATGGTTTTTTTTCCTTGCACAGTCATTAAAGGGAAAGTATTGCATAATATGGTAAAAATATATATTGCTGGGTTTTTTCTTGCTGACCAAAGTAGAAGAACCCACAAATATTGAAAAGTTGTGCAATCATTTTATGGCCTGAAACGTTATGGTGGCGCTATTGATACAGCAGTCTACTGAAGGTTATTGTCACTGAAAACAGCTGTTTTCTGCAGCAACAGTGCCACTATAGAATTTGAGGCCATGGACGTATTGTACCCAGAAATACCAGTTTAAAGGGATAGTAATACTTAAAATGGAAAAAAAATATGTAGTTGGGGTTATCCCCCTGAGAAAAATAAGGGTACTCCCACTATTAAAAGGTGTTTTATTCAAAAGCTATTACAGATCAAACATGAATATTTAAGGTGCAGTATCACAGTGGCCTGAAATTGTACAGTGGCACTGTTGATACATCATCCTGTGTACAGTTCTGGTCAGTTGACCGTAATTATTGACGATATTATCATTATATGGAGAGACAATAAGAATTTTATTGAATCTTTTGTTGAATATATGAATGATGATAACCCCTGGAATTTGGAATTTACATGTAACACACACTCCTCCTCGATCATCAGATTTTTAGATCTATAATTGATAGAAATACCAGGACTGAATATCAATACACGTATATATTTTTAAGCTGTGGATAAAAATAATATGTGTTATGTTTACATTAAGGGAGGCTTCATATTGTTTTCAATCACCTGTGAGTCATGGCTTTGTGTGAGGTGTGCCGATCAGATTAGGCTTAGGGTTTTTTAAAACACCAAACATTTTTTTATTATGAAATATTGATATAGTATGGTGATTCAGTCTTTTTGAAGGAATAAGCTGTTTACTGGGTATTTTAATCTTTGTATATTTATATTTGATACACTTTGTTCCATATGGGTATCTGTTGCCTATCGAATCTAGAAGCACATACTGATCTGACTGCATAAGATATGTTGGTCCTACTGTGATATAGTGAGAGTGAACGTTCCTTTACAGGACTGTTTACTTCGGGAAGTTACACATTGGTGAGGCCAATGGTATGTCATTGGATGAAGGGCGTGTTTTCTGTGCCGATCGGATTTTTTATAATTTATTGTTTGTGTTTTTTCATGCATTGTATATTTGGGTATCCTGATGATCTTGTTCTTCATATAAGACTGGTACTTGGACACTAACTTGGGGATTTATATTGTATATATATATCCCATCCCCATTACTCACTGATAGTGAAGTCCATTCAGCTCACTAACATAACAAAAGCCTCTTTGCATGTGGACCAATCAGGTTTGACCTATATTTGTTTATAAAGCCGTTGAAGGTGGCAGGCCGACCCATATTGAACTTGGCTTTGAAAAATCGTGTGCGTTCCCACAAAACGTGTTAACTTTTATCATAATACATTGTGATACTTTGTGCATATTTTCTTTAGTTTTTAATTCATTTTTGGATTTTATATTAAACTTATTATTTGAGCTGTCTTGCTTTTTGTAGTTTGGAGGATCCTGTATACACATCACTAACTGATCAAGAGCTGCAGATTGGGAGGTAATGAGTGCAGAGGGTGCAATTTCCCCACAGGCTTTGATTGTTAGCTTTGGTATAAACCACTTGATAACTATATCTAAATGTGAGTGTAATTTAATTTTTTCTATTTGATTATTATATGTGATATTGTACCACGCTCCTGAGTGTCACCTTTCTCTTTTTTTTGTTGTTTGAGTTGTATGCACCCTGGATAGGGCAACATTCCTATACAGCCTGCTCAATTCTAGGGCAGGCTCATTCCTAGTTCAGCGTCTCTGATTGGTTCTTTTAGATTTGCATTGCAGGCGCCTTTAGGCAAGGCACTTTAGACGCCCTTAGCTCCACCCATGACCACACCTGTATTGCTCAAGTAGCCCCGCCCCAAGTTCAAACCACTATTTCCTGGCACAGAAAATACCCTTGCCCTATAACAAGCAAAGACAAAAAAGCTTGAACCCCTTGGCTGCTAGAGAAATTTCCAATACATTGCTTCGCAATGCATTGCAGAACTATATCATGGGCAAGGCAACCTAGTTGCCTGCCTAGGGTGGGACGACTTGGAGGGACCTGCCAGCAGCTGGCCCCGGCCAAGAATTGTGCATCCCAAGTAACTGATTGCCTGTAGCTTAACCCTTTGAGTGCCAGAAGTGTGAGAAATACATTGCAAAAGCAATGCTTTGCACACCTCTTTCGCACCCAAAGAGTTAAGAAGTTCCGCTTTGTATTTCCTAAGGTAGGGTATACAGAAAAATGGAAAGGCGATGGTGACAGGAAGTTGCATAGCAGCCGCTATTTTCCAGCTTACCAGGCAGTCGGGAGAAGAGAAGTGACGGTAGGCAGAGGGGACATGCTGTGCAGAGGTGCCAAGTTATTCTGGCGCAGAAAAAGTGTGGGTTGTCTGACACAGCCAGAAGTGATCCAGCTACAACACAGTATGCCTGCCATAAAGTTGTACTCTGTAGTCAAGTTTCCTACTTGTCTGCCTGATTACTTTAATAAAAGGAGTAAAACAGTTTCAACTCTAATTGAAGATCAGTGTCGAGTCTTATTTTTCAGTTACAACCAGCTTGAAGGTACTACGAGACCATAAAATAAGAAATCCATCAATTAAATTCCTATCTCTCAAACTTTTACGGTTTGAGAGATAGAGCATTCTAATGTTCCCCTCTCCCTCTCCTGACGTCAGCTGTAAGCAGGTCCGGACTGGCCATCGGGCATACCGGGCATTTGCCCGGTGGGCCGGTCCGGGCATTTAAAAAAAAAAAATTAATCATTAAACGAGTTTGGTCCGGCTTTCACTTTCTGAAAGACAGCCACCTCTTTACAAGTTTCCTGGTGGGTGGGCAATCAATGTGCAGCCGTGCGGCGCACCGCATGTGATTATAAGCTCTTCCCACGATCACCGTCGGCCAACAGCCCAACCCTGCGACAGTCAGTGTCAGTGAAGGACGCCGCCCGCCGCTCCAGAGCAGAGGCCCAAGAGGTCAGTGTGGCACTAGAAAGGGACAGAGAATGAGCAGAGGCCCAAAAGCTGAGGGTGGCACTGTAGAGGGACAGAGGCCCATTAAAGAGTTGAGTGTGTGGAGGAGTGGGACAGGGGCACAGGAATGGATAGTGTGACTGAGATCTTTAGAGTGTGATAAAGGCTGCTGTGCGGTGCCACACATGATTTGAGCTGACACCACACGTCACCAATACAGCAAATCTGTAATCTGTAGACAACAAGACCTGGCCTTCCTGAATACAGCAAGTCTGCAAGGGGAAACAGAGGCTCGGACGCGGACTCCAAGATCTGGCCTGCCTGAAAACTGTAAGTCTACAAGTCACAGACAGAAAGAGGCTCAGATGTGGACGCGAACACCTGGCCTGCCTGAATACTGCACCCAGCTGCACGTTGCGACAACAGTAAGTAAGCAAAATGAGCCACTGTTGTAATTGAATGTGATCATCATATTGTGATGTGCCACTTTATCCCCTTTATGCCACCTTCAGACTTTTTGCATGGCCACCCATGGTTGATGGCACAGAGATGGAGAAAAGTAGAATTTGGTTCAAATGGGACAAGATGGCTCACATGAGTGTAAACTGTATTTTCATTGTATATTCGCAGGGTTATTTACTAAAGTGCGAATTTGTAGTGAATTTCAAATTTAAGGCCAGCATAGCTAAACGGAAAGCATAGTGGACTTGCAGACTTTTCCCATTTTAGCTATTTTGTCCACTTTGAATTCTCACTATAGTGAATAATCCAGTTTGTCCATTTCATCCAGCCTGGACAATATTGAGTGGCTGAGAGCATTCTACTAAGAGCGCTATTGGAACTTCCCTACTAAGTGGAATCTATAGAATCTCCCTCTAAACCTGATAGCCATGGTCTGCCCATTTTATGCATGTTTAGCTATTTGTTAATGTCGCTATTTAAAAAATGTATTTTTTACTTAATAATAAATAATAATAATAAAAAGATGTCTCCAAAAAAAGCAGAAGGGAGGAGCAGAAAGAAAAATCAGAGAAAAATCTAAAAAGTCTTTGCATCTAGATGATCAGAAATGCGTTAAAATTACAGATCTGTTCAGTTCTCATGCTCAGAGTTCCAGGGATTCCATGGCTGGGACCAGTAGTGAGGCATCACACACTGAGTAAATAACAACGGAAGATTTAGTGGAACGTGTGGATGAAACATCCGGATTATCCACTGAAGAACACCAAGACCTGGAGCACACTGAACTACCAAGTGAACAAGTGATTGTAGATACTTCAGAGTGCGAAACTGAAGAGACCGATCCATTATTCAATTATTTTGCCCTTCCAAATAAAAAACAAATCACTGTCTTTTTCAAGTATCACCCACAGCAGGATATTCCAGATCCAGTATTAAAAAAGGCTGTAAAGCGTAAAGACGGGACAAGTCGCAAATGGCTCACCTATTGTAATGAAAAGAGAGCTTTGTTTTGTTCTTTTTGTCTCGCCTTTTCAAAAGTCACATGAAACAAATTCTTTCATTGAAGGAATGTCAGATAAACGTCATGTTCATCAAAGAATTGAAGAGCATGAGAAGAGTGCAATGCACAATGTGTGTGCCGAAGCCTTTTTTATAAAGTCCAGCAGCGCTGGTGTTGATGACCTACTTTTATCTAAACAAATGTCTGTACGGCGCGAACAAGTAAGAAACAGGCGACAAGTACTGCAGCGGGTAATAGATGTTGTAAAGGTCATTGGAAAACGGGGGCTGAGTTATAGGGAAGATAAAGATGAGGCTGCATACACTTTAAAGGACTTAACAAAAGACCATGGACATTGTTTTGGAGCTGATTCTCAGCAAGTATGACACTTGTCTGAAAGATCATGTGAACAAATGCATCGAAAACAGCAAAAAAATTGCATTCCTCTGTCAAAAACAACAGTTAATAAAGTAATTGAAACTATTGGTCTGCTCATCCAGGACACAATCTCCAAAGAAGTAAGGGAAGCTGGGATGTTTTCAATCCAAACTGATACAATGCAAGATATCACATCCAAAGATCAGTGCTCTGTAATTGTTCGCTATGTAACGGATCGTATCAATGAGAGGCTTCTTGCAGTTGTTGATTGTGAATCCTCAACAGGACAAAACCAATTTAAATTGCTAATGGAAGTCTTAAATTCATGCACGCTCAATATTACAAAATGCACTGGCAATTCAACAGATGGAGCAGCAAATATGCAAGGTCAATATAATGGTTTCTCTTCCTGGTTGTCCACTGAATCACCAGGGCAAATCCACATATGGTGCTATGCACACATTCTGAATTTAATGCTTGCAGACACAACAAAATCAGTGGTTGCAAGTGCATCACTATTTAGTTTGTTGAATGACATTGCAGTATTTATTTGTGATTCTTACCAGCGTATGAATACCTGGGAGCAATTTAGTAAAGATCCTCACCACCGAAGACTTTCAACAATTGGTGAAACTTACTGGTGGTCAAAAGATGCAGCTTTAAGGAAAGTGTTCGGAGAATTTTCAAATCCGGATTCTGCTTTGTATCTAAGTCTGATACACACTTTGAGCAAAATTGAAGACTGTGTATCCTCAAAATCTGAGGTGTGTGTGTGTTAAAGCAAAAGCTTATATAGAATCCCTGCTCAAGTATGAAACCATTCTCACAGCTCAAATTTTTCTGTGAATATTTGAATTGACCACACCATTGTCCAACTATCTGTAGACAAGTCAAATGGACATCTCATAAGCTCTTCAGATGGTACAAGGAACCTATGCAAAACTTAGAACACTGGTAAGGGATTTCGATTCCATACAGATGTCTGCTGATAATTTTGTTAAGTGGGCAAATAATAACTTTTAAGAAGGAGAATTTTACTACCATGAAGTACAGACCACACTACCTCAGAAAAGAATGAGAAAGAGAAAAAGAATGGCAGACAAGTCTCCTGAAAATGAACCAGTTTATGATGTTATTTCAGACTACAAGATAAGTGTTCACAATGTAATATTGGATATGGTCACAGAGAGCATGCATTGCCGCTTTCTCACCTGTGAAACTCTCTATGCTGACTTAGCTTGCTTGGAACCAAGCAGCTTTTCTGAAATTAAAAAAACTGGTCTTCAAGCACCAGCAATGGAAGAACTTAGCCAAAGGTTACTTAAATTTGATGAGGGAGCAACATCTCAAAATTTGCATTCTCAACTGGCAAATTTTGTTTTACATTGGGACAGACTGAAAACATCACCCCTAGAAGAATATGGGATTGTTGAAGATTTAAATATGGAAAACCTGGAAAGCAATGTAACAGAGGCAGAACTGGTGAACAAGTCTTGCATGGCATGTAAGAACCGTGCTATTTGCTGCTACCAGATTCTACAGGGCTATCATTTGTTAACGGATGCCTACAATGTCTCTGGTTTAGCCTATAAATTTCTGCTAACACTATCGTTCACTCAAGTCGCCTGTGAAAGAAGCTTTTCCACGTTGAAGTTTATTAAGACCCGTCTGAGAAGTTCTGTATCTCAAGAACATTTGAGTTCATTGATGCGGATGGCAGTAGAGAAAGATATATTAATGAACGGTATGAACCTTGATTCTGACGACATCATTAACAGAGCAGCAGAAACGAGTAAACTTCTCCAAAATGTGCTTAATCCATAGTGGAAATCTCTTTTTTTGTCCTGTTATTTAACGGTACAAAGTACAACATTATATAACTGTCATGACATTTTTACTTACTGCTTTTAAAAGGTTTTACATTGTTTTTTTGTTTTAATGATGTATATTGATTACTGAGAAAATGTGTGTTTTTTTGTATTTTTTTAATCTGACTGAGCAGCCATCAAGAGTCAGACTATACTGTCATCTGACCATCAGATGTTCTTAACTTTCCTGTTGCTGCAGGTTCACCCAGAGCACTCACAGAAGCAGGCAAGTTAGGTTGAACAGCAGTTGGTCTGAAAACAGTAGAGAATGACCCTTCATGGCTGGTCACCCAAATAAAAAGTTAACATATTTCCACCAAAAATGAAAACCATATACATTTGATCAATTCATCTTAGTGAGTGGTAAATCTAACTTCTCAAAGGCTATCACTGAGCAGGATGAAATGTGCAAATTTGTATGAATGAAAAAGCTTTCAAGTTGTTTGGATGTGGGGGGGGGGAGAGCACCCAGTGCAATGCTTCACAATAACGATCAGTGGGCTTTTTGTGTTTATGGGGCTTTGATGTGCCTCTTCAAGGTGTCGAATGTTGTATGTTTTTGTTTTGAACATTATTTATGTTTATTATTTAAAAACAGGGCTGGCCTGGGGGGCAAGGGGGCAATTGCCCCCTGGGCCGGTCTTATGTGTGGGCTGGTGGGCCACTGCTTCTCACTAAATCTCCCAATTGCTGCTGTAAATGGAGCTACACTAGTGATAACATAGAGCTTACAATTGAAATGGAGCTACACAAACGACACCACAGAGGAACAATCCAAATGGAGCTACACTAGTAGTATAACCCATTTCCCTTGTAAGCTCTATAGTATAACTTGTGTAGCATTACTTAAATTGTAAGCTTTGTAGGAGCGCACTAGTGTAGCCTCATTTCAGCCGTAAGCTATGTGGTATCAATTGCCTTACTTCACAACATTAATGCCAATTTTAAAATTAACAAAAGGGGGTGGGCTGGGGCAGTGGGCTTGAGCGATATAGAAATTGGCCACATGACTGAATTTGTCCCCTGGGCCACAAGTTGCCAGCCCTCCTCTGTTTAAAAAGTGATTTATCTAATTATTGGAGGGGTCACGCTGAATTTGCTTACAAGGGCTTTATCAGACCATTGTTTTTTTGTTTGTTTTTTGTCAAACCACTTGCAAACGTTCTAATTTTTACACATTTGAACAGCTCATACTACACAGTGGTAAACTGAACAACTGTCTCACTTCTCAAAGGCTATCACTGAGCTTGGTGAACTACGCAAATTTGTATGAATGTGAAAGCCTTCAAAGTAGTTGGGACAGCACCCAATTCAGTCTAATACTAAACCAAGCTAATGAAGGCTCTGCCGTGTTCTTTTAAGGTATAGAACAGAGGTTCTCAACCCATGCCCTCAGTGGCCACTAACAGGCCAGGACTTAGGAATTTCCCGGCTAGAACACAAGTGTGTTGATCAGAGGCTCAGTCATATTGATTAACTCACCTGTGCTCTTAAAAGGAAATTCTCAAATCCTGGCCTGTTAATAGCCACTGAGGGCACGAGTTGAGAACCACTGGTATAGAATGTTGTATGTTTATATTTTGCATTATTTGTTTCTTAACCCCTTAACGACCGTCCGATCGGCACGGCACAGTCAGTTAAGGACCACGGAGCGTTTTTTTTTTTTGCTCCTTCTGTTTCTGGACTCCCCGGATGGCGTGCAGCCACGGGGGGAGCCCGGAATTCCATGACGGTCATAGTACGTCATGGGTCGTTCAGTCAGATTTACCCATGACGTACTATGACCGTCAAGGGTCGTTAAGGGGTTAATTTATAAAATATTATATATATATATATATATATATATATATATATATATATATATATATATAATAAAAAACACTGGTTTGCGTGTATAGATCATACCCCTGCAGGCTTACTGCTTAATTCTTTGCAATTCGGGAGTTAAATCTCTTATTTATGCAACCCTTGTCAAACCTCCCCTGGCTTTAACTTACACAGCCTCCCAACACACTTTACTTTAAAGCATTCTAATTTTTTAAGCTTCCATTATTGTACTGTGTGACTGTGTTTAAATTACAATTTCATATATCCAGGTCTATTAATTATCTGCTCGAGCCTGGACGAGCCTCATGTAGTTGGTCCTCAAAACAAAAGTTATTGAACTTCTAAATGGCAGAGAATTGAGCAGTGAGACTGCAGAGGCATGATCTATACACCAAAACTGCTTCATTAGGAAAGTTGTTTTGGTACTTACTTGGAGTATCCCTTTAAGTAAACAAAAAGGCTTAGTTTCTACGTGAGAGTTTTGCTTTTTTTTTGCACACGTTCTAGTTCTGCCAACTAAATGGCCAAACATTTGTTATTGTTTTGACTCTTTCAATAAAGATATTGCACTTTATCTATTGCATTTCATTGTGTTTCATTTATTATCATATAGTTACATAATGACAACTGATAACTTACAGTGACGAATTAACAGAGACAAATTACCTGTTGTCTCTGTTAATATCTTGTTAACTACTTGGTGTCTTTTATCCCCATTCTACAACTGTAAGGCACTGCAGAAAAAACTTGGCGCTATATAAATAACGAATGAATGCCTGCCGCTGCCCCCCCCCCATGGGCTGCTCAAAAAATAAAAATGGGCTGCTCAGCCTTAAATGGCCAGGCCTATTTTTTGTCCCAGTCCGGGCCTGGCTGTAAGCTGACAGCAGGAGTTCCTGGTCTGGGGACCAACAGGCGGCTCTTCAGCAGAGCCAAAATAGCACACTTTAAAAAGAAATACTTCACTGGAATGGTCTACAAAGTATGCTTGGTTTGCAAACACACGTTTTTAGACCGTTCCAAAGTATTTCTTTTTAAATTGTGCTGTTTTGGCTCTGCTGAAGAGCCTCCTCATGTTAGCCGACATGGATCTCCTGCTGTCAGCTTTACAGCTGACATCAGGGAGGGGGGAAATTTAGAACGCTCTATCTCTCATACCATAAAGGTTTGAGAGATAGGAATTGCATCATTGGATTTCTTATTTTATGGTCTACATTATTACTTTTTATATAATTAAGACATTACTATCCCTTTAAGGTACAGGAAGGGACTGACGGTGCAGGTGTGCAGATGCCTTTAAAACAAGAAGCCTGCCCGACAGTCTCGATCAAGTAGGATTTCTTAATAACGCTGGACTATTCTTTATAATACTAGTATTTCTATGCTTATTCCTATATCAATAATTATTTGAGAGGCACTTTATTTGAAGGGAGAGTTCCGCTTTAACTAAAGTCGCCTGCTTGTACCTAGACAGATCTGCATTTTAACACTTTGAGTGCCAGAGGAGTACTCCTCTGGCACTCAAAGGGTTAATGCAGGACCCATGTAGCATTTTAATTCCGCAGAACTGCACAGGAACCGGTGAAGCCTTGCAGTGTATGTTTTTCATAATTGTCCCACATTGGCATGACGATCTGGTCACATTAATTAGTGTACCACTTTTTATTTTCTACTGAATGAGCAAACATTATTTCCTTGAAGTGTAACCACACAGTGAAATAAAAACAGATACATCTCAGCGGCTGTAATGCATTTGGCACATTATTGAATATTTGAATCATACAGCAAGAGACCTCATCCATTAAACCCTTCAATGTGTCAGGGCAATTAGACTTCTGTGTGGAATTATTTCCCCCAGATGTTGTGTGGATAAAATCCATGGATTTGGGGACGTTTGGTAGATTCAACTTATTGTTCTGCAAAACAGATCAGGGGTGCGCAAAGGCAAGGTTCTGTAACCCTATGAAGGGTATGCAATGCATTGCAAAGTGCTGCACAGCCTTTGGTTGTCAAGGGGTTAAGAGCCACAAATAAACCAGAGTTTAACCCTTTAAAAGAATATTAATGTTTCAAAATAAAAGCAGCACCAATTAATGTTCATTGTATTTGTGCCATGGAGAGTGTTATTTCCATACTGTCGGAGTTGTAGTTCAAGAGTAATTGAATGATAAAGTATCTCCATCCCGCCCCTTTTACTGATGTAACACTGCTCACCTCAGAACCAGTGGCGTAACTATAGGGGTCGCACCTGCGAGCGGGCCCATCACTCCTGTGACCCCTCTGCCTGGCGCCCGCAATCTCCCTCCGGCACTCTAGTAATGCAGAGCTCTGGGAGATGACATCATCTAACAGCACTCTGCATTACCCAAGAGGACTGCGCGGGAGCTCAACCTGCGTAGAGGTCTCTCCTGCCACGCCACTGGACCACCAGGGAGATAGGAGATGGGAGCATTGTGGAGATTGAGGGGCATTGTGGAGATTGGGGGGCATTGTGGAGATTGGGGGGGGCAATGTGGAGGGGGCCAATGTGTTTGAGGGGGGCTAATGTGGTCGAGGGGGCCAATGGGGCCTCTACTCAGAACATCAAGACTGTCCAGATGGATAGCAGAGAGGGACAATCTTCAGTGAGCATAAGGAAAAACCTGAAAAACCAATGGGGGCAGGGCTTTCATTGTTCTCACAGTATGAAGATTGTCTCTTGCTGCTGTGAACTGGCTGGTCTGTGGAGCAGATTCCACATCTGAGGGGAGGTGGCTTACACTAGGTAAAAGGTGTGGGTGGGGGAAACTTTATCATTCAAATACTCTTGAATTACAACTCTGACAGTATTGAAATAACACTATCCATGGCTCAAATACTATGAATATTAATTGGAGCTGCTGTTTTTTTAAACATTACTATCCCTTTAAGGACCGGGAAAATCTGGGATAGATTGCACCGGAACAATTCTGACCTTTTTGACTATGTCTTTGTTCAAAAGTGTTTTCCCTAGAAGTCTTTTATTCCAGCCATATAAATTATATATCATTTTTTCACACACAAGCAGGGCTTTCTTTTGATACCACACTTATATGGATAACCCACCATTTATTTAATTAAAAATAAAATAAACTACGGAAAAAATGTAACAAAAAAAACACAATTTTTTTTGGTTCTCTTGTGATAATTGTTTATGGAGACGGCATGAAAGGTATGACTGGACATTCATACTTACAAAATAGGCACTGTCCCTCTGCGGTGAAAATCCCTATGTCCCTCCTTCCCCCCCTATTTTTCCACTTTTTTAGTGATACGATTTGGTAGTGTGTATAAGTGTATTACATTGCTCCACAACAATAAAACTCCCATTGTTTATTGTTTAAACTTCAGCAGACATGGTTAATAAATAGTGTGTGTAAATAAAATATATGCTCTGTTTTAAATCTATTTAATTAAAAAAAATGGACCTGCATCCAGTATGCCACCAGCACCAGCACCGAAGGGTTAATACCCCCAACTATTGCCTTAATTTATTTGATTTTATGTCTACTCTCTGCTTCTCTCTTCCTCTTCTCTCATAGTAAGGAAGAGAGAGGCAGAGAGCAGACAGAAAGGCAATGTGTAAAACACATTGTATTTGTGAATGAAAAAGCCGGTACGTGTGATCGCTGTATGTAGTAGCGATCATCTGTACCAGCAAAGCAGAGGAGGACTGAATCTGAGCGCTCCATTCCTGGAGCGCTCAGTGTCAGCCTCTGCTATCATTTAACCCTTGACGTGCCAGGACCGTCATGGGTCTTTATGGGAAGTTTGCCCATGATGGTCCTGGCACGTCATGGGTCGTTAAGGGGTTAACATCCTACATGTTCTCAGTGCTTTGGAGGCCTCTCTACCATCCAATGAGTTAATCATTGCGACTCTTTGGTATGGTAAGACAGTAAAATGTCCCTATCCAGCTACAGAATACAGCAGATTTCATATGCAAACAAAACCTGTTGATAGATAGATGACAGCTTCATGAGGGATACGTCCTTCTGTTAAATTAACTCTTTATGGACCTGTGTGGTGTGCACTGCATTGTATTACACACTAGTCCTTAAAGGGTTAATATAGATTGCATTTAAGGCAGCACACTTCCATGTGTAAGGTGCCAAGATTTCCTCATAGCTGGGAGCTCTGATTCGGAGACTCATCTGCAGGGACAGTCAATTTATGGATCTCCAGCTGTTGGGAACTACAACTCCCATCATCCCCAAACAGCCATTGGTGGTGTAGTTCCCAAGTGCAGGTGATAGAACAATGAACTAACCTTACACTGCCTTTTACTACCCTGCAGTTCCTGACACTGACCACTCTACTTCCCACAGAGCTCCACTCCCCCAGACTGCACTACATCTAATCTCCACTCTCCCTTTCACACCTCCCTCAGAGTACATCATTCTCAAAAATGTAGCCTGACCCACATCAAGCAGGGGGGGGCGTGGAACTCCATGGTCACAGGTTCACCAAAATTTCCTGGCTACAGACCTTCCTTTTAGCCCCTTAAGGACCCATGACGGGCTATGACCGCCATGGAAAAAACTTACATTAAGGACCCACGGTCCTGTCATGTCATGGAATTCAGGGGTCCCCATGAGACTGTACGCCATTCTGGGACCTCTGAATCCATTGGGGTCGTTAAGGGGTTAAAGCTGAACTATCACATACATATAATTGAGCCCCAATTAATTATTAGTATACTGGCAATCATAGAAATAGTGTTATAATATTTATTAAGTGCCAACATTATTTATTATCATAAGTTCACCTGAGACTCCCCTCAACACGACACAGCAGACATCTTGGTGAAGTGGGATCTGTGTATCTGCAATGTCTCCTCACTGACAGGTTATTTGGCAAAGGGGGAGTTGTATTGTACCATACGGTACAGACAGGGACTGACAGCGCAGGAACACAGATCCCACTTCACCAAGATATCTGCCCTGTCGTGTTCAGGTGAGTCTCATACGAAGTTATGATTGCAGATATAAATATAAATAAAGGATAAATAACAAAAAGAGTCAATCACAGATTATAAACATGTGTTTTTTCTAAGGTTGGCAGGCAGCTAATCTTTTTTGAGAATATGTTTTCCCTTTAACCCTTTGAGTGCCAGAGAGGTATCCAACGCATTGCAATGCAATGCGTTGGATACCTCTTTGACACTCAAATGGTTAAAGGGAAAATGCATAATACGGAGCTGCTATTGTTATATTTTGTAGGCCATGTCCTATATATTAGTAAAATAAGGGTACTGCCATTGCTGATAGATTTGCAATTCCTAAATTATTACAGCTCAAACTTGCATTTTCTTGATGCGGTATTTCCATGGCTTGGCACTGTTCCTATTCCTACTGCTGTCTATGGAGGATTGTTTGCAGTGACAAAAGTTGTCTAGTTAACTCCACCTTAAAATGGCACACCATAGAAGTACTACAGCCAAAAACATGAATGTTTAGCTGCAATAACCTTTTAATAAAGCATCATGGGGGAGATTTATAAATGTAGAGTTAATCGCAAAGAAGCGTTTAACTGTAACAGTGTCTTCGATATTTATAAAATGAAGACGGCTGTACGCAATACAGTACAATTTTTTTGAAAAATGGAGTCAAAACATTTGTAAAAAATAGTGCAGAGAATTTATAAAGAAATGTCGCTATTTGTGACAATTTTGCGACAGGATTATCACCAGTGTCTTAACTCCTGGTATATACTGTCATTAAAGTGGATCTATTACCACTTTATAAGATAGATCGATTACTTAGCTAATAAGTTTAAAACGTTATTTTTTTTTATTATTTGTGCGAAAATTAAGGTTTAAATTGTGCCCTGCATCCTATTGCTGGGTAAACTGCTCTTGCCGCAGTTTGCCACTCTGCCTCTGCTCCCGTCCCTCTACCCAGCATCCTCCAATGATGGAGGTGTTCTGCTAGTAAGCTGGAGCGATCTAGCCAAAGAGATCACTTTAGCTTACTAACTGAACACCTCCATCATCAGAGGCTGCTGGGTAGAGGGACGGGAGCAGAGGCAGAGTGGCATGGGTAAAATGGGCTGGAGGGAGGGAACTTTAGAAGCATATAACTCTAAAACTATCAAAGTTACAGCAACGGGACTTACATCATTTACTTTATTTTTTTAATATGTACAATATTAAAGATTGTTAAAATCAAGTATTACTATCCCTTTTAAAATGTACTAGGAACGGCTTTTATAAATCTCCCTCAATGTGTAAAGTAATACTATTGACTTACTGAGTATCCCACACTACAAGAAAGAAGCCGGTCGATCTGCCTTCTCCTTCAGAACTCCGCGAGCCTGGAATAATGTACCCCCCAAAAAATCATATCTTCTCTCAGTCTAAAATCATCATAATATTATAATTTGCTAGGATGCGTCGCTCCCTGTGCGAGTAACACGCATGGACACAGAGAGCGATGCCTCCTAGCTGACACAGAGAGCGATGCCTCCTAGCGGACACAGAGATCGATGCCTCCTAGCGGACACAGAGAGTGATGCTTTCTAGCGGACACAGAGAGCGATGCCTCCTAGCGGACACAGAGAGCGATGCCTCCTAGTGGACACAGAGATCAATGCCTCCTAGCGAACACAAAGAACGATACCTCCTAGTGGACACAGAGAGCGATGCCTCCTAGCGGACACAGAGAGAGATGCCTCCTAGCAAATTGCATGCTCCCTGTGACGGTGGAGGTGAAGGGGAAAGTAGCGGTAGAGCGGCACGCTCAGTGGATCACTGCAATACCGCCATTGTCCCCTCATCTGAAAGGCATCCGGGAACCACCCTCACACCTACACCCTGTTGAATGACGGGCTTTAACCTAATTATAATGCATCTAAAAACAATATTATGTAACTGTTTATAATTTTGTTGTACGTATGTTTATGTGTATACGTGTGTGTATGTATGTATGTATAGTTTCTCTAGTTGTGTATCTTTTTACTGTAAAATCTCTCCAGGACATACTTGAGAATGAGAGAAATCTCAATGTATTCTTCCTGGTGAAACATTTTCTAAATAAAATCTTTCAGGAGTTGGAGTAACTTTGTTTTATTGATCAGGAACAGCGCTCATCACACAAATGTTCCATTAACTTCTATACAACATAATCATTTGCCTTCTGACTTGAGTGAGAATTATTTTGTATAATAAACTAGTTGAAGAGCCTGTTACACGGGCCACAGTGCCACTGCCAGCCGGTTGCGGTGCAGTCATGCATAGTAGAGACTGCCCGCACCGCATCTGATACAGTGCCAGCCAGTTGCGGTGTGGTCATGCTCAGTAGAGACCGCCCACGCTGCTGCTGATACTGTGACAGTCGGTCGCAGGGCAGTCATGCACAGTAGAGACTGACCACGCCGCAGCTGATACAGTGCCAGCCGGTCATGGTGCAGTCATGCACAGTAGAGACTGACCACGCCGCAGCTGATACAGTGCCAGCCGGTCATGGTGCAGTCATGCACAGTAGAGACCGCCCACGCTGCTGCTGATACAGTGCCAGCCGGTCGCGGTGCAGTCATGCTCAGTAGAGACTGCCCGCACCGCAGCTGACACAGTGCCAGCCAGTTGCGGTGCAGTCATGCTCAGTAGAGACTGCCCGCACTGCAGCTGACACAGTGCCAGCCAGTTGCGGTGCAGTCATGCTCAGTAGAGACTGCCCACTCCGTGGCCGATACAGAGTGGGACGCTCCTTTGGAGCGCCCAGCTCTATATCAGCCTTGTCATGGGCAGTCTGTACCGTGCCTGACTACACCACGTGCAGCGGTCTCTACTGCACATGACTGCGTCGTTACAAACTTTCTAGTGAATTATTATATAGGATTACTGGCTATGCAAAATATTTCTTAAACAGTGAAAAATATTAATAAGCCCTTAAGCGCCATACGGTTGTGCAATGTCATTAACCATCTTGTGTCACACACAGAAAAATAGGTCCTTATTTATAAAAGTTATTCTGGAGCAAACCAACTTCTCCATAGGGGACAAACAAAACATTAAAAAAGAAACCTGTATTGAGAAAAATATAACAATATACTTTAAATGTTACAGAAGATGGACATAAGCAAAGCAAACAGAAGACGGACACAGCTTGAAGGATTAAGCCCCCACTGGAAGCTCAAGTAGAAAGCAATAAAAATAACACAAAAAATTTCCAGTATCTCATCTTATTTGGCTTACTAAGAAGCGTAGTCAGACACTATAAAATGAGTTGCCTACATATGCCCCCATCGGAATGGCTTACAGAAAACATAAGAGAAAAGACAGAGAGAAGAAGAAAGCAGAAACAAAAAGAGAAGAGACAGAGGATAGAAAACAGCCAGTGATAGAGAAAAAGAAGAGGGAGAGTGGGAGGGAAAGGAGAGGTCATGAGTAAGCCTGTTAAGTGCGAAACGCGTTGATCTGTGAAGGACCGATTCTAAACACTGGCTGGTTTATGTATAGAAATTCTCAGGAGTTAGCGCTGATCCGAGTGAAACCAGGGAAGCCCTGCAATAATACATGGACAACACACAGTATCTCGTCGGACTAGTAATTTAAATAACACTATAAGAGAAAGAAGAACATAAATGATCTCAAATCGTATACTTACTTATATGGTGATTCAATTTATATATACTTTTATAATAAATGTAATACTCTTTTTTTTTACTAGACTCTTTAAGTTCTGTATTTCTCTCTTCTTATACTATTGGAGATAATTAAGTTACATATTTCTCTCTTCTTATATTACTGGAGATCATTTATGTTCTTCTTTCTCTAATAGTGTTATTTAAATGACTAGTCCGACGAGATACTGTGTGTTGTTCATATATTATTGCAGGGCTTCCCTGGTTTCACTCGGATCAGCGCTAACTCCTGAGAATTCCTATACATAGCTGTTGTGGGAGTGATTGGACTCTGTAAGAAGTGAGAGCAGCAGGACCCACTGTGTAATCACTGGATCCCTAGCTAACGAGCTTTACCTCAGAATGAACCCTCTGTGCCGAGCGCCTTCCATCTTTATTGACCTGCTGGTTTATACTATGAATACCACATAAGTCTCTCTTCCATCTCCGTGAAGCTTCAAGATGTTGTCAAGGTATCTAAATTTTTATTATGTTATTACAATAAAATTGACTGTTTTTATTCTGACTTGCAGTTAGTTTTTATGAGCAATGTGTTTCTAATGTTTGTGTTCAATTGGGGAACATTGGAGAAGCTCCTATATTTTTCTGTATAATACTAGAAGTTTTATTGTCCCGGAGTAATATGCCACTGTGTTTTATCTGCGGGTCACAGCGTGCTCACAAAGATGAAAGTCCACTGAAAGTCCTGCTGAAGTGCTGTTTCTTTGTTTGAGGGAAGGGAAATACCCGTTTGACTGACTGCACAACAGGGGAATCAAAGTCAAAAACTAGGATGGGCAATGAGAGGATCAACGAGCCACACGTACCAGGTCAATCCTTGTCAAAGACTAGCCACTGGTCCCAAACGTATTTGATGGTCTTGTCCAAACAAAATATCTCTAAATTCCCATGCATTTGAATAGATCTTTTTAACCCCTGGAGACCTGTCTAGCATTCCAGGGGTTAAAATCTTGATTTAATTTAACATTATGTGTATTTGTCACCTATGGTGCAGTTGCTGTTTTCCAGAATAACTGCAGTTTGCTTCTTAGTTATAAGAATCAATTGGACTATCTAGTCCAGTGGTTCTCAACCTGTGCCCTTGGTGTCTGCGCATACCTCCCAAGTGTCCCTCTTTAGGAGGGAAAGCCCCTCTTTTAGACACAAATCCCTCTGTCCCTCTTCCCCACCCTGATGTCCCTCTTTTTAGGAGATCAGACTGAGTGGTGTATATATAAGCGTATAATATTGCTCTACAGCAATAAAACTCACATTATTGTTTGTTTAAAAGTCAGTATATGTGTTTATACATTAGTCTGTGTAAATAAAATACTTTGGTCTTGTTATAAGTCACTTTTTAGGTTACACAAGGAGGTGTCAATAGGTAATGAAATAGCCTAAATCTTCTCGGTAATGCCCCGCCCACCAGCCACGCCCCCAGCAACACTCTCTAAAACACAAGTGTCCCTCTTTGGCAATTTGAAATGTTAGGAGGTATGTAACAGGCCAGGATTTGAGAATTTCCTTTTAAGAGCACAGGTGAGTTAATCAATACGACTGAGCCTCTGATCAACACACTTGTGTTCTAGCAGGGAAATTCTGAAGTCCTGGCCTGTTATTGGCCACTGAGGGCATGGGTTGAGAACCTCTGATCTAGTCTGCCCATTTCCCTGTTGGGGATACACAGCAGGAAAGGATCAGGAGATATCGTTCTCCTCACATGAGATATACAATAACATAGTTAGATTCACTAGAGATCTATTCACAGACTAGGTTTGATACGCTACTTCACAGTAAATAAACTGATAAAAATCATTTACACATATTTATGAAAAACATATTTTTTATTGGAAAATACAACAAATATAAATTAGCAATCAGAGTATTAGTGAATATCAAGTGACTCAGTAATATATCTCATATATATATATATATATATATATATGACCAAGTCATTTATAAAATTGAAATATGGCAATATATATCAGAAGGGTTTAACCATTTGCTTACTACTCTGGCACTCAAATGGTTAAAAGCCTGTGTACACGAGCCACAATGCCACATAGCAGCCTCATCTGGTGCCCGGAGCCTCACTGCTCACTGCCCGTGCTGCAGTCATGCGCAGTACAGACTGCACGAACCATAATCCAAGCGCTCCCGGGAAGATGGGTAGAGAGGACTCCAGTACGAATTCGGGGCGCCCAACTCCGTATCAGACATGGCGTTTTCGGGCAGTCTGCAGCGCGAGCAGTGTCTGCTGCGCATGATGGCTTCTGACAAACATCCTAGTGAATTATTATATAGGATGATATAACAAGGCAACATTACCAAGTCCAATCTTATGTATGGCCTTGAGTTTTATAACTCGTTCTCAGCATTTTGTAAGACGAAAACATGTTTTCTTAAACACATAGGTTTGGAATAAGAGCAAGTAAAAATGGCTGTAACAGACCACTAACTCATATTGATCAGATTCTCTGACTCCCTATCTAGTTAAAAAAACACAGGCTACTTTTATTCTTAGACAATATATATTTATCACAAGCATCACTCATCCCTCTGGCACTCAAAGGGTTAATCCTATGAGCACCGGTGAACTTGTTTCATTCTTAGACAAGCCATGTATTTATCACAAAGCATCACACACACACACACCTCCCACTGGCGCTCAAAGGGTTAACTCTGTGAGCGCCAGGGGATTAGCCAACCCCCCAACACTCAAGGGGTTAAACGAATCCCCTGTCACGGCTGCCAGAAGCTTTCAAATAAAAAAATAAAAATAAAATAAAAAGAGAGGAAAGAAAAATCCAGCTGCAAAAGATTGGATCAACTTACCAGGCACACTCAGATCTAAACACACAAGCAAGAGGGACCTCGGCTGGTGATGAATGAATAAAATAAACTCTGAGGTAAATTAACATAGCAGAAACACTCAGAACGAACGAGATGAATGAAGGGAGTTTGGGGCCGAGGCTAAAGCCAACATTTTCCTTGGACAGAGTCCTATCCGTAGAACTTGTAGGTGGAGGCTCATCTGTTAATCACATCATACCATGGCATCCAAAATTAGGGGGATTATGGAAAGGACACGTAGTTTGGGATAAACAATTTACCTCTTTACTCCTGAGAGACACATGTGGCCGTTACAGATTCCACGTGACCCACAATTATTTATGATCGTTGCCAGAATGAAATGAGCCCCGTAAAAGTGGAAGCAATGTATGGAGCAGGTTGTGATATATACGCACAGAAGGGGTGATGTACTATAGTAATTCCTGGGTTATCCTGCTGTACTGTGGGGTGTACATGACAATCCACATTGCTTTAAATTGGACTTTTGATTTAGCAACACATTGCTTCATAACGCATTGGAAATCTCTGGCATTTAAGGGATTCACAGCACCTTAAAGGGATTAAGGGATTAAAAACTGCAATGCGTTGGCTACCTCTCTGGCACTCAAAGGGTTAAGTCAAAAGGTTAACGCAGTTACTTCAATTACTCTGTCTTCTATGGGCTGATTCACACTTGCAGCGTTAGCACAGTGTCCTGAACGCTGCACTAACCGCAAGTACCTTAGAACACATTGCTGCCTATTGAGTTTTTCACCCCGATGCACTGGTTCTCAGACTGTTTTTGCTCAAGCTACCAAAAATGCACAATCTGGAATTTTCAGGGCACCCCTAACATTTTATAGGTCATTTGTCAAGGACGTAATAAAGGTAAAAAAACATAAATATAGATAAATGTTTTGGCTTTAAGGGATAGTAATACTTCGTTTTATGTTTATTTTATTTTGTAGGCATTAAAAAAACATGAAGAATGATATAAGTCTTATCTCTCAAACCTTTATGGTTTAAGAGATATTCACAAGCAAAGTTTCCCCTCCCGCCCCTTTTACCTAGTGTAAGGCATCTCTTCTCAGATGTGGAATGCAGTCCATAGACCAGACAGATAACAGCAGGGGACAATCTTCTTCCTATGAAAACAATGAAATCCCTGCCCCCCTTGACAAGCTTTTCAGGATTTTTCCCTTATCTTAATTGAAGATTGTCCCTCTCTGCAATCTACCTGGGCACCTCCCTTCTGATCTGGCTGAGCAGTGTTACATCAGTAAAAGGGGCGGGAGGGGGATACTTTGTCATTGAATTACTCTTGAACTACAACTCTGACAGAATTGAAATAACACTCTCCAAAGTCCAAATACTATGATGATTAATTAGAGCTGCTTTTATTATGAAATATTACTATCACTTTAACAACCAGAATAGCACTTTCTATAAATATATATTTGTAAATCAACATTCATGTTTTTCTCAAAATCTTTAAAAAGAAAAAGGAGGACCCTAAGCGGATATCCGGGGCACATCAAGGTGCTATGGCATCTTAGTCAAGAACAACTATCCTAGTGATTTCATCATGCGTGATCACAGACAAACTCATCATGCTGCAACTCCACTGTGGTCATGCACTGAGCTCAGTCAGAGGCGTAACTAGAAGCCACCGGGCCCTGGTGCAGAAACTGCCATCTGCCCTCCCGACCACATTGCCCCCCCTATTGCCCCAAGTCGCCACATTTCTCCCATTGCCCCCAATCTCCACATTGCCCCCTATCTCCACATTGCCCCCACATTACCCCCAATCTCCACCTTTCCCCCCAATCTCCACCTTGCCTTCACATCTCCACGTTGCCCCCCAATTTCCACACTGCCTTCACATTGGCCCCAATCTCCACCTTGTCCCTACTGCCCCCCCATTTCCATCTCCAACCTCCCTGGTGGTCTAGCAGCGTGGCATGCATGCTCATGAGCGATTGCAATGCATTACTATAGCGCTGGAGAGGGAGATCAGCTATTAGAGGTCTGTGCCGAAGAAGGCACAGAACTACTTGCTCCGGGCACGGGTTGAGGGGGTAGCAGGGGGCGGCGGGGCCCCTGGAGTGATGGCCCAGTCGCAGGTGCGACCCCCTATTGTTATGCCAGTAAGCGCTGTGAAGATAAACAGAACTGATAGACAAGGTGGCCTGTGCTCTCCTGTAAACCATCAGATAATTAGATTGACTGGAAATTATTTATGAATGAAAAACATCCTTGACAAAATTAATTTGTTAAAGGAGCAGTAAACCTTTTTATGAAAAATATAAGTTATAGGGCTTTTCCTGTTGAGTAAAATCAGGGTACCCCCACTGCTGAGAGATGCATATTTCCAGAGTTATTACACTTTAAACCCATGTTTTTTTTTTACATTAGCAGTGCCCTCTCGTGGTCACATTCCAGTTACTTATTCTTTTACATTCTAATGGAGAGGAAAGTCAGTGACATACATTTCTCCATAGAATGTGATAGAAACTGCTGAGTCACTTCCTGTCCGTTAGAACTATCAGGAAGTAAACAAATAGTAAATTAACTTCCTGGTTATTTGAACTGTTATAACTTTTGAATAAAACAACTGACAGCAGTGGGAGTGACCTTGTTTTACTCAGCAGGAAAAGCTCTATAACATATAGATTTTCATAAAAAAAGTTTACCGCTCCTTTAATGTACAAATACATAAATATACAATGCTGTTTTGCCTAACAGAATAACAACACTAAATATATTGTGCATATCATTGTCTATAAATATACATTTGTAACTCAACATTTACATTTTCTCAAAATCTTTATAAAGAAAAAGGGTACTCTAAGTGGATGTCCGGGGCATAACAAAGTGTCACGACACCCCTGTCAAGAACCAATGTCCTGGAGATTTCACCATGCGTGATCACAGAGGAACTCATCATGCTGCAACTCCACTGTGAGGATGAACAGAGCTGATCTATATGGATGGTGTAACCATCAGATAATTGGACTGGCTACCAATTATTTATGAATGAAAACCAGAAACATGACCTGCAGCAGTGATGGATGAAAAAGGACGCAATGCATTTAGCTGACCTTTTCCAGATCTCTTTTCTGTTGATCCAGATAAAGTAAACAAATTTTGAGAGACCTTGCTAGTATTCAGTGGGTGAAATACTCCATTAAAGAGACAGTAATACTTCAAATGTAAAAAATTATGTTGTTGGGTTTATCCCCCTGAGGAAAACAAGGGTACTACCACAGCTGGAAGCTGTTTTTTCAAAAGTTATTACATCTCAAAGTTGAATTTTTTAGGTGCAGTATCACAGTGGCCTGAAATTGTACAGCGATGCTGTTGCTGCATCATCCTATGGATAGCTCTGGTCAGTTAGCCATAAATCTCCATAGGGTGACGTAGCAACAGCACCACTGTACAATTTCAGGCCAAAATTCAGGCCACTGTACAATTTCAGGCCAAAATTCAAGTTTGAGCTCTTATAACTTTTGAATAAAATACCTTTCTGCAGTAGGAGTACCCTTGTTTTACTCAGGAGGGTAAACCCTACTATATATATATATATATATATATATATATATATATATATATATATATATATATATATATGTATATATATATATATATATATATATTGGCGCACACAATGTAGTCATGCGCAGTAGAGACTGCCCAGACTCACAGAATGTTGTGCGTTTGGGCAGTCTCTACTGCACATGACTGCATCGGACAAACATTCTGGACTTTAATATTATAGGATGCATATATATATATTTTTTCCTTTGCACATTAAGCATTATTATCACTTTAAATCTATCATCATTTGGTTTGCTCCAGAACTATTGTAGTGTTCAGCAATTCTGGAGCACACCAGGGACCAAATGAAGTTTTTAAAAGATTAAATTAGGAATTTAACCATTTGAATGCTAAAACGAGCTCCAACAGATTGTGAAGCAATCTATTGGAGATGTGTCTGGCATTCAAGGGGTTAACACTGCCATTTATAACAACTGGAATTTGGGATGTGTTTTTGTGTGTCCCTGCAGTACACTTGGTTTGTTCTGTCATCTCCCCTTGTTTCTAATCCCTTGAACGCTAGAGAGGTCTCCAATGCATTGATTTAAATCGGCTGGAGTTTTCAATGTCTCTCCTGCAATGCAGCTGGTTTGCACCAGAATTGCTCCAATTTTGTTCTGTGTATATGACCCCCAGAATGATAGGAGTGGCAGTCCAGTAGTAGTTAATGACCTGACATTGCATATCCCGGTTCCAGATCTGCATCTTTCCACTATCTGACCCTTTGCTTCATGATGCATTGGCCATTGTTCTAGAAATCGCAGGATTATATTGATTGTCAAACTCCTGCATTCAATGCTTCTTTGTTACAGCATAACGTAATCTAAATTGGTACCACTGGTAATGATTGCATAGACTGGCATGATTGTGCAAGTTAAACGGGACTGTCAATTTGTAACAAAAAGGGTATTTTGAAAGGGCTTTCCAAATGCCCTATATTTATGCTAGATATCCTTTATAATAAAACGCTAGGATGTTTGTCCAAAGCCGTCATGCACAGTAGAGACTGCCCGCGCTGCAGTCATGCACAGTAGAGACTGCCCGAATGCACCTGCCAAGGAAACAAGATGGTGCTGCGGCTGATACGGAGCGGGGCACTCAGAATTCGGACCGAAGGACCGGACTCCTCTCTGCGCACCTTCCTGGGACCGCTCGTTGCAAGGGAAGAGCGGTATGACCGTCTCCAGCCTGAGGATGAGGTGCTGCCAGGGGAGGCCGCCCATGACTCCGGTGATGCCAGACTCCTCCTCCCCGGGGCCCACCACCTGTCTCCGCTCCTGGCTCTGGCGCACCAGCCGAGGCCGCTGGGTGGCACTGTGGCCCGTGTACACGGGCTTTTAAACTAATTGTTTATATTTCAGTCATTAGTTTGTGAGAGCTTTCTCCTTATTTATATGTCATTTTATGCAAATAAATTAGTCCGGGCAGGCAAGGAGTGGCAGGTGGGATGGAGACCAATGTGAAATGTTAGAATCTGGCTGACAGGGAGCGGCATTTGGGATAGGGGACAGTGAAGAATGTTTGTATCTGGCTGGCGGAGAGCGACAGTTGGGAGGGAGACCAGTGTGGAATGTTAGTACTTGTCCTCAGGGAGTGGTAGTTGGAATGGGGAGTAGTGTGTACAATTAGTATCTGACTGGAAGAGAGTAGCAGTTGGAATGAGGAACAGTGCTGAATGTTAATATCTGCATGGCAACCATAATAGCAGGAGGAAGGGAGAGCAGTGTGAAATGCTAGTATCAGGTTGGCAGGAACAGGAAGTTGTAATGGGGAATAGTGTGGAATATTAGCATCTGAGTGACAGAGGGTGGCAGATTCGGGGAAAACAGTATGGGTATGGGATATTAGTATTTGGCCTGTAAGCAGTGGCAGTTGGAATGGAGGGCAGTATGAAATGTTAGCATCAGACAGGTAGATAATGGCAGGCTGAAGGTAGACCAGAGTGGAATGTCAGTATTTGGTTGGTAGGTAGTGGCAGTTAGGATGGGGAGCATTGTGGAATGTTTGTATCAGGCAGGTAGATAGTGGCTCATTGGAGGTAGACCAGTGTGAAATGTTAATGTCTAGCTGACAGGGAATGCCAGTTGGGATGGAGAACAGTGTGGAATTTTAGTATCTGTCTGGTAGAGAGGGGCAGTTGGAATGGGTGCAGTATGGAATGTTAGTATCAGACAGGTAGAGTGTGACAGATGGGAGGAAGGCCAGGGTGGAATGTTAATATCTGGCTCTCAAGGAGTGGCATTTGGGATGGGGAACATTGCTGAATGTTAATTTCTGGCTGGGATATTAGTATCTGCCTAGCAGAGGGTGGCAAATGGGAGGAAAAGCAGTGGGAATGTTAGTATCTGAATGAAAGGGAGTAGCAGTTGGGATGGGGTGCAGTGTGGAATGTTAGTATCAGGCAGACAGAGAGGGGCAGGTGGGAGGGAGGCCAATGTGGAATGTTAATATTTGGCTGGCAGGGAGTGGAACTTGAGATGGCCTGCAGAGCGTAATATTAGAATCAGGCATGTAGAGAGTGTCAGGTGAGAGGGAGATCAGTGTGAAATATTAATATCTGGCTGGCAGTGAGAGGCAGTTAGGATGGGGAACAATGCAAAATGTTAGTATCTGGCTGGCAGAGAGAAGCAGGTGGGAGGGAGAGCAGTGTGGAATGTTAGTATCTGTCTGACAAGGCGTGGTAGTTTGGATGGGGAGCAGTGCAGAACATTAGTATTGGGCTCTCAGAGAGTAACAGGTAGGAGGGAGAGCGGTGTGGAATGTCAGTATCTGATTGCCAGGAAGTGGCAGGTGGGATGGGGAACAGCGTACAACCTTAGTACCTGGCTAGCAGAGAGTAGCAGGTGGGAGGGAGAGTAGTGTGGAATGTTGGGATCTGGCTGGCATGCCAGCCACTACTGTACACTGTAAAATCAATAAAACTAAATATATCTGTCTAAACTATTGTTATAAATAAAAATGTTAACACAAATATAGGTGATTTTAAAAGCTCTTTCAGAATCACCTATGTGTTACAAAGTGACAGATCCACTTTGACATAAGAAACTACAAAGGATTCAGGGAAGATGGAGTCTACAGATAGTAACAGGGCGAATGACTGGGGGAATCAGATTCTGTTAGTCCTGTAATAACGGGGTGCCTGGTGCTTCCTGCCAGTATGATAAAGGCTTTACCAAAGGGGTGCCACAATGGGCCCACATATATAAAATCAAAGTGACGCAGTTCGGTAGCAAATCAATTACACCTCTGGGTACAAATAAACATCCCTGTTATTTTAGTTGGGTTTTGTAAGTCCCTGAATTTTAGAGAAGTCTCCAGCACATTGCAAAGTAATGTGTGGGGACTTTTCTATCATTCAAGGGCTTAAAGGACCCATTTAAACCAATGGGAATTTGAGGAATTTTTTTTGTGCCCAGTTACGCCTTGCGTGCAGCAAAAAATCCTGTCTATGAAAAAAATGGCATTTAATTTGAAAAACAAGCTAAAAGCCTTTTACAGATAAGGGGAACCTGGCTCAAAAGTCCCACAACAGATCACTTACATTAAACTAACACTATCACCTAAAATCAACTTTGCTGATTTTGAAAGCCCTTTCAAAATCACCTATACATTGTATTGGCCATTTAATGTTTAGATTTCTAGTTTTTGAGCTATTTAGATTGCTAGTTTATGCAAATTAAGGAATGCCATGCAGGAATTTCCTATTTTAGCCCTGCATTACTTCCACCACTCACTGGCACCTAGCCCTTACAGGAGATTGGCAATGTATTGCTGAACAGTGTCAGCGAGTGGGGGAGGTAATGTACAGCTGAGGCAGGAAGTGTCTACATGACATACCTTAATTAGCATAATCTATAACTCAAATTAGCAAAAAAAATAGAATTTCAAACATAAACTGGTTAAGACAACACAGGTCATTCTGAAAGCTCTTTCAGAATCAGCAAAGTTGTTTTATTAATGTGTTTCTGGACAGTTTACAAAATCCAGTTTAACACTGGGAAATGTTTTAGGGCATACTTATCTCGGTGTCACTAAAAAGTCACTAAAAAGTCACTAATTAGTAGATTTCTGTGAATCTTATACCTGCTTTGGAGGTCTTTCATTTTTATAAGCCAAATCTTTTAGAATGTTTGCTATTAAAAAGATTAAAAAATGATTCATAAATAGATATCTTTGCCCTTAACCCTTTGAGTGCCAGAGGGGTACACAACGCATTTCAAAGCAATAGCTTAATAGATGTTGCCTGAACAGAAAAAACAACTCATCACACTATCTAGCTGCGTTGAAAAATGCAGTTAAAGGTATAGTGGTGTTTCACAAAAACAATCAGCTCCAATTAATCTTCATAGTATTTTGGCCATGGAGAGTGTTATTTCAATACCTTTAGATTTATGGTTCAAGTAAGTAATTGAATGACAAAGTATCACCCTCCCTCCCCTTTGCCTAATGTAATCCACCTCCCCTCAGATGTGGAATCTGGTTCTGGGACCGGACAGGTCACAGCAAGGGACAACCTTCTTACTGTGATCATAAGGAAAACCCTGCCCCCTTGACAGGTTTTTCCCTATTATCACTGAAGATTGTCCCTCTCTGTGATCCATCTGGACAGTATTGCTGCCCTGAAGTGAGCAGTGTTACATCAGTAAAAGGGGCAGGAGGGGGATACTTTAATTGCTTTTCTCAACATCCTTTTTATTTTAATGATTTCTTTTAGAATACATGGCTTTTCTTGCACCTGATAATTTGTCCTTGATTGTGACCTTATCTAATAATTCCCTGTTTTTTTGTATTTCATAACATACAATAATTTAAAACACAATTATTGCCTCTAGTAGCTTTATGTGTGAAAAGACAACTCATATGTCACGTATCAGCAAAAATCTTTTTGGGATTGCCGGTCTACCTAACGTACTACAGAATATATTTTTCTTCAATGCAGATTATAAGTAACCTTTTCAAATAATAATTAGCATTTCTTGTTAATGTAACAATGTTAACATATTCATTAGCAAGTGGGGCAAGCTGGTTTCTTTGTCCCAGAAACATTTATTTAAGGTATAGATACTTAACATTTTTTCATCTTTTCAGGAGGCCCTTAAAAGCTTTTTAGTATTTATTATGTTTAATGAAAATTACATTTTTATTAAGTTATTGATTTCCTAACTTACCACATAACTTCCTAAAAAAGAGGAATTAAGTATTGGTACAGTATTGAGTGCTGATAACAGCAGGGTTAACTATTTCTGTCCATTTTTGTATCCAACGCATTGCAACACAATGTATTTATACCTCTATGGCACTCAGACATTAAAAAATCATGAAAGAAATGTCAAAGAGGTAGTAATTTTTCACGAAAACAGCAGCTCTGATTAATCTTCATAGTATTTGGCCCATGGAGAGTGTTATTTCAATACTGTCAGATTTGTAGTTCAAGAGTAATTGAATGATAAAGTATCCCCCTCCGCCCCTTTTACCTAGTGTAAGCCACCTCCCCTCAGATGTGGAATCCAGTCCACAGACCACACAGCTCACAGCAAGGGACAATCTTCTTACTGTGAGAACAATGAAATCCCTGCCCCCTTGATAGGTTTTTTCCTTATGCTCACTGAAGATTGTGCCTCTCAGCAATCCATCTGGACAGTCTTGATGTTCTGAGTAGAGGCCCCATTGGCCCCCTCGACCACATTAGCCCCCCTCAAACACATTGGCCCCTTCCACATTGCCCCCCAATCTCCACAATGCTCCCATCTCCTATCTCCCTGGTGGTCCAGTGGCGTGGCAGGAGAGACCTCTATGCAGGTTGAGCTCCTGCGTAGTCCTTTTCAGTAATGCAGAGTGCTGTGATATGATGTCATCTCCCAGCGCTCTGCATTACTAGAGTGCCGGAGGGAGATTGCGGGCGCCAGGCAGAGGGGTCACAGGGGGCGGCCGGGCCCCTGGAGTGATGGGCCCGGTTGCAGGTGCGACCCCTATAGTTATGCCACTGGTTCTGAGATGAGCAGTGTTACATCAGTAAAAGTGGGTGGGAGGGAGATACTTTATCATTCAATTACTCTTGAACTACAACTCAGTATTGATATTAAACTCTTCATGGCCCAAATACTATGATGATTAATTGGACCTGCTTTTATTGTGAATCATTACTATCCCTTAAATTAGTGACTCAAGAAAGAGTCAACTCAAAGGTAATGCGGTAGTGATCCTTAGGGTGTAAGTATCAAATGCATTGCAAGAAATAGAGAAAAATAGCAAATATACAAAAAAAATGTAACTCATAAAAATTAAGGCAATGCAATGCATTGGAGATCTTCCTAGCAATAAAGGCAGTTTCTCTCCATGTTTGAGTTTTGATTTTACCCTGTATAGTACCTTACTGCTAGCATCTTAACCCTTTCATTGCCAGAGGGGTATGCAACGCATTGCTTTGCAATGCGTTGCATACCCCTCTGGCACTCAAACGGCTAGTAATTCCCTATCTGAGGTATTGAGAACCAGGTGTTTTCTTTACAAAATGTTAGATACCTCTCTGGAACTCAGTGGGTTAACAGCTATGTGCAAATCATTGACAGTTGCATTTGTAACCAGTAATTCTAATGGCCCTGTTGGTCTGAGGAATCTTTTGAATTCTAGAATGCCACTGTAATGTAAATATTCACTTGCTTTTCTATGCTTTATAATAATAAAATATTCCTTAACAGCAGATTGTGATTATTAATGCAATCTATCATTCTTTTTTGTTTTTAATGCTTATTAACCGTTTAATGACCAGAGGTATGCGCAAACCACTGTTTGCATTGTGTTTCTCACCCCACTGGTCCTTAAAGTGTTACTGTGATAATATAACTTTCATCATTGTAACACACTCCTTATGACCCCTTAAGAAAATAAGTAAAAAAAAAGTATAATCACACTCCTGTGAGATGCTTAAAGCAGCAGCACACTTAAACACCTGCAAGCTATAGGGCTTATTCTACAAAGGTACGGCCACTTCTGTTTGTTGTATTAATTCAAGAGTTATAACAGGTCAAAACTGTCCTAACAGATATCCAGGGAGCTTACTTTCTGAAAGTTCAAATTGACAGGAAGTGACTCAACTGTTACTGTCACATCCTGTAGAGAATGGTTGTCACCTCACTCACCTATCCAAAGAATGCAACAGAACAGCTATCTGAAAGCTGGTCATAAAAAAACCCAGTAGTTTAAACTGTAATAATTCTGGGAAGAAGCATCTTACTGAAAAAGTCCTAAAATATATGCTCAAACTATGTAATCAGTAGTGAAAAATTTTGCCTTAAACCAAAATAGGCACTTCCTGTCTGTCGGAAAAAATTTCCTCGAAAAGTCTTCCCGCTTTTTTTCTTCTAGCTCATTGGCTTGAAATCAATGGGAAGACTGATTTTTTCCCTACCACTTGGCAGTTTTCTTTTCCAGCAGACATACAAAAGGGTGTCAGGCTCTCACAGCAGCCATTAAGTGTTTGTGAGAGGAGAAAGCAGTACAGTTTTGAGCTAGAGAAGATAGGCAAATAAAGGGGAATCAAAGCTTAGTTTAGAGATTATATTAGGTAGGACATTTGTTCTCTGCATTAGGGGAGTCTGTGGGAGAAGGAAGTTGACCCCAAATACCCCAAAATTCAGTGTGACTGGCTGGCAAGACACAGGCAGTTGGAATCCAGTTTCCTTGCTGATCCTGCTGTGTTGTATGTGTCTGGGGGTGCAAGAAGGGAGCAAAGGCGATTGAGTCCAAGTACCCCAACATTCTGTCTGACTGATTTGATTTGAAAGACACAGACAGCTGTAGTCCAGTTCCTTGCTGATCTTGCTGTTATTATCTCTGTGCTGGGGAAGTCTGGGGAATATGTTGTTGATTTACTTGCCTTATTATGGACAGAAAATCAGAATTGCCCTATAACTGGTGTACTATGGGTTCAAGAAATAACTCTTCAATTAGTCCTGGATGTCATGTCTATGGAGGCATACATGATAGTTGCCACTCACCCTAATCCTTTGAGTGCCAGAAAGGTACTCAGTGCATTACATTGCAATGCATTAGATACCTATTTGGAAACCAAAGGGTTAATTAATTTTGAAGAAAATGTATGCTCAGCTGACCATTTTTTTTGGCAAAAACAAAAGAAAACAAAAAAACCCTGCTGCGTGTATTGTGTCAGGTAAATTTGTTGCAGCGCATAACAAATTAGCATAGTGTCATGCTTTAGCATAAAGTGGCGTACTGTGACACAAACAAATAAAGGTTCCTTGTACAAAATCTATTTAAAACACAAATTATATACATATATATATATATATATATATATATATATATCTATATATATATATGTATATATAGATATAGATATAACATTATAGTGGTTTCTGATCCGCTCTCCACCCCACCCCGAGGTGGCATGGGGGCGGAGACTGGCCTCATGCAGCAAATCAGAGGGGATTTTCACAAGAGTGGGTGGGGGCCAAGCAGTAAGATCCGCCACTGCAGTGGTTCACTGGGTTTCTGTAAGGTGTGCACCATTGGCTGGAATAATAATAAAATATATTACAAAAATAATATTAATAACAATAATTATAGAAGAAGAAAAGGAACCCTCAGAAACACCCTTACATTCCCAATCTACATTCCCCTTCTTGCAAGAGGAGTGAAGGGGAGTAAGTAGCTTAGTAAATCGGTAATAGGAGTAAGAAATTGCGTGTTATAGAGTGTAATCATATTAGCACATACCCTCTCCTATATCTGCCTGATTCCCAATGGTCTGTTCTAAGCTTGTGTAAATAAAATCATAATGGTCGTATTCGGCCAACCTAAATAAAAGCAATTCTGGAGGAGGCCATCTGCATCCTAGGATATACAAAGGGAAATTTCCAAAACTGTATGAGGGCTTTCAAAAGTTTGAATGCTACAGAGGTCTTCATCACATTGCAAAGCAATGCAGTGGAGATATTTGTAGCATTAAAGGGGTTAAAATCCTCATATCAATGGGAATTTGGGGTTTTTTTTAATTTGTCCCCTATGGTGCATTTGTTTTGATCCAGTATTTAGGTTCCTGAATAAAGCCCTAAATGTGCTGATCAAACCTTTTCCCTCTACATTTTAGACAGTGATAAATCAGAAACATATGTCTGGTTCACTGCCCATGTCCTGTCCTCATTCCACCTAAGGTCCCTTTCACACTGGCAACACCAGCACAACGATGCTGCACTGATGAAGTCACCCACTGTGTAATGTACAGCTGCACAAGGGTAATTGTTGCCCTGCATGAAAGCACCAAAGTTTTGTATGAAGCATCTTTACTGTGTGACCAGCTAGACCTGTTAAACAAGCAGTGCTGGAGGTTGCCTTTGTCACAATCCCCAATCCACGGCCGAATCATATGTGTTAGACAAGAGGATTCAGAAGCCTCTTCTGCCTTGAGATCATTGGTGTAAGGCAGGTGAAAGGTAAGCGTACAACTTGGTTGACAGCACTGAGGCACGAGGACGGCTGCAGTTCTGTCTGCTACGTGGTTGAGCCCTAGCCTGTTTTCTCATCATCATTTTACATTAAATTCCTTGAATGCTCAAATATGTAAAGAAATGTTTTCTTTAGAATATATCCCCCTGAGCTTTAGGAACTCCTGTGATCTGTTAGTGATAAATTATACTGTACTGTATTGTACTGTACTAAGAAGAACTTGGAGAGAGATGCACTGAGAAGCAATAAAGATGTATTAAGAGTAGATCTCTTATCCAGTGTGATAGACTTTCTGTTTCCAATATTATTATATGGTACCTATGCTCCAATAGGTATCAAGTTGGAGAAGGGAGATATTACTGCCTAGGCTCCATAGAATAACAGGAACTGGAGAGTTTATCTCACTGGAGAAGTTATATTCTCTTTATGACACCTTAGTGCACTCGCCCTATAGTTTATAACTAAAGCTGTCCCGTAGAATAACATAGGAACTGGAGAGTTTATCTCACTGGAGAAGTTATCTTCTCTTTATGACACCTTAGTGCACTCCCCCTGTAGTCTATAACTAAAGATCTCCCACAGAATAACATAGGAACTGGAGAGTTTATCTCACTGGTGAAGTTATCTCCTCTTTACCACACATTAGTGCATCTCCCCTATAGTCTATAATTAAAACTCTCCCATAGGATAACATAGGAACTGGAGAGTTTATCTCACTTGAGAAGTTATCTCACACCTCTTGGGGACTACCAAACTCAGTATCCACAAAGAGCCACATGCTGGTTGGGGATGATGAAAGTTATCTCCAACAGCAGGAGGTCTAACAATTGACTACCCCTGCACTAAGATGTGACACATTGTAGATAACTTCTCCAATTTCCATGTTATTCTAGGGAATCTATATACTAAACCATCTCAACCTGAAGAAATGATAGAGTCCATAAAATGATATGGGAATTAGAGGGTTTATCATGCTGGAGACATTATCTCCTCTAGCTTTTTTCTCATACCTTAGTATATAACCCCAGTAGAGTAATTCTGGGGAAAACCAAATGCATCACAGGGGACAAATTAAAATTTCTGAGGATTTTGGGGATGTTAAGCCCTTAAATGCTAGAGAGGTCTCCAATGCATTGATTCTAATCATACAAGGGATTAGAAGTCCCACTGAAATAAAAGGTAATTTGGGAATTTTTTATTTGTCCAGTATGGTTTGGTGTAATGCATCTCTGCTCACACAGACTAGATGGCTCTCTTATTGTTTTGTTTCCAGCTGTGACGCATTGATGTTTGCTTATACAGTGCAAATGTGCGACTAATTTTTCCAAGACTTGCGCATGATGGAAGATATTGAACACTATGCATGATCATGTTGGGTTTGCTCTGCAAATGTCTGCCGAACAAATGTATAACGGCCTATTTAATTCCTCAGTTCCTTCTAGTCATGGCCTATGTAAAGAGCTTGCTGTAGCTTCTCTTGTGAGATCTTCTTTTGTGGTCAGTGATCTGATCACTGTGTACCAGCTTGGCCTGACCTCATTTGTGAACCTGTTCTGATGGCCTCAACCCTTTGCCTGTCTGCTCTTTACTGAACCTGTGCTGAACATCCTGACCCCTGCCTTATCTGACTACAATTCTAGTTTGTCCTTTAGTATTGTGCTTCTCAGTGGACTCTGTTAAAATTTCAATGGCCACAAAAACCTGGAGACTCAACCTCTGTGGAAGAGTAGATGTTGTGGTGAAGACATCCATCTGACTTCCTGTCTCCATCTATTCTGCATTGTGGGCTGACATTTTGTCCAGTATGGCATTGTTAAATACAGCTAGTTTACTCCAGAATTGCTTCTCTTGTTCCTTTTTAAATCATCCTCGTGCCACCCTATTTTTAAATTTCTGGTCAAATTATATCCATCTACATATTAAACACTAATGAAATAAAACCCATGTCTGGTTTACTGCCCCTATCCTGTCCCCATTCCACCTAAGGATTTAGTTGGTTCTCCAGGAATCTCATCTTCATTTTACATTCAATCTCCTGTTAAACAACTATGTAAAGCCAAAATGTTCTTTAAAATATATGCCGCTGAGCATAAAGAACTCCTGTGATCTAACTAGTGGTGATAAATTATACTGACTTTATCATCTGCTTATTGTTGCACAAAAATTGGCTTTACCAGGAAAGATAAACTGATATGAACATCTTGTATTCAACTATGTACTGGGTTACATTACAATATATTTGAAGTCTATGGAAAGTCTGGGACTTTTCCGTTCATCTTCTCTGCAGCCCCGAATCATCCAAGGAAATAATCCCATCTGTGGACTCTTGCCCAAACGCATTATGTTTTTCCATGAGAGCATACAATGCGCTCATCTTCCGACATAGAGAAGGGTCACAATAAATCAGCCCTAGAGGACAACTGTCTCCTTGGCAATCATAGTCCTTCTTAAAGACATTACCAAAGTAGTTTTGGGAGTCTGGTGGGCTCTGACCTGAAGTTTTCACTTCCAAAATAACTTGACTTTTCTTAAGTGGTAATTTCATTTTCATGATAATGCTAAACTGAATCCACATGTGCTTTAATAGGAAGCAGGGATTCAGTAACAATGCTTGCCAAAAAACAATACAGAAACATGCTTAATCTACTAGTTTGCTCAAGGCACTAAGCATTTTTGAGTGCCTGAGCAGAAAGTATATATATATATATATATATATATATATATATATATATATTTTTTTTTTTTAGCCAAATCTGGTGGTAGGAGACAATATGTATATGAATTACATGCGCTATTTCTTTTAAATCATAGTTAGTGACATGATATGGTGTAACATAGATGCTCTAAGGAAGACTAGAGAACTCTTTTACATTATGTTTAAAAAATATATATTTTTTTATACTTACAGTGAAATTATACCCATGATTCTTAATTTGAATAGAATGATATGCCTATGAATTTATCCTTGATTTAGCAGTCAGTTACATCTATTCAGTGTTTTTGCATTTGAACTCTGGACATATAACTACCTTGAGAATTCTCATGTTTACATATACATACATATGTGTATATATATATATATATATATATATATATATATATATATATATATTGGTGCACATCCAAATTTTCATCACCATTAACCCTTTACTCTGCGGCATTGTGCCTGCATATCACTACTATAATAAAGATGCACACGGTGCAAAAGGGACTAACAGCGCAGGTGCACGGACGTCACTGTGAAGAGACGTCCGTGCTTCCTGCTCCTGTCACCATCGGCAAAAAGCCGATATCTGAAGAACCGGGTAATATTGCTGGCGACTAGCGCTACTAAGCAGCTAGTCGCCAGGTGTGCAATAAGTTAACCTTAAGTTATTGCGGGGTGAAAGTTCCCCTTTAATATACTTTATCCTGAGAGCTGAGTCTTGGTCAGCTTTACTCATTAATGGAGAGAGACTCTCTGATAGACATTATATAGTGTCCTAGAGACAATGAGCATTGCATCTGGGGGTGGGAAGGGTGCTTAAAAGCTTAATGAGTAAAGCTGACCAAGACTCAGCTCTCAGGATAAAGTAAATTAAGGTTAGTAAATGCTTAAAGTAGGAGAGATTCAGCTCATAAGACAAAGCATATTAAGGTTAGGTACTTGCCAAAATGAGGTACCTTGGCGTTGGTGGCAAGCTTAGCATTCTATGGCCATATGATGTGACTAAATCCTCATCTTTAGTATAGTAGTGATATGCAGACATAATGCCGCAGAGTAAAGGGTTAATGGTGATGAAAATTTGGATGTGCACCAATACTTTGTGTATTTGCTTTTAGCTATTTTGGTCAAAATTGGTTTCACTCCAGCAATTTTAAATGTGTTTTTTTTTAATTTGGGTGTGCTTACCAAAACCTGGCCTGGAATTATAACTCTCTCCATGGTCCAAATACTATGAAGATTAATTGGAACTGCTTTTTATTGTGAAACATTACTATCACTTTAATAATGAAACCTAATGCACATGAGCACAAATTGCTGAACTTCCATTCTCAGGGAAATCGGCTTTCAACCGCTCACAATACCAGCGTGTGAGAGTCCTGTATCCATAGTGACATAACAACAAGTTAATTAATCTGGTTTATTTATAATGTGTCCATGTATCAGTACTAGCCAAAAGTTTATAAACTAGGCAGTATTGAATAGACTTTAAAAAGTTACAAAACCTTGATTAGATTGAAAAATTAAAAAGATAATAACTATTTAGAAAGATTAAAAATAAAAAAAGAAAAAATGTTTTTTTAAAAAAAATTCCTATCTTACACAGGAATTTGTGAACATATTACCAAATTAGTTGAAGAGCCCGTTACACGGACCACAGTGCCACTGCCAGCCTGTCGCGGGGCGGTCATGCACAGTAGAGACTACCCACGCCGTGGCTGATACAGAGCTGGACGCTCCTTCGGAGCGTCCAGCTCTGTATCAGCCATGGCGCGAGCAGTCTCTACTGCACATGACTGCAGCACGTGCAGCAGCCTCTACTGCGCATGACTGCGGCGTTACACACGTTTTAGCTAATTATTATATAGGATGCTATCTAATATAGCATTTTGGGTATTCAAAAAAATTAATAGCCAAGGCAACAATAAAAGGACAGACAGACAGACACACAGACATAAATCCACATGCTATGTCAGCCAGATAAAACTTAACAAAAACAGCCAAAAAATAAAAAAAGGTGAATACTCACTGTTAGAGAGATATTTATTAGAGATAATAATAATGGGGACCTGCCTGTAGAATTCCTAGGGGGAGATGCAGTGTAGAAGGTACATCAACACACTAATGTGTCTTTGTCGTCATATCCCCGTCAATCCAACAATAATCTATCCACATCGACATCAATCCGACATGCCTTCAACAGGTTTACGAATTTTCTCTTATCACATCAACATCAGCTATTTCCATATGAAAATGCAATATAATGAGTTATTTCCATATGGAAATGTAGGATAATGAGAATTAGCGTATTCTTTGGGGTGTGTTTATATGTTAATGTGGCTGTTCACCACATGCTCTAAGTTGCAATTGATGCCTCTTCTGTCCGAGTTCACAGTCCCAACATTGCCTATTAGATGCTGGGATCTCCCTGTAGTTTCCTAGGCAGTAACAGCCCTCAATCAATCATAAGCATGGAGTGTTGTCGAACTGCTAGCAATGTGGAAGGGAGGCTCTCCCTCACACATCACCAGCAGTAGACAGCCCTGAAGTCGGAGCGCATTCTCTCTGCTGCCCCACTTGGCCAGTAGGGGAGTGGAAAGGATCCTTTCAGAACCGCGAACAGCATTAATGCATTAACTCTTTGAGTGCCATAGAGATGTGCATTGCACACCCCTGTGGCACTCAAAGGGTTAGAATAGTACACCAACCAGTACACAATTATCCCTTCAGCTCTATATTATTTTCCATAGTCGTATTTTTTGGGCACTCCTAAGGGAACAAGGCTGGCGGTAAGGCAGTGCCCATGGGGATTTGTTCTACCCGCTGCTCTCTGGTAGCCATAGAACCTCCTGTACACTGCTTGTCTCCAAGACTTCTATTGTCCACTGGTAGACAAAGATCCCCATTCACAATGTCTGATCTGCCCCCAGCCTTGTTCCTTTGCCCACTGGTAGCCACAAATCCCCATGGGCACTGCCTGAGAATGGGAACAAGACTGGAGGGTGTCAGTCAGTGAATGTGAGGCTAACACACAATGGTGACGTTCCCCATTCTGATCCACAATGGTGACATTCCCCATTCTGATCCACAATGGTTATGTCCCCCATTCTGGCACAGAGCAGATGTATTACATCTATTGCAATGCTTCTCAAATTCAGAAAGTCATGGCATACTGCCTCAAGGCAATAGTTTGGGGAATTAATCAGATTTAACCCTTTGATTGCCAGAGGGGTATGCAATGCAATGCAAAGCAATGTGTTGTGTACCCCTCTGTCACTCAAAGGGAAAAATCCAGCTGGTGCTTAATAAGACAATAGGGAATTAGCCAATACAATTCTGCATTTAAAGTGTTGGAAACCATCTTTTATGCTGCAACTATCTGACAGCTGTGTTGTAAGCTATATACTCAAACATCTCTGTTTATACCACTTTGGCTAAGTGGAGGGCAGCGGGGAAGCCTCTTGGCATTTCTGTATCTTTCTTTTCCTCCTCACATCATTTATTTCTTGGAGGAGAGATGAGAAAGAGAAGACGTGATAGACACATTCAATTCAAATACATAAAAGGATTCACCAAAGTACAGGATTGGAATAAACTGCAAAATAGTAGAAATATTAAGTGCTAACAGTTTAAAAACTAGTGGGACAGATGCTTAAATGTTCTACTTCACTGAGAGGGTAGTAGATAAATGGAAAAAACTACCAGTATAAGTGGTAGAGATTAATACAGTGACAGAATGTAAGCATGCATGGGATAGGCATAAGGATGTCCTGGATACAACAAGACCAAGGACCAAATAAGGTTTGAGGTTTTTACAGTAGGAAAATGGATGGACTAGATGAATTGAATGGTTCTTATCTGCTGTCAGCTTCTGTTTCTGTGGTATTATGTTTCATTATGTATCACTATGTACTGACAAGGAGCAGGGGAAAGTGGTGTAATGTATTGCATTGGATACCTCTCTAGCACACATAGGGTTAATCTCAATGCCTGACAAGAGGCTGAGGATACAGATCTTTGCTGGGACATGAGAATTGAATGGAATGAGTATTAAATGCTTTTAGTTTTTAATTTCACGTGAACTGAGAATTTTTTTGGGCAATGAGATGATTAAAGGGATAATAATGTTTCACAATAAAAGCAGCTCCAATTAATCTTCATAGTAGTTGAGCCATGGAGAGTGTTATTTCAATACTGTCAGAGTTGTAGTTCAAGAGTAATTGAATGATAAAGTATCCCCCTCCCGCCCCATTTACTGATATAACACTGCTCACCTCAGAGCAGCAAGACTGTCCCTCTCTGTGATCTATCCAGACACTCTTCAGTGAGCATCAGGGAAACCCTGAAAAACCTGTCAAGGGGGTCAGGGTTTTCATTGTTCTCACAGTAAGAAGATTGTCCCTTGCTGTGATCTGTCTGGTCCCAGGACCACATTCCACATCTGAGGGGAGGTGGCTTACACTAGGTAAAAGGAGCAGGAGGGGAAACTTTATCATTCAATTACTTTTGAACTACAACTCTGCAACATTGAAATAACACTCTCCATGGCCCAAATACTATGAAGATAAACTGGAGCTGCTTTTATTTTCAAACATTACTATCCCTTTAAGTGGAAGCATTACACTGCAGTCTTTGTCAGGCAGGAACAGTAGTGTAGGGTGAACAGTGGTTAAAAGTTCAGTCTATGATGCTGAGAAACCCTAGCACTACAAGTAGTTACCACTCTGGCACTCAAAGGGTTAAGTTTTAAACACCACTTGAGGGTTCAAATGCCTGATATGAAGTTAAAGCAAGTTTTGTTAATGGGACAATATAGAATTACATGAAGTATGTATTTATAACAAATGGCATATTGTCGTATTAAAGGGATAGTAATGTCAGAAAAAAAGTATTAACTATTTGGTAGATACAATTAAAAGAGAGTACTTGCACTTATTACTATCTCTCAAACCGTTATGGTTTGAGAGATATAGGAAATAAAGTTCACTGCTCCCTTCCCTTTCTGTTGGCTCTTCAGCAGCACCAATATAATGATATCTAAAGATAAATACTTCATAGGAATGGTCTACAGAGTGTGCTTGGAAACCAGGCACACGTTGTAGACTGTTCCAATTAAGTATTTATTTTTAGGTATCGCTATATCGGCGCTGCTGAAGAGCCACCGTCTGATTCAGGAACTAGAATCTGCTTCTGACAGATTTACAGCTCATCAAGCAGAAAACGGAGGGAGCAAAGAACTTTATTTTCCTCTATCTGTCAAACCATAATGGTTTGAGAGATACGAATAAGTGCAAGTACTCTCTTTTAATTGTATCTACCATATAGTTATTACTATTTTTCTGACATTACTATCCCTTTAACAAAAACTATCCCTTGAAAAAAAATCAAAGAAGTGAGCAGTGCACCCTCTGGTCCTTAAAGGAGCAGTAAACTTTTTTTATGAAAAAATATATATTGTAGGGATTTTCCTATTGAGTAAGATAAGGGTACTCCCACTGCTGAGAGATTTGTATTTCCAGAGTTATTACAGTTTAAACCCATGTTTTTTACATTACCAGTGCCCTCTAGTGGTCAAATTCTAATTAGTTTTCCTGTTAAATTCTAATGGAGAGGAAAGTCAGAAAAGTCAGAGACATACAGTTCTCCATAGAATGTGATACAAACTGCCTGTCACTTCCTGTCAGTTAGAACTATCAGGAAGTAAACACAGTAAATTCACTTCCTGATTATTTGAACTGATATCAATTTTGAATAAAACATCTGACAGCAGTGGGAGTAACCTTGTTTTATTCAGCAGTAAATGCTCTATAAAATATGTATTTTCATAAATAAAAGTTTACTGCTCCTTTAAAGGGATAGTAATGTTTCATAATAAAAGCAGCTCTAATTAATCATCATAGTATTATGACTTTGGAGAGTGTTATTTCAATTCTGTCAGAGTTGTAGTTCAAGAGTAATTCAATGACATAGTGTCCCCCTCCCGCCCATTTTACTGATGTAACACTTTTCAGCCAGAGCAGAAGGGAGGTGCCCTGGTAGACTGCAGAGAGGGACAATCTTCAATTAAGATAAGGGAAAAACCTGAAAATCTTGTCAAGGGGAGCTGAGATTTCATTGTTCTAATAGGAAGAAGATTGTCCCCTGCTGTTATCTGTCTGGTCTTACAACCAGACTCACATCTGAGAAGAGATTGTTTACACTAGGTAAAAGGGGTGGGGAGGGAAACTTTGCTTGTGAATATCTCTTAAACCATAAAGGTTTGAGAGATAAGACTTATATCATTCTTCATATTTTGTTAATGCCTACAAAATAAAATAAAGTTAAAACGAATTATTACTATCCCTTTAAAGGGTTAAAGTGATAATAGACACTTTTCATCTTTAACCCCTTAAGGACTGGTGAGCACGTGCGCAGCTGGCTCTTAAGGACCACGGAGCATTTTTTCATCTGATGCAGGGCTCTCCGAACATCGTGCAGCCGCGGCGGGGAGTCCTGAATTCCATGAAGTGCCAGGACCCTCACTGGTTCTTAAGTGCCGGACAGCCATG